>VZRN01005608.1:1704576-1747675 GCA_013397935.1 Dasyornis broadbenti
AGAAGAAAAGCGGTAACGGCCGCAGTGCGCGCGCCGCCCCGAGCCCGCCTTGCCGCCATGTGACCCCTTCGCGCCCGCCCCCTCCTCTCCTGCCCGGCTCCATATTGGCGCTGCTCTCGCCGAGCCTGGGTACAAAATGGAGGTAACTGCGCGCTGGGCGCCGGGCTCGCCGCCATCGGCCAAGGCGGGGTGGAAGGCGAGCCGGATTCTCCCGCGCCGCACGGGGCTGGAGCGGCTCTCATTCTGCTCGAGCCTGTGGAAAGGGTGGGGGGATGAATTGGCGGCAACACGTCATGGAGCTCCTTGCGGTGCCGGCGGCCGCCGTCTCCTTTAACGTTCCTGCTGCGCTCCAGATCCGCTTTCGCCTGCGACACGCTGCGTTATTCCGCAATGGCGGCCCGGGCAGGAAGAGGGAGGGAGCGGGAGAGGCGGCGCTTCCGCCGCGCGGCCCCGCGGGCTGCGGCCGCCATTTCACAGCGCCCCGACGCGTGGGTGAGAGGGGCCCGGCCCGGAGCAGGGCTGTGGGCAGCAGAGCCCTTCGCAGCAATCCTGGGTACACCGAAACACCTCAGCGGGTATTCGGGCAGGAGCAGGGCAAAACGAGCCCCGCGCATGCTTGTGTCATTGTTCTGCCCTCCCCGTGTTCCTTTATCCTCGCTCCCCCTCCCCGGCCCACCCCCTCTCCAGTGTAAGGTATCCGGAGTAGTGCTGCAGGGATATTCTTTACGCACTTTTTACACCCTCATTTTCACACTCACTTTTCTCGAAACAGACTTTAAAAGCGTTATAATCGTTTAGTGCAAAACGGAGCTTCTCCTAGAGGAATGCTGGTACATGTTGCAGCACCTCCCTAATATTTCTCACCCTGCCCGGAGGGAGTTAAAACGTGTCGGGAGCCTTTGCTGCCCGGGGAGTTGGGGGAAGGAAAAGTATAGAGTTATTTTCCTTTTCCCCACTCACCCAACCATACATGCAGAAGACCCACGACACTCGGTGGCATCCTGCCATGATCCTGGTGGGCAGCACGAAAAAGCAGTCCTGCACAAAGCTAGAGCAATCATCTAAGCCCTGTTGGGAAGGAAATAGTCATTATATTTTCTTCCCCTTGCTTTTCTTTCCTCAAAACCTGGCGGGTTTTTTCTCAAGTGTTTCAGAGTATGGCAAGGAAAAATAGTGCAGGGTTTTTGTGTGGTGTTTTTTATTTTTATTTGCTTCATTGAAAGCTGAAACCGTAAGATTAGAGAAACCAACAGGTCACACTAGTTTCTGTTCCTTCATTAAAAACAGAAGAAACCGGAGCCCCTAGCAAAGCAGCTAAAAACAACTTTTTCGTGTAGGCAATTGTTTTAGCTGCTTCAGGGTTTAATAACTGGGAGGGATGATGTGTTCAAAGCATTTGAACGTGTTTCAGTAAAGCTTGGAAACCTATCACATCAGATATTAAGCTATTTTGGGGTTTTTCAAGGCGCGTTCCTATTGGTATTGAAAATACACTACCAACACTTAGAGCTGAGAATCAGTTGTTTTCCTGCTTAAACTTCCAGGTTTGGTAAAACAGCCTACTTTATGCTCTTGAGGTCACTTAAACTGCTTACAGAAAAGACCAGTGCATTTCCATAGTGTTCTCTGATTAGATAGGTGAACTGCCATCTTGATAATGTCTGGTTTGCCTCTGTTAGCTTCTTGTCTCCTGTAAGGGATAGAACAGCATTATGAGTAATGAGAAATGTCCTGGTGACTTTTTTCTCATGATAACTAACAGATTTGCTTGGAGAATGCTTTAAGTTCAGTAGTTAAGTTGCAGTATATAATTGCTCAGTGCTAGTTTAACTAGCATTCAATAGTAAAAGTGTTCTGAATATTACTATTTAGAGTTGAAGAGAGTATTTTGTGGGTGATACTTAAAAAATCTAGTGCTATCATCCTTAACAACTTTCTGTAGTTAAAGCAAAGTAGGAATAGGACTGAGCATGGCTGTGTTCCACTTCAGCTGATGGTGTGCATTAGCAAGAAGGCAACTCCCTTTTTAACCCTCAAGGCCTTCAGAGTCCATTGGGGCAGAGACCATGCCCGGGAGCTTGATGTTGGCCAGCATGGAGCATCACTGGGGAAGGCAGCAGGTGACAACATCAGAAACTGGTTGCATACTTTCCATTACTTCAAGAAAGTATTTAAATAAGGTTATCCCTTTCTTCCCTAAAAATTCCTAAAGTTTTATTTTGCCATACAGCTAGTTTATAGAAAACCCTTGAAGTGTTAATGTTCTGCTTCATACCTCCCTTTACATGACTTAAAAAACTGAAAAGCTCAGTTGAAGCACTTAATATCCTAACACCTCTTAAGTCAAACTGCTCTTTGATTCAAAGGATTTCAAGAGCAGGTATAACATCGTGTAGAGAGGAACTGAAGATAATAGAAACAATTTGATGTTACCTAATAAAAACTTTAAAATTGTTAATGCATTAAATCGTGATACTAATGATTTCACAGTTGAGTTCAATTTGAAGCTGGATTTTAACATGAAGTTATACTTTAATCAACAGCACATACTGCTTATCAGTAGAGACCTGCCTGCCTTTTCCTATGCAGGAACAAAATTTGCAGGAAGAAAACTTAAAAAAAACCAAGCCCCACAACCCAAACAAACAAAACTCCCACAGGAGTACACCCAATTTTGTAAATACCTCTGCTTTGAAATGCATCACAAGTATAGTTTTACTGAAGTACGTTATGTCATTAATAGTATTATATTTTGACTGTTGTAATAAAGTTTCAAGAAACATCCAAAGTAGTAATGAATATTCGCCAAAGATGCCAGTACATTAATACTAAGACAAGTAACTGAATGATCCTAGAAAATTTTATAGGAAAAGAGGCCAAAGGGAACATGATTTTTTTTGTTGTTGTTTGAATGTGTAGGTTTGGATTCATCCATTGAGTTTACCTTGTAAAAGACTTCCTATTTGTAATTATACGCACATTACATAGTAGTACAGGGTAGTAATCAAATAAGGAAGCAAAAGTAATGTAGGTGTCTAGTGCTATGAACTGCTGAGGATCAGCTGTTGAAGTTCTTGATGTTGCCAGGTAGCATCAGTAAAGGGTTCTTGCACTACTCTTACGGGAAAATATGTTTTAATACAGAAATTACACAAGACATCCTCTGGTGTTCCACACTGCTGGATCACTGATTTCAAGAGGTTACACATCAAATAGCTCTAATAAGCAGTATTTGCACAATGTTAATGTTTTGGGGTTTGAAATCCAGAGAAGCAGAATTTATGTGGTGGGGTTGGTTATGGAATGTGGACTTCGCTGCTTGTTTATCAGTTGTATTCACAGTAATTCTGTAAGATATTAATAGATAAAGGTTTGCTATAGATTTTAGCATTAGCTTGTACCTAGTTATTCCACCAGCTGTAAAGTGAGCTTTACTAGGATAGCAGATGTTCCTTTTACTGCTCTTTTTAATCGTCAGCAAAATGGGCTGAGGATTTTTACTCTACCCTTTTAAATACTTTGGGGATTTTTTTTCTCCTTTCACCCGTTTCTTTCTGTAAAGCCACACCCGTGCACTGCAGCCAGAGAAGGCCCTGTGTCACAGGAGTTGGGGTAAGTACTGATTTATCCAACCTGTTTTCTAGGTTTCCTAGATCTCAGAGAAAGGCTGAGTTAGAGTACCCTTCCAAAATGGCTGCTATTAAAGAAGAGAGAGAAGTGGAAGACTACAAGAGGAAAGGAAGACGATCCTCACAGGTGAGAGGATTTCTTTATTTTAATTAAAAATAAAGTAGTTTTAAGGGGGAAAGATGGAGAAAACCCAAGTTAACCATTTCTATCTGATCTATTAATACCGTTTTTTTTCTACCTTCTTCATCCCCGTATTAGCAGAGTAACTTTAAATTGCAGATTATTACTTACAGTTTTAAGGGGTGGGGTGTTAAGCGTAATGGGGAAATTTTGCTTGTCTAGTTTTCTGTTATAACAAAATGGATTAAATTTGTCTCTGATTAAAGCAAGTTGTAATTATTAAGAAATTCATGCATCCTCAGAGTGTCAGCAGGAACTTGATTACTTCGTACCTTCAAAGTCCTGTTTTTAGTGGGAATGAAGACAGGTTCCTATTTTCTTTTTATCTTTTTTTTTTGTAATAAAAAATGGTTGCCTGATAGTCACTGCAAATGCAAGCGAGCTGTACTAAGTAAAAATAACTGTTTTCTTTTGCTTCTAGCAGAAATACCGTAGACTGAATAAGGTGCGTAGTATAGAGAAGATGTTGGGGCTGTTTCTGGGAGGATGGGAGCTAGAGTTACTTTGGGGCAGGGTGTGGAAATGGGAGGGGGGAAAGTTCTTAATACCCTTCAGAAAATAATTTTAAGATCAGCAAAAAGGGTATTAAATATGCTTATATAGCTTATAACTGAGGCATTCTCTTTGTTTATTTGGATTTGTTTGCTTTCTAACATTACTTTTTCAGGTTGCCTTAATATTTTAGCTAGTTCAGCTTTTTTTCTGGAATGATACACTACTGCAATGTGGGAGGGCCTATGCACTTGAATTACGAACAAACCTTGTCCGAGTTGCATGTGTCTGGTAGTGTATGGTTATTTTGTATTGAAATACGTTGTGTAAAGTCCTCTAGAAGGAATGTTGAAACTCTCTCACTCATTCAGACTTTGGATTGAGTGTAACTGGGGTCGCTCAGCCGCATACTAAATAAGCTCTTGTAGTTCACAAAAGGAGATTGCCCTGCAGTGATCTCGGAAACTGTTGAGTTTCTAGAGAATGTGTTTCTCAGGGAAAGTTGGTGAGGCCCAGTTGCCTGTAAGCTTTCCCATGTCAGAAGACAGTCTAGGATTGTACTTCCCGGGGGACAGGATAATCTCAGGGTTAGCCACAGCTGAGTGTAGTTGTGGTGCCAGGCATTTTGTGGACGCTTGCTGCTGCCCCAAAACTGTGCCTTTAGAGAGAAATACTGCACCTCCAAAAGGCTGATTATTCAAAAGCCCTGCTATAGCAAGTTTCAGTTGACGGCAACCTCAGGATAGAGGCAATCTTTATCTGCAGCAGCGTTGTCAAAAGTTGTGGGGATTTCTGCAAAGATGAGGATTCTTGCAGGAATCCCAGGGGGTTCTAGCTGCCATCTTCTCTTCCCCTCTTACATGAGAGGTACAGTTACACTCCACCGAGTGTGCTTGGATTTGGGTAGGGTCTGGGAGGCAGTGTTTGGATTTTGTTCGCAGGAGGAGGCGAGCAGAGGGGCCCGCAGTGCCGGCCTCTCCCTGAGCGCCTGCGGCCTGGGGCCCCGCCCATGGCGCCACTGCGGCGCCCCTCCCTCGGCTCCATAATGGCGGCGTGGTGGACGTGGCTGAGCACAAAATGGAGGCAGCTGGTGCTGCGCAGCGCTTGGTCTGTAGGGGGGAAGGCCGTAGTCGGGGCAGAAGAAAAATTCTCCGCTTCCGAAGAGCCTTTTAGTGTGTCTGGAAGGCCCGCTAGCACCTTAGGGGGAGAAACAGTGTCTTACTGACTAAAGGTAGGCTGGGCGTTCCTGCGGCTGCTCTCCCCACCCCCGCCCAAAGGAGCGCTGCGAAATGGCGTGCTGGCCTGCGGTGTCAGCTGAGACGGAAGCAGCCCGCTGATCCTGATGGAGCTGCATGCTAGTTACGCTAAGGGAGAGATGTGTTGTGCAGGATTTTCTGTACATGAGAGCCTGCTGTTACAAATAACTTGCAGCAGAACAACTGAGAAACACCATCTAGTGTGATTGAGACAGCACTCTGAAAACCCCAGGGAGAACAAACTGCCTAAAAAAATAATTCCCTAATTTTCTAGGAAAATGTTGCCTTCTGGTTTTGGATAGAGTTTTTTAATATATACGCGTCCTGAGGATAACTTCTCTCCAGTAGAACAAGAGAAGCTGTAATAGCAGGTGTTTTTCTTCCTGTATGAGAACAGCAGTTCATATGCACATAATTAAAATAAACAGAAAAGAACTTCACTTTCCTTTCAGGAGTGACCTGAAATATTCTGTAATCATTCTTCTAAGGTAAAAGTACTCTAGTTGTTAGCTCCTTGTAGCCTTGAGGGGTATCAGAGAACTGTAAAAACTCTGTTCAGTTTTTCCTTAAATAGATTTCTGATTTTGGAGGAATCTAAACCTCACAGTTTCACAAAATAAATTTCAATATGTGTAGAAGAGTTTGAAATACTTTATGTTCCCAGCTTTAACATAACCCAACTAAAAATTATCAGTAGATTTTTTTTTTTTTAAAGGAATTAGCAGCAGAAGACAACACTTGACCTAGAGCAGTTTCTATATGCACTGGGTGTGTAATCCTATAAAATTAGAAGTTTACATGTAGTGAGAAGGGAGATTTTTTTTTTTTATGCCTTTATGGACCACTTGGAAGACACTAGAGGCTTCACTTTGTAGTCATGGGAACATTAACTGTCAATGATTTATATAATGATCCTGTGGTAACAAAACCTTAAATAAAAAGCTGTTATGGAGAATGCAGGGGCTCTTTCTCACAAAGTTTAGCAAGTATTAGGGCAGGGCTTTACTTCCCAGACAGCTTTTAATAATCTTAAGTATTGTTTCCTGTAGTACAACCTGAATATTTTAAAATGGCGATTTGCTAAAGCACTGTATAATTCAGGAAGTCTCACTCAAAGGAGCCTAAAGCTTTCCTGGCCAACCCTTGCAGCATGGCAGAGGTTAAAGCACTTCAGATTTGAAGTCTGTGGCTAGTTTTATGTAGTTCACCTCTCAGGATAATGCTGCATCTAGTCTGGTTTAATGCTTTGTAGCAGAAACAGTGAAGCCTGTTGCACATTCATGCTGCAGAACTGAAGTCATACACAGCATAGCTGGCCAGCCTCTTGTGGAGTGTTTTACATGCACAAAAGTACCCACTTGCTAAACAACATTTTAATATGGTTGCTTTTTGTAAGACTTCTCTGACAGTACGAGTTGTAAAATAGTTTTCCTTAAACTCCTGTCAAATACATGGGGAAATTCCCTGCCTACTAAAAAAGTAGTACTGAAACAGCAGAAATACAGTTGTACTCTTAAGCTCATTTCAGTCATGTGGTAGAAAACTGGGCTTTGCAAATTTGCACCTTTTAAAATGTGACTTGTCATACATAGGCAGTGTTACCAAGAGCTATTAAACTTGTTTGTTCCTTGGTGCTTGCGAAGTTACCAATCTTACTCCAGTAGTTGTACCCACTACTGATCATTGGTGGGTTGTCACTCCTGGCATTTTTTTTTGTCTGTAAGGCGTAAGTCCGTGTTCTTTACGTTTGAGAGGTATTTCCCGTAACAGTAAAAATCACATATGTACTTGTACTTTCTTGCTTACGTGTACTCCAATAATAAAATTATCCTAGTACAAAATTGATAATTTTAAGGAATTTAGAATTTATATGTTTCTTAAAAATGTGTAAAAGTAGCCTTTCAAAATGGACATCCTCAAAGAGTAGACACTCAGTCTGAGCAGGAACTTTTTTTTCTTGTATGCTGCGTCCTTATTTCTTGCAGTTCTGCATAACTATGCTTCATGAAGTGTTAGAACTTGCCTTTATCTAGCAGTGCTTCATCCCCAGTTCCTTCAGCGCAATCTGCTACTCAAAGATAGGCACAGAATGAATTCACTTCTGGGTGGTGGGGAGCAACCAAGTTACCTAGTATATTGAAATCCCTTTACTGTTTGCATTTTAGCACTTTTTAAGTTGTTAGTTAGTGTTTTAATTAAAATCACACCTCATTAAGTGTTTACTATGCTACTGTCTAAACCCATTAGAAGTCATTGTTTTTATGTAAATGTATTTCACCTATTTGTAGTTAAAATGTGCACAGATAATTTCTAATAATTGAACGAAATTTTAATTCTGTGATTTGTATTCAAAATATCTTTTTGATTTTTTGATTTTGTAGGGCCATGAGCCAAAGGAGCCAGAGCAGTTGAGAAAGCTGTTCATTGGAGGTCTGAGCTTTGAAACAACAGATGATAGCTTGAGAGAGCACTTTGAGAAATGGGGCACACTCACGGACTGTGTGGTAAAGTGTCTAATACTAGTTTGTGCTTTTGGAAGGGTTAGGTACTTAAAGTAGCACAGAAATGCAGAATGCCTCCTTGTGTGTTTGCAGGTGATGAGAGACCCACAAACAAAACGTTCCAGAGGCTTTGGCTTTGTGACTTACTCCTGTGTGGAGGAGGTGGATGCTGCCATGAGCGCTCGACCACATAAGGTTGATGGACGCGTGGTTGAACCAAAGAGAGCAGTTTCAAGGGAGGTGAGTTAGTGTTCCAGTTAACCATATTTCCTTGTCTTTATGTAATACTTTAAAGCACTGAATGTAATTTTTGGTGTTGCAGGATTCTGTAAAGCCTGGGGCACACCTTACAGTAAAGAAAATATTTGTTGGTGGAATTAAAGAAGATACAGAGGAATATAATTTAAGGGAGTACTTCGAAAAGTATGGCAAGATTGAAACCATAGAAGTCATGGAAGACAGGCAGAGTGGAAAGAAAAGAGGCTTCGCTTTTGTAACTTTTGATGATCATGATACAGTTGATAAAATTGTTGGTATGTAACCTCTTTAATGAAAAATAATTTATAGGATAAAAGTGTTAACATAAGATTTCAGAAAAGCAGTGTGTGGAATGAGATGTTTGCATAATCAACTGCTTTACTATTGTAAGAGATGGGGTTGATTTAATGGGTTTTTTTTCGGTGTGCTCATGCCTTACAGTAGCTTTCTGTGTTTTACAGCATATAGCTGTGATGTGATTTTTCTAATTTTCCTATTTCACAATTTTCTGTAGTTCAGAAATACCATACTATAAATGGACATAACTGTGAAGTGAAAAAAGCACTCTCAAAACAAGAGATGCAGACTGCTAGCTCTCAGAGAGGTGAGTTGTAGTTGTGCATAGCCATTTTGTGTAACAGGTTTGCAATTAATGTAATTCAAGTGAAATATTTTGTAGGTCGTGGGGGTGGCTCAGGCAACTTCATGGGCCGTGGAAACTTCGGAGGCGGTGGAGGGAATTTTGGCCGAGGAGGAAACTTTGGTGGGAGAGGTAAATGGCTGGAATGTTAATACAGAATATGATTTAAGTTTTGGTTTTTTTATTTCCTGTGTCAATTGGCTTAAACACTTAACTTGTGTGTTCAGGAAAACATTCTCATCTGTTTTGTGTTCTAGGAGGCTATGGGGGTGGTGGTGGCGGTGGTGGGAGCAGAGGAAGCTTTGGGGGTGGTGACGGATACAATGGATTTGGTGATGGTAAGTGTATTGTTCGCTTCCTTTTCCCCAAAATGTTAGAACCAGCTGTAAGTCTTGCCTTCACCTTGGAAGTGAAGTCTGCTTTGGTGATAATGTGCTAATAGCGATAATGAAACTAAAATGTCTACTAATTGTAGAGCTGTGAAGAGTTAACTTTTTTTTGTTCTCCCCACAAAATGATGGGTGGTAAAAATAGTCATCTGTATTTACCCTTTAAATAATCTCACATCACAAGGTCATTAGGGAGCTGTTCATTATTGACAGCTAAGTGAAGATTCTGATGTCAGTTGAGATGACCAAAACTGAAAAAAGCAGTAACCAACTATCACACCAGAAATGCTTTCAGTCAGCTCTTCCTGAGATTCTGTGGTATCTTTTTCATGATGAAGTTAGGATGAACATCCAAAATGCATCTGAAGAGAGATGCAGAATTATCAAAAGGCTAAAAAACTCAATTACCAAAAAGCAAAAATGAATGTGGAAAGTAGTGTGTAATTAATTACTTAGGTCCTGATTTTATAAGCATGGGCGTTTTTCAGTTAAATAGTTTGGATAAATTATGCAACCAGGATGAATATAATACAGGGAGAGTTCTGTGGGACACTTTTATTGCGCAAGTGTGTTGGTTTGGGGGTTTTTATTAAATGGATCTTTCCTTACCAGTATTTAGCTTTGGTGTATTAAGTTTGACCCTTCTTTTATTCAAAGGTGGTAACTATGGAGGTGGTCCCGGCTATGGCAGCAGAGGAGGTTACGGTGGTGGTGGCGGACCAGGGTATGGAAACCCAGGTGGTGGATACGGAGGTGGAGGAGGAGGATATGATGGCTACAATGAAGGAGGAAATTTTGGTGGTGGTAAGAGTCCAGCTTCAATTTAACATCCATAGTTTTTAGGTTTCATTTCACAGTGCCTGAAATACGGTAATGCATGAAATGAGTTGTATGAATAGGTTTTAATGTAGAAGGACATGTTGCATAAGGGAAGTTATTTTCCATTTGGATCAGCTTTGATCAACTTCAGCGTTGTTTTGCCAGAGATGTATTTTTCAGAAAGCTTTGGCTATAAATTGTGCGTGGAGGCAGAGTACAAGCATTTTAAAGAGTTTGACCGTTTCCAGTATATCAGGCTGTCCTGGGATACCAGTTCACAACATGCAGATCACATCCTCGTTTGTGAGGACTATATATCTAGATTTTTATAAGCTTTTTTTATTGTTTGCCCCAAATCTGGGGAGTTTAGCTGCAAAAACTGCTGCATATCTTAGTATACTTTCTTCTGTATGTATGCAGCATGTCCATTACAGTTCTGTCATTTTTTGGAGCAAATAAATTGTAATTTACATTACTTCAATAGATGCAAAGTTGTGGAGTAAAAGAATGATGGTGAGACTCGGGCTTTTCTGACTTTGGGGTCTTTAATTTGGCTTATTGGGTTAATGTCAGATTGTCTGCTCAAATGTGCTTATAATGTGATGTGTTTCATCTTTGATAAAATACCAATTTATAATCACAAAAATACCAAGAGTTGTCCATTACTTGTGCATTTTGCATATAGAGGTAGCGTGAAAATGCTTGAGCTTCATTTTAAATTGTTCTAAACTATTAGGATTGATTTTTACATCGGATATCAGAATTTGGCAAGCTTCATGTCCTAAGTGTTGAGCAAATATGGCTTTATAAATTACTTATTTCAGGTAATTATGGTGGAAGTGGAAACTACAATGATTTTGGCAATTACAGTGGACAACAGCAGTCTAACTATGGTCCCATGAAAGGTGGTGGCAGCTTTGGTGGCAGAAGTTCAGGCAGTCCCTATGGTGGTAAGTATGATTTTGTACAGAAAATACTTTTTGAGTTAAAATGACTTGTTCATGTTTTTCAATATACACAATGGTTTTTTAGGTGGTTATGGATCTGGAAGTGGAAGTGGTGGCTATGGTGGTAGAAGATTCTAAAAATGCTACCAGAAAAAGGGTAGGTGTAATGCATATTTATAATGATGATTAATAATGTACAACTGTTCACTGAGAGTAATAATTTTCTTATCCTGTATTCAACAGGCTACAGTTCTTAGCAGGAGAGAGAGCGAGGAGTTGTCAGGAAAGCTGCAGGTTACTTTGAGACAGTCGTCCCAAATGAATTAGAGGAACTGTAAAATCTGCCACAGAAGGAACGATGATCCATAGTCAGAAAAGTTACTGCAGCTTAAACAGGAAACCCTTCTTGATCAGGACTGTCATAGCCACAGTTTGCAAAAAGTGCAGCTATCGATTAATGCAATGTAGTGTCGATTAGATGTACATTCCTGAGGTCTTTCTCTGTTGTAGCTTTGTCTTTCTTTTTTCTTTTTATTTTCCCATTACATCAGGTATATTGCCCTGTAAATTGTGGTAGTGGTACCAGGAATAAACAAATCAATGAATTTTTAACTTTTCAATATTTGTGTAGTTCAGTTTTTCCACATTTAGTACAGAGAACTCTATAACAGAAATGAAATGTAGTTTAGGGTGTTTCCTTGTTAGTTAATAGAGAAGATAAATGCATTTCTCAATTACTATTTTGTATTAATTTAAAGTTAACAATAGAAACACCTATTGATTTGCAGTCTTAAGGGGTCTAGTCGCAGTGTATATACGTAACTGTCATTGACATGAGTTACATAGGCATACAGAGGGAAAACATCTGTATGTTGCATTATAGTTTGTTTAGATGTATAACTAGGATTGAGTTACTCAAATTAGTGTTTGTGAATCATAGAACTAAGCTTTACCTTAATGAAATTTCAAATTACCTTTTGGTTTGTGCATATTTTTTTAATTTGTAGTTCTGTATTAGTACTAGCGCTTCAAGAAAATAAGGCATGATAAATATTTTAACAAGACCAACTTTAGACACATGAAAGCTGTCTCCCGTCTCATTTGAGATGCATAAGGGATAATTGAAGTTGTTTAAGTCTTGGGTGAAGAGAAAAAGAAATTTGCTTTTTACCTTTATATTTATTGTAATTCCCGAGAAGTTAAGGTGGGGGGGAATCAAGTGCCTGTTTCCTTGGGATATACAATGATTCTGTTTCAATAAAACTATACTTTGGGGAGGGTGGCTTGGAATTTTCATCCCCTTTGTCCCCATTTTCTTCTCCCTCACACCAGACTGCACTGTTTCAATTAAATGAGGCGTCATAGTGAGAGTAATAGGTATGTTCCTCAGTAATTTAATGGCTATATACTTTCTTGCATGCACCCTAGGCAATTTTCTGGACACATTCTTCTGACTGGGAGCCAAGGGTAGCACAGGTGTAATCACTGACAGTCCCAGGTAATGCGTTCCAAAAGCCCATTCCCTGTGGGCTCTTAAGCAGTAGAATTCTTAAACTCTTTCCTTGGCAGACATCTGTGCTCGGTTAAGAGCTCAAAGATAAAACATGATCTAGTATTTCACCGACTAGAAACACTTCCACGATGTAGAGTGGTACAGTCCCGAGTTTCCACAGGTAGAACGATAGTGTGCTATAACTGGATTTGGTGCTGTGGAGTAGAAAATATGACCAGTATGTGTGGCTAGAAATTGAACCTCATTCTCACTTTTGACCTCCAAATTAAGGCACTGCAGTCTGTCCTGTCCTCATCTGATGTGAATTCTCTTGACTATTGCCAGGCCAGTGCTTGCTGTCAATTCAGACTCAGAAGAGTAGGGACCCAGTCAATAAAAGAAATACTCAGACACTTGGCAATATGTATTGGAATTACTCACGCCTGTTTCACTTCTGGGTCAATGTGCAGTATAAGGTAAATGCAATTCCAGTGTAGGAATGAATCTGCAAAGATGTATGAAATGGCTCAAGGCATAATCAGTCATATTAAATGAATTATAATTTTTAAGAAGTGGTAGAAAAATAAGTGTGTTGTTTGAAAAAAATTAAACATATGTTATTTAAACGCTGTTATTGGAGTGTATTTAGACTGCAGTACACTAAAACAAGGAACCAGTGTCAAGATGGTAGCCTCCAGAATGGATTTCAAAGTCTGCTTATTTTCTGTGGAGTTCTGAAAGATCTCACAAGTTAAAGCAAGAATTGGTGGTTTAGTGAACGCTTCTGTTGTTGTACGTGTTCATTTGGGCGTGGGGTGGGGGGGAGGCTGTACTTCAATAAAGGCATTTTTTAAACAACCCATTTGGAGTTTGAAAACATGGGAAACTAAACCACAGCTCACTAGGGAGTGAGACACCTAACTACCAACTTGCTTTGTACGTTACTGCGCTTAGAAGATGTGTAGACTTGTACCTGGGGCCTGCATCTGATTGCAGGGACAACTGGAGGATGGGGTTGATGTCCCTTCTGACAATTGATCTGGTATTTCTAAATTTTTTTAGAATGTATTGACAGTGTTCTTTTTAACAGGGCCTCTTGTAGCTGTACTGTGACTACAATGTTAACTTTGAAAAATAGTGTCATAATAAACTTTATGAACAAGATCTGTATGCAACCTTTTAAGAGATGGATGTAAGTGACCGCTTTGTAGGTGGGTGGGGTAGCTTAGCTGTTGTTTGTGACGTGGAAAAGTGTAAGCCATGAGGACAGTGATCCGCCAGCTTTACAGAACCTAGGATGTACTTCTTTGATCCATACATTGCTAAGGAGACTCGTAAGACAGGACTTCAGCAGCCTATTGAGTATGGAGAAGTCAGCCTAATTAAAGAATGACAAGGCAGCAGGAGCAACAGCTTCAACTTCCAGAAAAGTGAAGGAATAAGATACTGTGCTGATAGTGAGCAGCTTTCCCAAGGCTAGTTAAATCTGCTTATCACAGCTGAAATATCGAAGAAAGTCTAGCAAGAGTTCTTCACCTTTTGGAACCTCCTTGAGTGATAGCTACTTGAGTTGACTCAAAATCAATAGGTCTAGCATTTAGACCTGAAAGGAAGGGCAATGAGCATAGGTAAGGTTTGCCTTTAAAATTTTTCATGAATTATAAAGAGTGGTGGGAGGTTTTTAAACAAGGTAAGAGTAATTTCTTTAATTTTCAGGTTGAATGAGAAGCTGCTGCTTGACAAAATGGGGAATGTCTTGCACATCCTCTTCAAATGAAGGTTTCTGACTGGGTAAGATTTGTAGTGTATAGTAAAACATCTGTTTTAACCCTTATTTCCTTCTAGGCTTTCCTTTGACAGCCTTTTACTATCAAGGGAAGCCAGAAGTACTAAGCAGCAAGTATTCCAGCATATGTCATCCAATGTTTCCGGTTCTGGATGAGGGCTGCTTGCTGGCATAATTCCTATTCAAGAATCTCCTGTTCCTGGCAGATACAAAATTGCTTCGTGTTTGAGATCAACAAGACAAATTGATGTTTTGAAATACGTGTTTTGGTTACTGGGGAGTGTGCTGGGGTGGGGGTTGGGGGAGAAATTGTTCTGTGCCTTGTCATGGAAAGAAGTCCAGAGAAGCCCAGAAAGGCAGTGACACTGAAGTGCTGCTTAAGTTCTCAGCAGAGTGATCTGCTGCTGCTGCACCATTCTGGAAGGAAGATTGGCATTGATGAAAGTTGGATTTCCCTCCTAGGGAGTGCATCTTGGCTTACGAGGTGATGTTGTGCTTACCTGTACAAATCAAAGAGCTCCGTCTCAGATTTTGGGTACTTTCAGGCAGGGTAGTTGAGGCCAATACTGTCACAGGATACCCAGCTAAAACCACAGTGGCATTTGTACAGGTGAATGGCAATGAAAACATCTCATGGAGTCTTGATACTTAAGCAGATAGGAACATATTTCCTTTTCTGCATCTTTGATTGTTGCAGGTCTGTTTATGAAGTAGTTCAGCATGTATTTAAACTCCCCAGTATACTTTTGAGCCTCTGCATTCTTATGAAGTCAAGTTCTATTTTAGTTGGTTATACTTCAGTTGTTCTGAAAGCAGTCAAATGGAACCTGCCTAATGGGAGGCAGAAGCATGTTCACAAACTGATTTAAGTATTGAAACTTTTTACCTGCTGCCTTGTAGATTTCCAGAAAGTAATTCCTGACTTTGTAATATACAATTAAATGTCATTTGGAAGTAATATACAGAGATTTTCATAAAATCAGAAGCAATAGAAAAATCTCACGATGACTGCATATATTTTTTAAAAGGACATTGACAAAAGTTTGTGCTTAGCAAAGTTTGAGCCTAAATCTGGAGCTGCAGCAGTACAGTCACAGTTGCCTTAGTGTAATGTGGCAGACAGGTTGTCACTTAAGTGACGAGCTTGCTTACTTAGACCTAAAAGTGGGAAACCTGTGCTTTTGCTCTGGTGGAGCTTCCCCAGGCATCTGTGCAGCAGCAGGTAATGGGAAACGGCATTGCGCCTCAGGTGAGAGCAAATGCTCCTGTACTCGCAGTGGTCTTTGGATTTTATTTTAACAGTGAAATTTTGAGACATTTTTAACAAAAACATTGTCATTTGCATTCTGGTACTGGGCCTGTGTATAGAGCAAAGCCCTACCTTTCCTTATCGTGAGAGGATTCCACGTTGCTGCAGACTTGTTCTGTGCTCTGGATGGGTCTTTTTGCACCACATACAGAAAAAGATACTCACTGTTAGAATGATTTTCACATTTTGTTTTATAACACTCTTGTCGGACTATTTTGCTTAAATTCAGTTATCTGTAGCCAAATTTGTTCAGAAATAACTTTGACCAAAATAAACCCATTCTTAAGGGAGTACTTGGTTAAGTGTATCTCTGTCCAAGAGGCACTTTTAAGAGTTAAGAATGTTGTCTCATGGCCATGATTTTGTTTACTGGCTTCTCTTTAAAAATAGCAGCTGTAAATGCAGATGATGTAAAGATGCAAAGCTAACAAAGCATTAGTCCCTAAGCTCCAGTTGTACAGATTGATGGAGATGTGGTAAATATGTTATTACAGGAAAATGAAATTAAACACAGCATCTTAACTTTGATATCGTTTCAATACTTAAGGTTTTTAGTCTTTTCAGGCATTGATTGTGTGATGTACTGATGTGCTGTCTTTGGTTCCTGTGTTTAAGACATTTACATGCTTTCATGTACTGTCTACACTGAGATGGAATATTCACAAATCACTGTGTGGTCTCTGACAAGTGTGTGTATCTTAAATTGTGTGGAGCATGTAAGATCTTGAGTATCACTGAAATTCAGATATCTGATGGATGATTCTTTTTCTGCTGTGGGTGCTACAGGTTGACATCTCTCTCTTAGCTTTTTCCTGAACTAAAGTAATCCAAGTATCTCCATAGAAGAAAAAATGGCCTTCATGTAGAAGATAATATCGCAAGATTGGAAACAGAATAAAATGGTATAACTGGCAGAGACTTCAAGAGCAATGGTGCTAGTGTGCTGACATCTTAGAACTTGTGGTTAAACAAGTTAAAATCACATGGAAATTTAAAATTTCAGTATAGTCCATAATGGATTGAAATTTGTTAATATATTTCAATTTTGTATCAGAATAAAGTGTATATTGTGAAATGACTTACAATCTAAAATGTGTTGGCATCACCTTTTTTTAGTGCTGTGAAGAACACAAAGTGGTCTTGAATTATTGCAACACATTTTCTTACAGGATCATCTTTCCAACTTGGGACTGCAAGCCAAAAAACCTTGGTTCAGCCCAGCTTTTCAGCTTTAGTCTTAATAGTTCTAAAACTGAATGTTTTGAGCAACAAGCAAATGGTGTCAACATGGCAGCTTGTCAGCATTGTGATGCTTTAGACTTGGCAATGTCACTAGGTACTCTCNCACATGGCAGCTTGTCAGCATATGAGGTCAGCATTGTGATGCTTTAGAGTTGGCAATGTCACTAGGTACTCTCAGGTTTGGGAACATACTCTGTACCTCAGTAATAATAATAAAATGGTTGAAGTTTGCAATCTGATGTTTTTATATATATGTTTTAATATATGAGTAATGTGGATTTTTTTTCCTTAATGATGTTGGGTGTTTCAATGCAAGTGCAGCATTCACTGTGTTGATGTAAAGAATACTGGTTTAAACTGCAAGTTGTCACAGTCCAAGTTACTTTAGACTGATTCTTCACCTGGTGAAATTCAAACCAGGCTGCTGCATTAACTGCAGGTTTTGTGTAGTTTTTGTTTTGGTAATGGAAGAAATATGTTTGTATTATGTTTTAGACAAAAGGGTGGTACAAATACCACAGTCCCTGCAAAGGCTGCAAGGATGCTGTTTGCCTTTGGCTTTCACATTAGTGAACAAATTAAGGAACAAATGGGAGTGCAGGGCAGTGTCTGTTTTATAGCCAATTTGTAATTAAAGTATTTATATTGCAGCTGCTGAGAATTTTCTCTGACATTTGATAGCGTAGTTAATGGCAAGGGGAACCCAGGAGCTCTTGAGTTGCTCTGTGTTTTGCCATCAGACCTGCCTGTGTTTAATCAGTGTTGAAAGACTGTCCAGGGCCATGGCTCAGTGTGCTTTCTCCTAGATGCATGTGCTCTGAAATTGCCATCCTCAAATAAGGATTAAGCTTCCTGCTTTAAATGGCAGCAGAGTCTTGCCTTCCCCTAGTGCTCACCCAGGCTTGGCGATTGTTGGAGGTTTTCCTTCCTGAGCAGTGCTGGTAGCAAAACCATGGGCACATTGTAACAGCATTAGAAGGGAAAATACCCCCTTCTGCAGCAGTAACTTTAAGACAGCCAGGCACCAGCTAAACTAGAGCAAATAAAGTCCATTAAATCGAGCCTCCAGGTTTTCAACCATTGTTGCTGACCATTTGCTCCAAGAAGAGGAATGTTTCTGCATGCAGTGTGTCAAGGACAGGGCGGGGGGATGGCCTGGCACACAGTTAACAGGGAAGGTCAGTGTCACTAACGTAAGCAGCCTCAAGGTGCAAGCTGGATCACCCAGATCTGCCCTGCCCAGTGTCTTCTGCAAAAGCACAGATGTTAGTACTTGATGCAACAGTTATGGTTCCTAGCACTCACGGGATGCTGGAAATCTTGGCCAGTCTTTTCACGACTCCACTGTATTTGCAGTGTCAAACATGGACATTTTGTGCGGCAGAACCTCATTTCAAATTTTCACTTGAAAGTTTGCAGCAAGTAACTGTGAGAAGTCTCATGAAATCTTTTTCTCTTGAGGTAGGTAGGGCTGGAACATCTGCTAGTCCCAAGCTTAAGTATCAAAGATTTCCTTCTAGTCCTGGCATTTGGCAGTACACCTGCCTTTTAAAGAGGATGTAGTCAATAGGATCACGGCTCCTGGTGTTGCCCCGGAACAAACCTACCTTCGGGGTGAAGCTGGTACTGCTCTGCTTTTCCTCCCCCTGCTCTGCCAAGGCTCTATTGCAGAGGTGCAGGGAGAGTGTGTGGATGAGTGTTTGCACCAGGTGCCAGGAACACCTCTGCTATTCAGAACTGATAAACGACTTCACAGGAAAAGAGAGACAAGGTGACAAAGGCTGTGGGGTAATAAAACCAAAAGTTGATTGTGAAGTTACACTGACTGATGCTACTGTGACCAGCCAAACAGTAAAAGGTAATCTGCAATTCCGTGCATCTGGGGAAATCCAAAACTGGTATCTACATCATTGTAGGCTCCAAACTAATTATTGCTGTTTGGGTCAGAAGGCTTGCAGTCACTGGCATATTCAATGAAAGCAGCAAACAGCACAGAACAGTTGGAAATGGGAGCCCTTCCAGAGCATCCTGTGACAACAATTCTTACCAAAACAATTGTTTTCTCTGCTTCCTAATTGCACAGGGTTTGTTTTTTTTTTAGGACAATCAAAATGTTAATGAAAAGTGGTATGATGTAGAATTGGGATAATATAAAATTGTTCTTGTAGCGTTCACGGCCAGCTGAGATGCCTCCTGGTGGACATGCAACTCCAGTTAAAAAGTTTGGGAATAAAAATATCAAGACTGAATTCACCAGCAACTGTACCACTTAACATTACTCTAACTTTGTGAATAATAAGCTAATGGAAGGCTGGATTCCTAATCTGATATCTGTCTTTAAACCCTTTCTCCTGTATTGTTAAACCATCTTTGTGAGTCCTATTCTTCTAGTCTTTCTCAGCATTTCCGTTTCTGTCTTTTAAAAATATGTACTGAAAGGTGTTGCAAAACAACATTTTTTTTTATACTTAAATGACATTATACATGATATTGCAACAAACAAATTCCTAAAATTATATAGATCATCAGTGGCAAGAAAAAAACACTTAGATCAAGCATGCCTTTTAGAAGTTTCATAGGGAAGAAGATACAGTTTTTAATGTTCAGATCAACATGTCTTACACATTATGCATTTTCTGTATTGAGAAAATTTATCAAGTGCAATGAGTTCCTTTGAGTAGTAAACAAAACAATGCTATTTTTATTTGCCCATTTTTTTATTCTTTTATAAATCATAATTTAAACTCCACAAAGCTTTTCAATTCACTGAGCAGAGATTCCAAACAGTGCAGGTGGCTGGCTGCTGGTATGCTGTTTTCCATCAGCACCAAAGTGACAGCAGGGACAAGTGATGCTCATTGATTGAAGTCAGAGGCACAATACTGTATTTCTAGGAGAAAAGCTCAAAAGTGTACAGAAATTTTAGCAGGAAAAAGGCATGATGCTGACAATGTCTTAACAGATTTTAAATGCCTTTGGAGAGAAGATCTCATGAATTTACACAGTGTTCAAGGAGGAAAACAAAAACGTAAGCTTAGCATAGACTTGAAACTTTGCGTTACGTGATCTTTCCAAAGGTTATTAAAATTAAGCTGGATGAAGCATTAGTAATGCTGACATTGCTGTGTGATTGGTTATTATGCACATCTGTTATATGAAGACATAGCCTTAGACAACTAGTGAGGATTTCTCTGCTTTAGGGAAAGAAATGTGTATGAAGTAGAATTTAAAAAGTTCAATGAGCTGATAAAGCAAAATCAAACACTGTCAACTTTTATACTAATATATTAAATATAAAGCAAGTATAAATGTGTAAGAAAAATGGGAAACACTATTGCATAGTTACAAAAAATATCAGAAGCCATCCTGGTTGTCTTGCAAGAAATTATATTTAGAAGGCTAAAATCATTTTTATATATATGTATCAAATAAATCTATTAATATAACAATAGATAGGAACAGTATATAAATATGGCATATTTAAATATTTACATATATATGGAAACTAGTCAAAGTGGTGCTCTAAGAAGGAAATGTCTGTTATAAAAGTCAGATTAAAAATTTTGTCTACGCCCATCTGCATTACATGATTAATTTTCCACTTGCATCTTCCATAAACTAATTAACAACTTTAAAATTATCATTGCATAGACTTACTTGACAAATATTACTTAATTCTGCATTCCACCTCACAGTAAAAACTATCATGATAATGATACAAAAATAGTAACTCAGAGAACAGTAGCCAGGTGTACTGCCCTTCAGAGTTTAGTCCCTGACTTCCTGCTCTTAGGAACAAGAAAGACATTGCCATCTCTAGTTTGCTGCAGTGAATATTCGCTAGGAGAGTAAGGCTTTCCATCTTCATCACGTAGCATGCTGAAGACCTCAAGGTACAAGGTAGTGAGTTGCTTTTTCATTTGATGAAGGCTCCTGTCATGCTCTCCTTTTTCCTTAAGCAATTTCTCTTTCTCATCTTTTAGATTATTCAAATCTTGCTCCAGTTCTACTATATTTTCCAGTTTTCTTTTACGGCAGTTTTGAGCAGCCACTTTGTTCTTACCTCTCCTGCGTATATCTCGAATAAGTGTAAGCTGGGCTTCGCTGAACTGCTCTTTAGACATCATTTCATTGAAGTCCTCAACAGGGAGATTGATGATTTTTTCAACAGGAAAAGGGATCTGCAGAGCTTTTGCTCTTTGCTCATCTCTTGTGAGATGAGCTTCAAGGCGGCTTGGAGGTTTACCTTTTGTGAAGGGAACTTTGGGTTGGCTAGGAGCCGGTGAGGGTTCTTTCTTTGGTGTGGCTGTACATGGCAAACTTGGTGTTTGAGTGTTTGGCCCTATGGAAGGAAACACTTGATCCTGCAGGTGCAAAGAGTACACACTAGCACTGCTGTGCAGCACGCATCCAGGAGCACTATCCGTGTCTTCCATTTCAGAATCACTGCAACCCAAAGTCTTATCTACATAGGCACATGATTCCACTGAGCGTTCTGGCGATGCCACGCTAGAACTTGCATTCAGTGAAATACCAGAGTCAGAATCGTTACATTCTGCTCTGGTCCCTGAGTGGTTGCCATTAAAAGCTTTACACAGTGAGAAGTCAGAAAGATCAACAGGTTCACTTAGAATCTCCGCTAGGGATTGACTGATAGTGTTCGTTGCTGCTGCATCACCGTTCGCCTTTGTATCGATAAAGGTGCTGTAGAAATCCTCACAGAAATCAGGGTTCGAAGGGGATGTGTCATTTAAAGAGCTCACACTCAGCTGACTGGTGTCTTCTGGTGGCAAAATGCCTGAAAAGGGGCACTCCATACCATCCAGGAAATCTGGACTGCAGTCAACTTCTTTTTTCATCGTGGGTAATGAGCTGCAGTAATTGCAGCTGCTGTGCATCTCTGCTGGCTTGGTTTCAGGGCTTGTGATTGTGCTCACCTCAGCCAGGTTATCACTTTCGATGTTCAGGCACTGAATGGAAAATGCAAAGGAGAAGTTGAGCAACACATCTCCAATCGATAAAACCCTTTTCTGAAACCCACAAGCATTAAATAGCTATCAGCATGGACATAGAAGGGGTATTAGAACACCGCTGTAGTCCAGATGACTACAGCACACTTGTACTGTGGAGAGGCAATCAATGAAGGTGACAGATACTGAAGCAACAGCACAACACAAGTTGTTCTGGACAAAGCTGTTTAGAGCTCTGTAAGCAGAGCCTCTCCAACTCAGAGCAAGATGCTGAAGACACCCATTCCAGTGTGTTATGGAAACTGCATGGAGCCTGGAGCTGCCAGGTCTGAACTTCTCACAGGCACCACTACTAGGAATGGCATGAGTACAGAAATATAAAATTCCTGAATGAGACCTAATGAGCATTACTACCAAACTTTTGCTCCTAGTGCTATTAATTTCATGTCATGGTTCCTCAAAACCAGGATTCTTCTAGGATTTCTTGAATGAAGCAGCTGTTCAGTGCAGAGCAATGTAATTCTTGGTGAAGTAAGAAGAGTACTAACATGGAGCCTGGCAAACACACTTTAGTTCAGCTGGTTAACACCACTGTGAGCATCCCACTGCTCCACTGATGGGCTTTCCTGGCTACAAGAACAACATTCTTTTCAATGGGGTGGCAGTTGCTTAACTGAAGCTGAAATAAGCAGGCCTGCTGTCCCCCAGGAATTAGGTAATTACCAAAATGATTCTGTTGCTCTTCAGAAGGGTCCATACGCTGATTACTTAACCAGAGATTGTTCAAGGCTTAAGCTAAGATTTTGAATGTGAGAGCTCTATTTTTCCATTTCTCCAAACATAATTTGTAAAAGGCAATGCTCTCAATTTAATTACCCTTTTTTTTCCAGAAAATTATTCAATTACTATTCAGAATTACTGCAATAGATTGTGTTGTTTTGGTTTCTTAACATATTTTCAGCATCACTGCTGCCTCTTCACAGCCAATTGCCCTTGTTACTTATGTGGGGCCTTTAAGCCTAACATAGTAATCAGGTTAAGAAAACTAGAAAAAAATTGAAAAATACAAAAAGACTTAGAAAAAAGGTAGAGTGGCAGGAAAAACTCAATTCCTGCAAGTTTTCACTTTATTTCTTTGAAATATGATTCCGATTTATGGGCACTCCACCAAGCAATCATCTCTTGTATTAATAGCATAAAGTAGAGCAGCATCATGCTTCCACAGTAATATATTTGAAAATAAATTTATTCAATTTTATAGTCAAATATAATGAAAATACCAATAGAAATATAAAAATAGGATAAAAATCCCTACACATCCTCAGTATTAGCAAAGTGATCTTTTCGTTCCTTTGAAATATCCAGTTCATGTACATTACATAAGTTGTTCTTACTGAATGTATATAAACAGCATTTATATAAATATACCTCCTTTGTGTATCTAAATATATATTCTATATCAGCTTTAAAAAACCTTTTCCTTAGATAAAAGTTGAATGCAGAAGTAATCATATTCACTCAGTCTGACACTGCCAAAAAAACCCCCCAACATTTACAATAAAACTTGTGAAAACAATTCCTGTTGTAGATCCATGACTCAGAAGTGTCCATTTTTAAGCAGCTGAATTTTAACGATGATCACGCTGTAACAAGTTGCACATAGAGGCAGTGACTTGCTAAATATGAGGAAGTTCTGAGAAGTGTTTCATTAAGGCTTATCCATAAACAACTCATTTCCTTCTTTCTACATGTTTTTCAAGATATTCTTTTTGAAAAAATTAAAGCTTACACTGAGTTATAAGCATCCTACAGGTGTAGAATCCAAGTCATAATCACCATCTGTTCAGATGCTATTGTACTGCCTTCTCTAAAATACCACAGTCCTACAAAAATATCATGCTTTTTTTTTCAGGTGCTTATGATACTAACCTGTAACTCTGGAAGGGACAATAATTCTTCCCAAACTTGCTCTATGTTCTGCATATTCTCTGCATCAGTGGATGGTACTAGATCAGGGGATTCAGGTGGTTGAGTTTGATCAGAGGAAGTGAAGACTGGGCTGCTATTGACCTGAACAGGAACCAGTGACTGAAATGCAGCTGAAGAAGCCTGAAGGGTTTAAGCAAAAAATTAAAAAGCTGAACAGTGATAACTAAAAAATCCACTCAAAAAACACGGTTTGTATTATCCAAAGCAAAAATCTAGTTTTTTAAGTTCTACTATTTCTGCAGAAAAAAGATAGGCATTTCCTAAGAAAAGCTTTTTCTTTGTAAACAATGGAATAATATAAAAATATTTCCATGAAAAGTGTTTTCATATTAAAGAAAGAAATAGGGAAAAAAATCTAGAAAGCGCCTGATGAAGGGTATGGATCTCACAATGCCAGGCTGGCAGCCCAGGGCTGCTTGTGCAGCGCCATCCCGGCTGCCCTCAGCTGGCCTTCACACGGAGTCCTGGCTGCGGCACCCGGGAATGGACGCAGGAGCACCAGCCACGCCAGTCCCTCCACACACAGCTCTAGCTCAAGCCTACTCACTGCTTTATTCTAGCTGCAGCCAGCTTGAGGAGAAAACTCAGATCACAAATTAGGCTTATGCTGAATATAAATCTTAGAGAAGACATGAGGCTGACTCTGTGGCAGACCACCCATGAAACCACTGTATTGTGTATTTTTACCTCATGCTCATCTATAAATGGGAATGCTTCTGCCAAGAGCTGCATGCAGTCATCAAAGGACAAGGCCTCTGCTTCTGGTTTTGAAGGCTCTGTGGTCTAAATAGGAAAGTTATGAAAAAAGGTTACTGCATCTTTGAGTAACTGAATTTCTTCCATTACAGCAGCACATGCAAATTCATTTTAGGCAGCCACTAGCATTATGCCTTCCTGTGAATGGAAAAAGGGTTAAACACACTCACAAACACTGGAGTTTACCTGTGAGAAAACAACGGGTGGCTCAGTATTTTCTGACTGAATGCACTGAGCTGGCTGCACAGGAACAAATTCACCTGTCTCCTCGTCTAACTCCAGTTGAGCCAGCAAGGCTTTCTCCTGCTCTTTTTGGAGCTGCTCTTGCCTTTCCTTTTCAAGTTTCTTCTGTTTCTCAAGTTCATACTCCTTCTGTCGCTGACTAGAATCAAAAACTTCACGTCTTGCCCCAAGGTCTATGTCTTGCCTCCAAAGGATGTCAATCAAGTTCATGTCCTGCAACAGAAATACTTTTTTTTAAGCAAGTTCCTCCCTGGCAGAACTGGTTTAGAACAATAGCAAAGCTTTTAATCTCTGTGTCAAATGGGTAGACTCATGTAACTGAGGCTTATTCTTTTAATCCAACAAAGTTACCAAAATAAAATATGGTTCTGTATGACCTTTCTGAAAGTGTGTGAACTGGTGGTTTGGTTTCTGTGGCCCACACACAGGCTCACAGAAACCAAGAATTTATTACCATTGGTAGGGCAATACATGAACTAGCCAGAGGATAAATATTCTTTTTCAATTCATCTCACAGAAAACATGAAGATACAGAATGAATTTGTCACAAAGAAAGTAATTTTTAGGAGAAAAGAGAGAAATTGAAAAGTTTGACCATGTAAATTTTTTTTCACATGTTCTTGTAAAACTGCAAAAGCTGACTAAAAACATCATGGAGGCTTTCTGAAGTAACTGTAATAGCCATACTGCAAAATGTGTTTTGGAGTATTAATATTCCATCTTGGTATTAATCTCAAAGACCAGCAGAACAGAGATTCAGAGTTGGAAGAGAATCTGATTTCAAAGTCACCAAGTGACATAACATCACTAGCACTAAAGACAATGATTAAAACTATTACTAAAATCTTGTAATTTAAAGCTTAGTCTCTGTTGATGTTCTAAATGTGGTTGGTTTGGAGCAGCTGAGTATAAACAATAGTCACAAGGTTTCAAATATTGTTAATCAGTTGGCCCCTGGCTCATCAGTCCTTTGTTATCAGACAGCTAACAGTGACCTAAATTTCTTGGAAATCAGCTACCCCTTGCACCTGTAGTGAATCAGAAGACAAACGAAATTCTGCTATTTAGGGAAAAGCAATTGCTTAATACTATTTGCTTTGGCTGCAATTACTTTTAATTTATTACATCAGAGTTTTTTTATTGGGGGGGAGGGCAAGGGGATTAATGTATTCTTTTGTTTTAGTTTTTTACTGTTCAAATAGTCAATACTTTTAGGGCTGAAGTATAGCGTATTTTCAATTTGTATACCTGCTGATATAGAATTTTAATACTTGGTAGCCACATTTCTCAGATGGATAAATGCTAACCATTTAGATGGTGCCTGGAAGTTTTTGATTTTACATTGTTTCATTAGGCTTAAAATTACCCTTTGGGGCAGCATGTGAAAATAATGTTCAGTTTTGGGCATCCTCATCAGATTAACATACTGCAAGTAATACACCAAACACCGCATTTCATTTAAACAGAACCTTCCTGGTTCACTCAGCAGCTCTACACCCAAGATATAATTTTTCGTCATCATATCAAATTAAAACATTCCCGTCTCTCTAAAGGTTATTTTCAAATAGAGAAGCAAAGTAACCTGAATGCCAGCTCATGCTGCCATTCAAAATGATCACGCCTGTACAACAGTTATGGCAAAAAGCTTCAGGCCAAGTCCACGTTTGAACGAACCAATTCAGTGCCTCATTTCACGTGGCATGAGTAACTTCTACTAATAACTAAAAAAATGTATTTTTATTAAAATTGGGTAGTTACATAAAATATCTTTGTGTAACACAATGCAGGCACTTCCAAATCTAAAACATATTTAATATACTTTGCTGGGAGAGACCAAATCCAGCCTTAATGGCCAGCAATGGAAAAGTTGAAATTATTACAGTGGCTGCCCAAGACAATGTTTGGTCTTTCCAGATTGGCAGGGTAAAACAAACTAATTAAGTTGGCAGTAATTGGAGATACTGCAATATGGTATAGCTTCATTAAGGGCCAGTAGTTTACCAGCTGCTCAGTGTCTCCTTCTGCAGCAGATCCAAAAGTGTTTCCTAGTCTCTGAGCATTTGCAATATGTTCTGGATAAAACTGCAGGATCTGGATTTTAGGGCTCACTTCTGAATTATTCATTTACAAAGCACCATTAAAAATGTGACTCAAAAGACTTTGTGCACGTGTGTGTATAATGCACAAAGCTGTGAGTTAGCAGAGCTGTTTTCCTCCATGGGTTGCAACAGACTGCAGCACAAGAATATCAGAATTGGTGCTCAGTTTCAGGCTAAATAATGAAAAACAAAAGTGAACAAAAATAAAAACTGCAGAAGGCAAACCACATTTTCCTTAAGAAGAAAATCCATGTAGCCTTAGCACAAAAATGTAAGACGCAGCTAGTACACCTTTCAGGCATTCTACAGGCAATATTCATTATCAAAGTAAGTAGCTTCAGGTGCTGCCTCATTCATGAGATGAGACGTCTCCAAACATGCACCAGCTGACCAAAGAAAATGTTGTGTCTGTACACTGCTGCCTCTGTGTGTGTGCAGCAGTCAGTTCAGCAATCAGGATTCTTTTCTGAATGAATATGCTTGCGTGCTTATCAGGATTGTCAGGATCTTTACAGAGCTATTGTCTGAAAAATATGACAGCACTGATTGGCTCCTGTCACCATTTTTCAAGGGACCATATTTAGGTCAGTGTCTTATCTCTGGCAAAGAGTCGAGCTTTGCCAAACAGTGTCATGCTCTACCCTGAAGGGCAATGCTTGTTGGGAGCGTATTTTTTTATTTTATGTAGTTGTTGTGTTAGTGGCACTCACAACCAAAAGGATGGGTTGTTTTGTTTTTGTTATTCACCATATAATTGGAAAAGAGCCCTCCTATTTTCAGTTTGAAAAGTTGTACATAAATACAGCAATACTAGTCTTAACTTTGAATAACAATTCGACTAATTACTCTTAACATAAATGGGCTATATGGAGGAAGTGTTCTTCTGGTCAATATGCTGATAGATAGTATCTAACAGCACACTGATTTAAATATTAACCTGCCACTTAACACTTATCTATAATTTCAGCCAATGCTTTTAGTAATACTGCCTTTTTCAAGCAGAAAAAAAAAAAAAATCTGGTCATTAGTCTAAAGCCTCAGGTCAAAGTTAATGGAGTCAACATTGACCAGTGATTCACTAAGGAATGAATCATGACCACAAGCACGAGGTAATGGCAAAGAACTCCTAAAAAAAAAACCCTCTTGCAGTCTAAAGCAAATATTTTGCAATTTTGTTCCTTCAGCCTCCCCACAGTCTTCCTCTTTAAATTATTTCCCTGCCTTGTTGAACACCAGCACACACATACACAGTTACCCACACAGGCAGGCACTCTACTTTAGGTTTATCACTGAAGCAATTTTCCCATTTTACTGTGAAAATATCCCAAAAGTAACTGTGTACTTGATACCTGGAGTGTTTTAACTAAAGCTGTTAAAAGGTATTCTTCTTTCCTGTGCAAGAGCAACCCACTGGTTCTTAGATGCCTCAACATAATGTGCTGGACTCAGAAAGACTCAGAGGGACGAGTGAGCACAGATTGGCATCTAAACTGGAACACGTGCCCCAAGAGTCCTGTGAAAGATTCATCTGACCCAGAGCTGGCTGCTGCCCTTCAGAGCAACACTGCCCACTTCCCTGAATATCAGACACAGTTACTGCAAAGGCACCAGCCTCATGTGACAGCCTCCACAAGCACCCACTTGTTCTTTCCTCCGTTGTGCAACTTCTTGGATTGCATCAGAGGAAACGATGAGTTTGGCAGAGCCAAGAGGCCGTGCAGGAAGAGCCAGGCCTGTGCCCAGGAGGGATTGCAGCGTGGTGCTTCCCCCTCGCCTGGAGCTCAGCTCTTTCCCGCTGAACACCAACGCCTAGGCCAAGGGGAAATACATTATGGGATTCAGCTTGAGTATTACTGTTGTCCAACATTTTTAACTTCGGGGAAAATCATATGGGTTTAATATTTTGTCCCAAGCAGACAAATAGTAATTTGATTTTGGTTATAATATTTTCTTCATAATTTTGTAGACAGAGAAACAACTTCTCTCAACAGACAACCTTTGCTTGTGCATGATCCATGTAAGCAGGAGGTACCTTGTACTGATGGTTTGATTTTTCTGTTCATTTAGTGATATGCTCTTCCAACCGCATTGATAGCTTAGTTTGGACATATAAAGGCACTTTTAATAAGATAAACATAAATGTTAAACAATTCACATTAAGCCACCATCTGGCCCCCAATGGAAATTTTCATGTTTTAGATTTACATATCAGCATTTGCCATCTGGGCAGAGTCTGTTATACATTTTATGAGAAAATCTCTGACTATATTGTAAAGTTTGACAATTAACTCTTATTGCTCCTAAGCAAACATTTACAGAAGGGTAAACAAAGGAAAGAGACCCTGTTTTCATGTTACTTCCATAGACTGACTTCCATGCTTTAAACAAAATGCTACTCTTTTGTTTCATCCCTGTCTGGTTTATCTGACTGACTTTGGTGTTGTTTGGAATATAAGCCATTTACAGGTGGCATTGCTAGAATGGAAACATCAGCACCCTAAGTGTCAGAAGAGAAACAATCTGCTGTCTGAGCACCTTCAACCCATTGTAAGCTGTCCCCTGGATACAGAGCACAATTGTGGGGTTTATGCATTTACTTAAGTCACGCCTTTTGCACCATAGAGATAAGACGAGCAGAATCTCTCACTAGACAAGGATTTGTTTTCCTTTCCCACGATCTGTTAGCACCTAACCCCCAGAAGACAGATGATTTCACATGCTGGCATGAGTCAATAGAAGGGCAACAGAATCAATAGCTGCGGCATCAGCAGGGAGCTCGGACCAGCATCCCATGAGGAGCAAGAAAGCATTCCTACAAGCTTACTCACAGAAAGAGACATGGCAAGGTATCCCTCAATTCTTATCTGCTTTCCAGAAAGCGAAGGGAATGAACAAAAAAGCACCTTACATTTTTGGTTTATTCAAAAAGATGTGTTGGAAATGAGGCTCAAGGACCTGAGATACTTCAAGGCAAGAATGAAAAGGAGGCCATCAAGTGGTAAGGCAAGTACAAGAGGAGCTGGAAGCATCTTACTGCTTCAGAAAAGCACTGTGGAAGCAACAGCTGAATGCCTTTCCCTCATTACCCTCTGAGGAACTGATTTTGTTCAAGTGTTTTTAAGAATTATTTATAAATAATTTAATGCTTTCAGATGATCTCTGGCATCTCAGTAACTACTGGTTGGTTTTTCTAAATCTTTTTCAAGGTAAGTTACTTAATTACAGTTTACAATTACAGAAAAAAATTCTGGACACATAAGCCTCATGCTTAAGAGAAGGCACAGAGTACAGATAAAGTTAGACCAACACCGTAACTTTTTAAGAACAATTGAGAAGAATGGGGAAAAGGGAATGACAGAAGTTATTTACACTGGAGGGCAGTGGGGTACAACAGCAATTTCAGATGTCTGAATTCAGGGTTTGGAAGTGTGACAGACAGCTGTCAAAGAAAGCCATATGACAGCAACCTGTGATTTGTGAACACAAGCTCATATCCCCAGCTGCCCTGCAGAGCTGTCTGCTGTCCCATATTCTCCACCAAGATCTTCTAAGAAATCTGGGAGGAAACAAGGTACTTGGATGGATGTAAGGGAGTGTCTTTTTTCTGTCTTTCATATGTGTGCCACTTAATACTGGTGTGACTGTACTGACACTACACCAGCATGTTTTGACACTACACTAGCCTGCTTCTCTTTCTTGATGCCCATTTGCTCTTCCTGGTCCTAAAGTCTTTGGATGCCTGAGCCACAAAATACTTTTAAAGCCTTGGCAGGCTAACTTACCTAGAAAAGGACTCAAAAAAGGTAGAAAAGCCCTAGTGACATTGCAAGAGAATTTTCACTCCCTGTCTATATAAATAAGCCTATTAAATGCTGCCCATGCATCTTGGGACATTCTTCTGCCTCAACACAGTCAGATGAGATAAGATCAGTTCCTGAAATGATGTATATATGCAAATTTCTATCTTCTCCTAACACACATCTCATAAGGGACTGTACCTCCCACTTGATTCCAGCATGCTCTCTTAATAAATGCCAAATTGTCAGGACCTACTCTTATAAATTAGATTAGTTGAAAAAATCCTTGGTTGGATTGTCCAGCATTCTTAAGAGAGCTTCACTACAAGCCTTGTCTGGACATTACTCTGACCAAGATGGGGAGAGGTTCTGCCTGGCTGGAAGTACAATTCTGGATATCACTTACCCACTCTCCCAACCCTCACTCCAGAAACAACTCTTTTGAGAGGTGGATTATTTATGTATTTCACCTGAAACATCATCTTCTAGGAATGGTATTAACAAAGGCTAAGTCTGTAAACTATGTACAGCTGTCAATATGATGGTTTTCTTACACATATCCCATGGCAAGCAAGCTTCCTAAACTGCCAGGGAAAAAAATACACCTTGTATATACCTCGCAAAAAATATATCCTGTATAGTAAAAAGACAAGTTTCTTTAAACCTGAAGAAAATAAAATTAGCAAGAATGTAACTGCAATAAAAAATAGCTGTTGAAGGCTGTTTATGGCCATTAATGCACTAAATTTATTTCAATTCCAAAACCTGCAAAATCCTAATGCTAACAGTAAAGCAAGACCAAAGCAGGTAAAGAAAAATACCTTCATAAGAAAGACAGCAAAGAGGAAAATGAAGGAGACAGAACAGTTTACTTCTTCACTCTGGCAAGCCGTCTCTCTTTCTGCAAAATCAATCAATCCCCACCTCCCTGCCACTCCTTACAACATTGGAGATGTGCAAGCACCTCACAACACTCCCAGCCCAGGGCACAGCAGCAGGGGCAACACTCTCCTCTCTGGCTCATCAATCTCATCATCAATAGTCAGAAATACATATCTATGTCCTTTTTCCACCACATTTGGTCTGCCTTGAGGTGACCATGTATGGTACAACAGATCAGGGGATTCTTGCTCAGTGCTGCAGATCTTTCTGCAAAAGACTGTTTCATGATCTCAGACACTCCAGAAGCAGCTGTGCTTGTCTAAATTGTTTAATCAATACATATTTTAGATGGTAGGTTTAAAATAGTAAGAGCTTAACATAGAGTTTTGGTTTCCAGGGGTTGAATGGGGTCTGGACTGATCTTAACTCAACATACTTACAAAAAAGAAAACTAGAAATCCTGAACCCACTGTCTCATTTGCATGGCTTACAGAAAGCAAAATCCTAAGATTTGGTAGATCTAAGATCTAATCCTATGATCTGACATTGGTACTTATTTTCCTTGTCCACTACCTAATTTTTCCAAAGTTATCCTCTAGTACTGAAGACCAGATCTATAACGCATTGTATCTGCTCCAAATTCCCTTATTTCTCAGCCAAAAGGAAAAGACAGAGTAAGGTGTAACCTGGTGAACTGATGACAAAGAATTTTTCTTGAATAAACTGAATTGTGTGCATATTTATGAGTGCTACACTGGCTGCTCAGAACGAGCCAAAAATGGCCATGGTTGTCACCTCACGTCTTCAAACTCAGTCCTAAAACTCTTGACATCCCAGAGTGTTTTCTGGAACATCCGCTTCTAAAGCAGTAAGCTATACATGTTTTCAGAGCTTTGCTGTTTTAATTGAATGGGTTCTGGTTTTCCCTTTTCAATCTTAATTATATCATGTTAATCCAATTTTCACTTTTCCACAGTATATTTGGCTGGTAGTGCTGCAGTCCCTTCCACTCAAATTCTGAATCATTCTTTCAGCTTAATAGAGCTATTGATTTGCTATTTCTTTACTCTATCTTGCATCAGCAGCATTACAAAACTGTTAAGTCAATAAGCACAAAATGTTAATATGTATTCAAGTTACAATCTATTACACAAGTTGCATAATGAAATTGGGAGGCTGGCAAAAATACAGGATTGTTTTCTAAGAGTGGGTTAGCCTGTCTATTTGTTTTTGTGTGCTTTATACATCAACAAAATTCTGCTGTGCTGCCCCAACAAGTGCAGTGAGCAATTCTGTTGTGGCTGACTTTCTAGCTATTGTCTGATCACCATGTACTGTACCACAAAACTCCATTTTGAAAGGTATTCAAACAGCAGCCATCTGAGATAGACTAGCTTTTCCTGAAATCAAATACGACTTTAATGGCTTTATTTGTGTTTGGGGTTTTTTTTCCCCCTGCCAAGTTAAAACTGCATCATAATAAAATGGGCATTTATTGAATTTTGACATTTCTACAACACCAAAAAAACCCTTTATATGCAAACAAAGAATATAAGAAAAATGCTGGTGATCTTTCAACCACAGGAATACAAAAGCCTTTTTGTCCCACTTTATTTTCTATATTGAACCTACAGTATTCGAAAACAGTTACCTGTTAAACTATTACCTTCAAGCTATTCTGCTGTACCCAGCCAAACATGTACTCTGCAGACATTCCCACAGGACACTCACTAGTTTATACACAAAAGGATTTGTTTATAATAATGGCTCAGTCATCTGGGAAACATGATCCAGTCAAATTATAGCACATTCTTTTGTCCAATGAAACAAATCAGGAAGCAATATGAACATAGGAACAGAGAAAAGAACCTAAAAATCAGCAAATAACATTTATTAGGTTGTATAAATCTTGGGTTATAACCTATTAGCCGCTATTTTGATTTCACACCTTTTGCAAAAGTATGTTTCAAACCAAACCTGAAAACTGTGCATTTGTTTGAACTTCCACATATTCTCCAGGATTATTCAAAATCTTTCTTGTACCACACATTTTCACTGCAGTGACATCTTAGTGTAAAGCTGCCATTTCTAGCTGTCATTTTGCTGATGGCTGGGCAGGTTCCAGGGACAGCACCAGCTGGGTCATTTCAGCTGCACTGTGGCCTGGATGTGGACACTGCGTGCTCTAGTAGTAGGGCAAGCATGTCTTGACAACTTTCACCTCACTGGTCTCACAAGCAACTTATTTTGTTATTGTTGTTTATGGACCAAACTACAACGGTAAGCAATGAGAGTGTCTGAGTGAGGTAGAAAGCAATGAGATTCCACAAATGTCCTGCCAGCATATTCCCAGCAGCCCTCGTTCAGAAACACGGACATCTACTCTGTAAGGCTGCATCAAGGAAATTCCATGCAAACACCTCATCAGCCTGGAATACTATCTTAAGACTAAAAGCTTAAGGATAGGGTTGCAAGGAACAGTGTTTGTTCCAGACGTGCCCACATCTGGCACAGTATGTAGATACGCAGTTCCCACTGCAGCCAGTCCTGCAATTAACGTGCCCTTTTCACACACATAATCCATATAGATAGTGCTGGGGATTCAATGTCAGTGCACAGTTCTGACTAAATAAGCAGGGTCAGGGTTTTTTTAAGTGTTCAACTTCTAACACACTTAGTATTCTTCAGTTTCTGCAAGGGGAAAAGAAACCAAACCCAGAAAAAAGGCCAAAAACACATTGCTAGTCAACTGCTCACCACTGGGCAGTACAGAATCATAAAAGATTTGAGAAAGGGGTACCCAGTGAAGTACATTTTAGCTGTGGTGGCAAAATCTTTCCAAAAGAGTAATTCATGATTAAATGACACTGTGAACTTAATTTGATACTATGAACAGCCTTCATTAGTGACATACTTCAGTCAGTAATACCATTCAACTGTGCACTGATGACCAAAAACACTCTCCCTAAATTTACACAAAGTAAATCATTATTTAATTTGCAGGAAAGGAGTTTGTATAGCTTTTCCCGTTCCTCCAGCCACACCAAGATGCATGAGTTATCCTTCCATAGAATGAAGCAAGTGTAGATTTTACTCATTTTCTTAAACACTTGTAATCCACATATTTATCTGCAAAAAGCAAGTCTCTAAAAGTCATCAGCCCCCACCAAGGCTTTAGGAAGCTCTTCCACATGAAGGTCCTGCAAAGTTAAACAACTAAATCAGAAAGCTCAACAGGGGCCAACAAGTCAGGCATCCATGTGTCAAGATATCATTTCTGTTCACAGTGACAGCTTTTGCTTAAGAAAGGTAAACCCACTGAGGAAGTGAACAATAGCTGGGTAGGAAACTGAAGCTTTGTCTGTGTGGTGCATTCCAGCCCTCACTTTTCAATTTATAAATTCTGAAAGCAAAAGGATCTAACTCATCTTCCAAGGTGTAAACCAGAGCAGGTAAGTGGTTTTATATCTCTTGCCAAAGTAATGCTCAATACCTTCGACAGAGCAACGAAACTGCAAAACAACCATCAGTAACTGTGTCCTTCCATCCAAATCAAGAGCCTCCACCGTCCACGCCTTTCCTTGTGGCTTCTTACATGTCTGTCCCCTTGGAGTATACAGTAGACTCATAGCCCATTTTATCACTCTTATCCCAAGCTTCATTCTATGGGTCTGACCTTAGTGACAGTGTTTCAGAATAATTTGAAGCACTCCATTAACAGTTTTATTATTTGAGTGGCTTCCATTCTTCACTTTGCCAACAAAAAGTAACTTTGAGAGACAAAAGATGTCTAGAGATGTACACACTAGCTGTCAGCTGAGCAAGGACTCCCAAAAGTGGTCAGTGCAGGCTAGATTCCTGAAGTGATAGATGATAAAGGATTATAAATCAAGTCAGAAAATGTTCCATGGCATGGTAACATTTCACTGTGTCACAACAATTCATACTAATTGAAGAATTAACCTCATAACATTCTAGTTCAAATACTAAAACCAAGATAGAAAGCACAGTATCAGAAGTCACTGTACTGTACTTCTCCGTTACAACCTACACAGCTATAAGGCACATAAATATGATGTGCATTTCCATAGCCAAAGAATTAAATTTAAATAATTTGGAAGATGAGCTGTCAGAAATCACGATTTAGATTCAAATATAAGTTTTTCACATTATGCTGTTTTACTAGCACCATTTTTGTTACTGAGTTACTTCCATTTTCATCTTTAGGCATCTTAAATCCTACTTGTTTCAAAAGTTTACCCAGGTTTGTTTAATTTATTTTACAAATATCATTGGGACAATCTTCCAGAAATTCCTCAGCTGACACAGATCTGCTCAAGACCCATCTACAGTAAAAAACAGCCAAGCATGAATAGAATTCTGCATTATAAACCAGAAAACATATCCATGCATCTCATGTCAAGTAATTCACAGCAGATTGCATCAGGGTCTACAGTACACTTGTACCAAGGGCACTTCACGACTATTTTATCTGCACTGGTGCCGACTATCAGTGACTCCTTCTGTGACAGTGGTGAAGACAAGCATTAGTGTAACAAACTGGGATGGAATACTCCCACTGACACATCTTGGATGACCTCTGTCGTTACAGTCTCCATGTTCTCCATCCAGCCATGAAGCATCTGAAAATCTTACCCATGTGAGCTGAGCTGCACCAACCTTCAGAGTCACCCACTCCTCCCTGCCATCCTCTCTTGTCTATTGTTCTGCTACCCAGCTGATTGTGGAACACGTCATTTGGTCACATAACTGCACGCAATCCAACTGGAAATACCCTGATTTAGAACAAAATTCAGCCTTCTTACCCAACTGCACATAACTCAAGCAAACAGTTCCTGAAGGCAGAAAGAAGAAATGGTGAAGTGTCCATGCCCAGGCAGCCAGCTGCAGAGCAGACATTAAAACTGACCATCTTACACGGGAGCAGGCAGCATTCCGAGTGCCAGAACTGCATCAACCACATACTGCCTGGGAATTCTGAATGGGGATCTCCCAATGGGGAGCCCAAGTAGCACAGAAATTCTTCCACTCTAATGACAGGAATAAGCAGGAAGATACTACTTTTACCACAAGGGTTCCAACAAATAAATACTCCCAGGTTTTCTTTTTTTTCATAGCTCTTTACAGCTAAACGCTGATGACGACCTGAGCAGGAAGCAAATCAAAGTCACAGCAACTTTTCACGTAACTCCCCTGTTGAAAAGTCACTGCTCTAACATTTTGTAGGTATTAATTTTCAAATACAGCAAATAGACACACCCTTAATCATAAACCAAACCTTCTCTTACAGGCACGCTATCAACCAAGCTACTTCTGAGTCAATTTCTCAAGTATGCAAACTTTGTTTCGCAAGCTGTCTCCAGGAGTGGAATTTCTGTTATACTTACAAGAGACAGCATGTAAAAATCAATACAGCAAACCGCAATAAAACTTTGATACTGCAAGACAGAAGTGGGGGCATGGAGAGAAAAGTTTATATCTTTACATTTCATAGCAATACAGAAGATACTTCCTTAAAAGGTTTTAAAGGGATAGTTTCAAACTGATCTTACGTAACTTGTTGCTGCAACTTCAATCTTAAAGGAACTTTCCTTTTTCTTCTCCTTTTTTACTAGATTGCTCATAATAATACTGTAGAAGTTAGGCTAAAAGACAACTGCAAGACGTGCAAGGTTGGCTGGTGACAAGTCCTTCAGTACTGCAATAGCACCAACAACAAAGATATACCTCTTGAAATGGTTTAGTTTAACTGTACAGATAGAGAACATTAATAGTCAACTACAGTACCTTCCAAATTAACCTTTGCTAAACGAACACTGATTTATATTCCTTCTTCCCAGTATAAAAACTGCACCTAATCAGGCCAAAATCAGAAATCTGAACTGATATAATAAAAAACTTGAACTGTGTCTGTAGTACATAAATTGATCCCACATAAGTATTATTTCTAAGCTATACCCATTCTGCTAGAGCACTGCCACTTGGTACTTGTGCTAGGGTTTAATAATGTACTACTGAGCAGCAGTTACACTCTGCTGGTAAAACAATGCTAACTTTGAGTTATTAACACTCTTATTATCTCCTAATAGCTTTCCAAGATCTCCAGAATAACATATCAAAACATCTGATTATTTTAAAGTGAATTTTAAAGTGAATACTAATGTATAAATTAAGAGGCAAATATAAAACCAATGTAATGACACATAACATTGAAAAATCAATGTGTCAGTTAAAGAAAACAGAAAATATTTCACCAAGAATTCAAAATGGCAAAAGATGGAAAACAGAAGATCCTTCATAAGATAAAGACAAATGTTGTTCTCCAAAGCAGTCAAATAATTAAACACTTTTAGCCTTACTAGATCTTGTTACAGACTGCTTGGTTAACCAAATTAATATTTAATTTAAACATATGGTGCCAAATTAATACTTAATTTAAAGGTATGGTTCTGAGAGACTTTGCTTCCATTTGAAATGGACAGTTGGCATACACATGTCAAAGTAAAACTAAAGTAATATTAAAACAAGATACTCTGCTGGGGAATGTATTTTTTATTTCCTTATTTTAAAGAATGGTAAAGAAAAATTAAGAAATATGTATCTAAAAACCATAGAAACAGAAAAATCACAGAAAAATAGCTGTCCCTGTGCTTGTTTCACTGCTGTTCTGCACAGAGCAGTAATACTGCCTTTTTCACTTTAGAAGAGCTCAAGTGCTCTAAGATAATTAAATACTTGCCACCAATTAATATGTGACTGTCACTAGCTTTGCTTTTCCCATACAGAAAGCAGTTACTTGGTAGGAAAGCTAAAAGTACACACTGCCTATCTTTACTTGAAATGCATTTGCCGGTACCTATTTCAGATAAGCCTTCTGTAGTTTTCAGCAGTTTTATCCACCACAGATAGCACTGCTGCCTTCAGTTCCTACCGCTGGTTTAATTGTTTACCTTAATAAAACAAATATGCCATAAAAGTATTATAGTTGAGCAACCCTGGACAGAATTGTAGTTCACTGTATATCAGCCATCCTTGGATAACGCAAATTCAAAGTCATGACTTCCAACTCCTCCTCCATGACTTTTCATTGGTCGATATTGAAAGACTTGCAGAGGCAGCAGATGAAGTGTTTTCAAAACCAATTAAACCAATTTATTGCTGAAAAAGGACTAAGCTGACCAACATGTCGTATTCTTTCTTCTTCACCTAAAGCTGTTTCTGTGGCACAAAGTCCAACTTTGGTATAATATACTGGATCAGAAAACTGAACAGACTTCAAACTCTTTCAAGTTCTCTAGGAATGTGCTATATTAAAATAATAGGTTACTTAGGGTTGGAATGAGATAGAGGCCAAAGCAAACTTTAACCAGGTGATTAACCTGGAGACTTTGCAGGACTTCTTGCTGGCTGCAACTCAAGTGGCAGGGGATTAATATTTAATTCATGCCAACAGGTTACTGCCTGGACTTGTACTGCACTGGCCTGAGCCAAGACACTCACTGGAAATACATCACACTTTCACGAACAGGCCTAATTTTAGAGAATGGTTTGGTCATTTTAAAGTTTATCTTTAAAACTGCAAAGAGAAAACAAATTAAAGAAGCAGTGTTCTAGATACAAAAATCAAACTAATTTCTTCTTCACCATGAATCAGATACCCAGTGTTACAGGTACAAGTTCACTTGACATCATTTACTAGCTTCACCTGGACTTTCTATATTTTCTCTTCCTCCCCTAAGTTCACCCTCTCTGAGCCTGAAATTTACTGTTTTCATTCTCCTTATAAAGTCTACTCCATTCAAAAAACTGTCAATGACAAACACCAACAGCTTTCACTGTTTTGGGTTTTCTTAGTTCTACTGAAGGAACAAGTATAACAAAATTTTACCACTATGTATGGAAAACTCTAGTAAGAAATAATATGAATTGATTTTACTTAAAACAAATGCTTCACTTAGGTCCTTCCAATTCTAGTGTTCCTCAACATTACCTCACAAAGCCCAGCATATTCCACAAAGGTATCTGAGATTTTTTTTACAAAATAAATATGTTCAAGATGCTATTGCTACATTCATTTCACTCAGGATTACAGAAGTAGCAGTACCTATCAAACAGGTATTTTTCTGCTTTGCAAATTTAAGAGGTAAAGAAAGCAAAAGAAATCAAAAGGGTACCAGGTGCAACAATAGATACAATAATCATTTTCAACCATTTCCTTGTCTTTCATGGTTATACATAACCTACTGCATTTGTATTCAGCATGACTATAATACCATCTCTATTTTTTCAATTAAAAATGAAAAATCAAGAAGTAGGAGACAGAAAGGCAAAATTTATTCTTGCCCATGAACATTAGTGAGAAGTGTACACAAACCTTCCGAACCACCCACACAGTCCTATAAAAACATCTTGAGCTCTTTAAAGCACACAAAAACATCCAGCTGCCCTCTGCTTACAATAAATATTTTTTTTTGTTCCAGTTTGGTCTCTTTCAAACATTTCCCAATAAACTTTCAAAGCCAATCTCTTCTCCAACTCTGAGTGCTAAAAATTAATTTCTTCAAGTCAGATAGGTTTTCTGAGACATTGAACCTGCACTTCCACCAATTTCCAATGCAATTGTAAATTCTTGGCACATTTTAAAGACAAGCTACAGAACAGGATTCATATGATGGATATTTACTATACTAATAACAATATCCACTTAGCTGTTCTCCTGAATGGATTGACATGATCAGCTCCTGCTAGGCTACATTCATTTCAGCCAAACATACTTCATTGCATCATATCTAACACTGGCTTAACTGAAAGATATTTGTCAGTTCTGAAGGGAAGAAAGCTCTACCAATACAGCTCAGTATCAAGGTGACCACAGAACTACTGGGAGTGTCAAGATAAATGCACTTTTACTTAAGGAAGTACTTGTGATACTCTCTCATCTACTTCGTCCAAACCTGTCCTCCATTTTAGTAGATAACAATATATTCAGAAATATGGGCATTTCTGAATTTTATCCACATAGATACATGAATAGATATATCTACAGATACCTTGATCAGATATTCCTATTCAATAAGGTTATTAAATCTCCTTATCAAGAAACTAAAAAACAAACCAACAACCCAAAAAGCAGAGACTTGTTACCAGCCCTGAGTGGTGTACTTGTTCGATTTCCCCACAGAATCTACCCTCATGTGGAAATGACATGGTATTAGAAAATAAAAAATAAACTCACTCACTTGACAATTTAATGTAGCATGTCAAGAAAAAAAAAGTATGTAATTCTTCATTTAAGCCCTTTAGACTTAAGAGATCACACTAATTGAGCTGGAGGCTCTTCAGCACAGCTCTCTAGGTAGAAAAACCCTAACAGATACACTTACATGATCACTCAATTATTTGTCTACTTGGTTTTGCCAGTTATTGCAATTGGTCTTATTTCCACTCCAGTGCAACCCACAGCTTCATTATTTGTGTTGGAAAGGGAATTCTTTTTCCCCCTCTTGTCGTGGGGCTCAAAGTTTAATAACTGTGGAGTTTGTTGAGCTTTTCTACAAGGTTACAAGGAACCATTTCAGTAACTTCAAATTTACTGAAAAGAACTGCTACTATGTCCTGCCTTCATCAGTGTGATTTGAAACATTGAGACACTTGTTCCATTGCAGTATTTTCTCTTGGATGGTTTGAGGTCTGTGTGTAACAGGCAACATTCCATTTCACCTCTGTATATTGAGATGCATCCTATTTCCCGGCAGAGGTACAACAAAGGAATACTTTTTACAAGAATATTGCAGGCAATAGCTCTGCTAACTCCCACGGAAGTACATAGCTGAAAGTGGAGATTTTACATTCTGGGTAAGAAGTTTGATCAATCCCCCTGCACACTCACCTTTACTGCTGTGACTACTGCTACCAGGCACACAGACACTAAGAGCTTGTACTGTACATGCACAAACCCTTCCCATCTGTTGGCTAGCAAAATCGGAGGGGTTAAATGCAGATTGTGTTCCTCCTTGTTCATTTTGAGAGAACATTTTATGGTACAGGATATGTGACTTTTCCATTTAATGAATACATTTAGAACTATATGTCAAAGATGATGATAAGTGGCTATCTAAAAAACACAGTGCCTTTTCAGGCCAGGTCTGCAAGAGAAGAAACCAGTAGCTGCTGAGCTCAGATAGGAAAAGTGCAACAGGTGGCTTAGTAGAAAGTGTTTGACAAAGCAGGCAAATGAGTAACAAAAGCAAGGTTTCTAGAAGAGAAGTCAAAACGGAATGGAGAAGAAGGTACAAAAGCAGGTACACAGGAATTGGTCTGTCAAGAGACCCTCACGAATGAGATCAAAAGTGTCTGGATAATATAGGCAAAATCAAACTCACACAGGGTGCTTACATAGTGATTTTTTGTTGCAGTATTTTCCAACAAACCGAGGAGGCAAGGTGGAGATCATGGCTGTGCTATCCAGAGCTAGAAAAACAGATGGGCCAAGCAGAGCCATGAGCAGTCCAAGACTCAAAAGGAACTGTATCCAATGAACAGAAAAAGGTATACCAACACTGCTAAAGTGATAGTACCTGTAGGAAGTACCCACTTATATATCCTAAAGAATGGACAGTGTTAAAAGAAACTCTACTGTATAGCATATTTTGTACCAACACACATTGGAAGAGCATCAGAACACGTGAGTCTTAATTTTGCAATATGAAAAGAATTAAAACAGCTCCAGAACAAGTTTTATGTATTACTCCTTTAAACCTAGCATGTTGTTCATAAGGATATGCTTCCATTTAAAAGCCTAAGAAAAGCACAGTTATATAAACTTATAATGGAGTTCAATTATGTTTTCAGTTATTCACTCAGCTCTTGTGCAACTAGTTTGCAACGCAACAGTACTGAACTTCCCCAGGCTTCGAGAAAAGAGGCTCCACAGCACATGAGTACAAACCACAAACACCTCTGAGCCTCCAGGACATTCGCACTGGCAGAGGCCACCCCGGCTCCCTCTGCTCTGTGCCCAAACCCCTCGCGGGGCGTTTCCAGCGGGCGGAGGTGCCGGGCCGCCCGGCACCGGGAGGAGCAGCCGGGCTCGGGCTGGGTAAGCTGCGCGTCCGAGGTTGATCCAGACCCTAAGTCGAACCCGGAGCCGGCCCGGGACGGCGCAGGGTTGTGCAACAGCCCAGGAGCGGGCCCGGGCTGCAGCAGCGGAAAGCGGCGGTAACTCACCCGAGTGCGGAGCGGGAGCGCACGAGCCCGTGGGGGCAGCGACTCGAGGCTGCACCCGGCTCGGGCAGCCCCTCTGGCACCAGCGCCTCCCCAGCCGCTCCCTCGAGGGGCGGCTCCGGCCCCGCGCCCTGCCCTCCCCGCGCTGCCGAGGCTGCGGGCGGTGCCTGCCGCCGGC
>VZRN01005608.1:1755429-1775371 GCA_013397935.1 Dasyornis broadbenti
TTTTTGTTGTTTTTTTTGTTTGTTTGTTTGTTTGTTTGTTTTGTTTTGTTTTTTGGTTTTTTGGGTTTTTTGGAGATTTTCCTCCTGATTGTCACATGACATGGGACTATAAAATATTGTTTACTCCCTCAGCCTCTTGTCATGCCCCACATATTCTGCTAATGCAGAAGGCAGTTCGTCCTTACCAAGTTTAAAATCTAAGCAGCCCACTGTCTCTGTTCACACGGTGCTCTGCTCTTGGAGCAGCCACATAGGTGGGATGCTGGCCCAGGATAATGAAGACTATTTGAATGGGAAGCAATATCAAACAGTCAGTGCGATCCTTAGCACTGGGCTGGACTGGTGCCTAGTTTACATCTAAATACTTGTTAGAAACACGGGAGTTTCTAACTCTCTGGGAGTGAGTTTCTGAGAAAACAAAATCTAAGCTTGATTCTCAGAATATATAAATGCAACCTTCATTTTTATGCACTCTGGGGATCTGCTACCAGAGTAATTATGTGGCTGCTCAGCAGCAGCAGCTTACAAAGCAGCGTTGGTATCTCTTGCAGCCCATGACCTGCTAACCCCTTTTTTCTACTTTCTATTTCTAAGTAGCTTGTTCTAGAAGAAGTCATCCACTATGGGTTCCCCTTAACCACCCTTAAAGGTTTGGACAAGTTAAACATATGCACATATTTCCAAATAAATCTGGCTTCCAGCCAATTATTGTTTTTCTGGCTGTTTTTCAGAATCCTTTCTCATTTATCTTTTGTCTTTTTGACAGTGTTGGGGATACAACAGAATATTTTAGGCCTAAATGAAAAAGAAAATTACTTAACCTGATGATGTTACAGCTCTTCATATGGAGTCCAAAATGACATTGCTGTTTTGCCTTGTCATATCCTGTGCAAACTCACATCTAGTTTCCAGGGAAGAAGGACAGTTTCCCATCATTTTCTTTTCCAGTTCATACTTTTCAGGCTGTTTATTCCACTGAAAGATTATTTGGATTATTTGTACACTATTTATCAATTTGCCTTATTCTAGATCAAAACTACCACTTTTGAGTGCATCATTTCTTTGCACCCCATCTATAATTCTTCATTGGTATTTGCAGATTTTTGAGATGTACAGTTGTAAATGTCAGCAGTGTTCTGAAGTTTACTTCATTATCCTGATTAAAATATTTTTTTTAAAAAATCAGTCCTCACTTGTGTATCTCACACCCCAAACATCTGCTCCCAGTTCAGTGTATCCCATATCTTTGCAGCTCTGTATTGAGGTTCCCAGTATATACTGGGGTTCCCAGAGTACCATAAACTGCACTTAAGAGGGAGAAGCCTGTGTGGGAGCTGGAGCAGCAGTTTGGTAGCTGGCAGAACAAGGCAGCTGGGCTGTAAGCAGCCTGAGAGCTTCCCAGGGAAAGGGCTTGCTGCTGGCAGGGTAGCAACAGCAGCAGCAGCAGGACAGAAGGAGGCAGGAGACGGGACAGAACTGCATATGTGACTGGCAGAAGACTGGTGTCCAATGGTCCCAACACGATCCACCCCAAACGATTATAATCTGCATTTGAGATTCAGCTGCAGTGCTGATAATGCTGCCAGTGTTAAGAGCTAATTGTGCTTAAAGGAGTTGCCCTGTTTGTTCCTAGAATGCCATAGAATAGTGGCACTGCTTCTACAGCCCTGGCGTTACAGCACCGACACTGCAGCACCAGCACTGAGCTGGGCACTCACCGCCTGCGGTCAGGGCACGGGTGTCCTCGGCAACTCACAGCATGCACAGCAAAGCCAGCTGGAATTAAATTTTCAAGTTAAATCTTTACAAAATATGATTTGAAACCTTAAAAAACTCTACTGCATTACATCTGCTGCCTTGTCTTCAGCCATTCCTTTTATAAATTTGTCTGAACAGATCACTCAAGTTTACATGGTAGGATTTTTTTAATAAGACCATAGTGGTTGTTTACTGTGGCCCTAGAATGTTCCAGATGTTGAGCAATCACTGTGCAATGTTTCTAGTACTACTCACTAGGAACAGAAATTATGCTTAGGAGAGACTGATGCAAAGTACTGCTCCTTTTCCTGGTGAAAATTGGAGAGATGTTTTGTTAGTAGATGTTTCTTAGCTTTCCACATCTATTGTGATGAAAATTTATGTCGTAATTGCAATAAGTGTATCGCATGCTCCAGAAACTATAGCAGAATGCAGCTGCTATGCCAATGAAGTGAACATAAATGACTGTCTGTATTCATTTGCAGTTCTTAATCAATTGATTAAAAATCTGATTTTCCATCAAGCTCTCAGTTTGCAAGGTCACAAAGGCTGCTTTTCTTAGTGTGCTTTGTGAGTTACGCTAGCTCACAGACTGTTTTCAAGTGCAACAAGAGCTGGAGGTGTGTTGCTTGATGGAAACAAGTCCACTGAGCATGTATGTTTTGCTTAGGTGAGCTGATAGTACCAAGCAAAAAAAGTAGGCCTGGAGTAGCCCCCATGCTATAATTTGAGATGTTCAGGACTTTTTAAAATCTTATCAGGTTACTATGCAAACAACAAAAATTAGAACTTTTTGGAATGAGATTTTGCTTCAGTTCATGCATGCAATTTTTTTTCACTGCTAATACAGACAGTAAGTTGGCTGTATTAGTTGGCTAGCTTTGATAAACTAAATTCCTGGGACTCTGCCTGACTTCCTTGCAAAATTTGAAGCTGTTTTTAAGGAGATTTGGTGAGAAAACATAGTAAAGTGAATTTCACTAACTTCAGCTGGCTTGTAACGGAAGGGCCTGCAGTTACCCTCAGGCATGAACTTGATTACATGAAGAATAAAAAATACAAAATAAATCACATGCTTTAATTCTAAATTACATTATTTGATGTAATAAGAACTTCCATACCAGATAAAATCTAGATTAGTTATCTGCCAATAGTAATTCCCAGATGACTCTGAGGAAATTGCCCTATTATTCAACCTCCTTTCCCCCTCTGCAAGTATAATTGATAATTATGTAACAGCCTGACTGTAGGGGAAGTTATTTTCTAACCTCAGGCTGGTGGCTGATTTATGCCCTGAACTGTGAACATTTATATCCATTATGAATTTTTATCAGGTCCAATCTAATTCCCCGCCCAAATGTATGAATATGTACGTATAACCTTTTACTGAATCCTGCTACGCACTTGGCCTCAATGACACCATTTGCCAGCACGTTTCCCAGGCATATGATTTTGACCTTAAATATAATGGCTTTTACTTTCATTACGACCATCAGTGTTTGCTTGGGGGATGTAGCAGTGGTAGTGATAACTCCCAATATCCTTTTCCCCAGTAATTCCCTGCTCTGAACAGCTCTCAAGCCCCAGCCAGATCCTGTGCCTGTGCTGGTCCAAAAGGTAACAATCTCCAGCCTGCCAATAATTCCTGCTCCATCCCTCTTAGTCCAGACCCCACCTTTTACATTATGGGTTGATGACAGGCAGAAGGATGATGCTCACAGTAAATGAAAAGGTTAAAGTATCTCTAGGACTACAATCATTCTGTTGCACTATGACTTCCAGAATTTGCAGGGGTCATTACATTTTAATGTCAAGAGAAGAGTTTATTTTGGGGAGAAGAAGTTGTTTTGGACTCTGGGAAAGATATTAGTTTTGATTTGTGTTGGGTCAGGTCAAAATACTCAGGAGAGAGGACTTAATCTTGGGGTGGGCTATTACAGCTACAATTTATCATGGGAAAAGGGTAGATTATGTTTGATTTGGCAGAAATTGGTTACACCTGGTAAAAGAAGGTTGGATCGAGAATGATTCTGAATAGAAAAGTGAGAACTATTTTACTTAAAGGTGGAATTTCACTGAATTCTACATGAGTTGACTATTGCCATAAAAAGAATAGATGGGTTTTGACTACACGCAAAAGCAGATGAGACAGACTGTAGGGAAGATCGTGCAGAAGCAGCAAGAAAAAACAGTATTTTCCTTTCTCCTCTCCGTCCTGAGACATCACTGGTGGCACCTGCATTCAGAAGTTTGAAATGCAGATAATTTCCAGGGTTGCCAGAAGGAAGGGGCACCCCTGCAGGTCAAACCTTGAATAAGCACCTGCAATAAAGAGAAGGCAATGAGACCAACTTCAATACTCCATGCATGAAAAAACATGAGTTTGTGAATCCTCATAACACACTCTCAGTGAGGAACTATTATCGGGCTGGAAAAGTTCATTTATGAAGAACAGGGATATATGCAAAGCCAAAAGAGACGTGGGGTGGTTACAGCAGACAGTTGGCAGTAACTCCATACCGTGATCACAGTCAGAATCAAGCATCTGTGGACTTAGCCACAAAGCTTCAGTTTTGATGTAAATTCTTTAGTTTGGGAGTGAGTGCTGAGATATGGTCTTTTGTTGGTTCACTTAATTATATAATGAACAACTCTGAAGTTTTTATTTGGATTAAAATTTCCCTGGAACTCAAGTACTTCAGATCTGAGGTTTTGGCTCTGGTCCCTTCCCAGCTTGTACTCAATATAAATTACTCTCCTAGAACCATGACACGTTCAATTTATCCTCCATTTTAGATGCTTGAAAAGTGCATGCATAATTCTGTGCACGCCACACTTTCTGTAATCTACTGTGACAAATAGACCAAATGACTGAAACTGCTAGGTAAGACACTTTATTTAAGTCATGAACCCACACCCAGCCGTAGTTTAAATACCAGGCATTTGAATTATTTGATTTGAAACAATGCCAAATTCAATCTTATGCAAACTCAGAAAGAGAGGGGGAAGAGAAGTCCTGGTATTAACCCACTGATTTATGCGTGGGAACATAAGTCTGTAACAAGCAGCAATTGGTCCAACTGTAACAACAGGAGTGGACCACCATGAAAAATCTGACAACTTTTCATTGGAGCTGCTATGATTGAGGGGTTGGGAACATGGTGATACTTTTACACATAGATAATGACCACAAGAAAAGTAGACTTAGGGTTCAGGATTCCCGAAATTCCACCTTCTGTCAAAAACACTCAGTACACCCATCTCCACTTACACTGCGAGGATCTCCATGGTGCAGTACAACAGAGGATAACAAGTATTCCCATTCTGGAGAGTAAAACAGAAAATAGGTATATCATACATGTCTGAGAGAAATATATATATATATATATTCATAATCTAATTCCTAATAACTATGCCAAATTAAGAGCTGTATCCAGAAATAATAAACCTTGGTGTTGAGTTTTGATCTCCTGGGTCAATCTGAGTTGCCCATTAGGACCAGGGGTTTAGGTACAGGGAGGCAAAGTCACTTGAATATTCCCCAGGGAAAAAGCAGGACTGTCTAGATATTTGTCAGCATTAGACATCTCACAGGGATAATGACTTTAAGGAGTATTTTATACTCTGAAATATTACTATTTTTCTAAGGGCTCTTTTTCCTATGTAGCAAGGCCATGTTTGCATAACCAAATGCTAGGAAAGGCAGCCAAAACAACTTTTTAGCTGCACTCCCTAGTTCCAGAATTCAACTCAACCCAATCAAAGAGGTTTCTGGGTAGTGGCCTTGAAAGCTTGTAACTGCAGTTCTCTTTACCCACTGGTGCCCAGAGAGGCTCTGAATGAACTTCCTCTGAAGTTAAACACAGAAAGGTTCAACTCCTTGTAGCTCTTTAAGCAATTTTCTCCTCAACCAGAGACCTATCCTCTAATTTGATACCTCTCAGTGGAAATTCTTTTCCTCTCAATTGTCATGCCAAACAGTTGACTGCTTTGTTAGGTTTTTTTCACAGAAAGGCACCTGTTCAATTTTAGATACTGTTCAGCCTGTTCCACTTCAGTGGTCTGCACTACTCCTCTGAGAGCCCTGAGCTCTCCACATATTTCAGGCTGCCAGCTCTCTTATGTGCTTTTCCCCAGCAGCCAATTTTGCTCCAAAGCTTGTACGACTGAGCCAGCTTCCATTCCTTCATAAAGGGATACCCTCTTGTTATTGCAATTGAGGAGTTCCATAAGAGGCTTTTAATGTCTCCAGAGTGTTGTTGTGTACAATAAAATCTTGAATTAAGCTTTACCTAACACTTGTTCATGCAATACTCATTTATTGGCAAATTGAATTTGTTTCTGCTGTTGACAAATACTTGCAGGTTTATTTCTAATACTGCAATTACATGACCAGATTAATATAAGCCTGAATAAAATGTTATATACTTAGTTTGAGTAGCAGGAGCATCTCCAAGCCTGAATCACTAGTATGTACACTGCCATCTTGTGTTCTGAAGTTCTAGATAATATAGAAATGCACAATATACATATATACAGCTTTTCACAAAATAGGAGTTAGCTATATGAGTGGAATCTGCAAGGTTATTAAAAGATACTTATTTCTTGTCAAATGTAAAATAATCTTTAAAATAGAAAGTCTGATTGGTACCTCTGAATTCATCTGTTCTAAGGATCTATTCTTTTAATTAGTGATTTGCGGGTAACCCAGTGGAAAAAATAAAAAAGGCTACAGAGAAAATTCTGCTACAGCAATTCTGGTTTTATCCAGCAAAAAGGTCCAATACGGACTCAAGGTACAGCTCTGCTGCAAGGCAACCTCTGAGCTGGTGTGCAGTTCCCAGAGCAGTTGAATGCCAAATGCCTCTCTTCTGCAAAAAGGGGATATGATAGAAAAGAGTGAAGACTTATATTTTTAGCTGGAATCTCTCCCTTTGGAGCAACCATGGTCCGAACATAACCGGATCATCACTGAGACTGCTCCAGTGCTCACCAGACAACTGGGCACTTGGTTGCAAGAAGACCTAAAGTGACATGTATTTAGAAAATGAAGGAAGTGAATCTAACATCTCTGCCACACCGTGCTTATTCAAAACTGGACTGAAAACACAAAACTAATGACATTTTGGTGGATGAAATAAGGACTGCACACTCTTTCTCTGAAAATGATCATTACTTCATAGTGTGCTAATCAATGAAGCCTTTTTGTACATGCATACTTCCAATTGCTTTCACTGTGTATAGCAATATTTAGCCTTTTTGTTATGTAAGCTTCTTTCTTTGGTCATTTATTATTACAAATGTGTAGGAGCACTCTCAAACACAGTTTTGAACAATGGCTCTATAAAACCCCAAAGATTTATTCCACACAGTTGTTGTTGCCTGAAACAAACATAAGCCAGATAGGGAAAAGGGTGCAAAAATCAAATACTAAGCTTAGAGACACCTGGGGCAGGGCAGGAAATAGTAAAAGCATTTCAAGGAAATAGATGCCAAGGTAGAATGGCAGAGAACATAAGAGGGGGAGAGAAGCACTATCAGCCTTACTCACTCAGAAATTCGCCTCAGTTAGTGGCTTTCCATGCCACAGATTTTTTTTTCCACCTGTTTGGAATTTCTTAGCCCATTTGCACATACCTGTATACATGAACTTACAGTATTATTTGCCACCTCTGAAAGGCAAACACTTGTGGCACCCATTATTGTCTGAGGCAGGCAGGGCTTCTTCGCCCAAGGTTATTTTTTTATGCTTTAAATGCATAATATACCATGACACAGCATTTAAAGAACCTCCCTTTCTTGTGACATGAGCAGTTATAATGACTTGAAAGAGCTTTTGCTTCTGTAACAATACTTTTATAATACTTTACTCTTTTACTGTCTTCAAATAGCAACGTGTGTATTGCGGTCTGGTTGCATAACCTCCTGCTCAGTAAGAGGAGAACATTAAAACTGTTTGCACAACACATTGCAGTCAGTGTTTAAGTAATACAAAAGGCTTATTGAAAATGGCTTTGTCATTTCAAAATCTGGAATGCTTTGTTAAGATTGTTAATGCTATTTTATTTACTTTATCTGCCCATAAGATTCCTGCCAGTTTTCTTAGTTTTCTAGTGAAGAGTCATACTTCTTTACTTTATATCCTTTGCTGTGTTATTATCCAAGAGATTTTCAGATAGAAAAAGCTAATTGGTTACATATGAGGAATAATAAAACAATAACTCCAACAGAGCTAGAAGTTATATAAAATAAAGCAGGAAACTGTCTTCTGTAAGCTCTGTTCTACTGTACCTCTGATGAGGTGTACATTTACCTCCCTGGTGATTGAATAGCACTGGCTGTAATAATTACGACAAAAGCAGAAGAGGGAAAACTACTGCAAAAAGAGCAGGTCTGGGAGGAGAACTGATGTCTTTTGTGTCCTCAGTTCCTGGAGATGTTGGCTGACAAAGCCTGTGACTGGTCATTCTAAGCCTCTCAAGCACCCCATGCTCCAGCTTTTGACTGCCAACAGTTGCCATACTGTGTTAGACTGCATAATGTCCTAGCAATGGATGAAAGTTTGTTGTTTCCATTCCCAGTTTGCTTTCCATGAGCTAGTTCATTTTGTCACTGTGAGACCTTCACTGATGCTAGAAGATGCCTCCATCAGCTGGCCCATGCTGGTAACTACCTACCAGCAGAAGTTAATGGTGGGAGACAAAATATTAGGGATAATTCTAAGCATGTGAGTTGAACTTATCCGCTCTGGATGAGTTACTACATGCTGCAGTACCATCTCTGAATCCTAAATGCGAGCTTTGGGGAAAATACTAGCTCAAGTTTAGACTTTCACATTCCCATCTAAGAGTGCCCTCTGACCACCTAAGGTCACAGGCATTAGGTAAAATTGCAACTGCTGTGTGCAGCTGGATCCAGCTAAACCAGCAGTGTCCTTGGGAGCATCAAAGAACAGAGAAAGAACAGCATCAGGGAAGGGCACATGGAGCTGCATTGAACAGAACTTCAAAGCATTTATTTATCTTTTATCCTGTAATTAAGCTTAATATTTCTAAGTTTTTCCAGGGGTACAAAGCCTACCATTTCTGTTATTGCAGTCTTTGGCACTCCTGGTAAACTACCCTACATCCCTAGAGCACATGCTACATTTCCCAGAGGCCTTGCATGTACTTTATTATTCAAGGATACTTGTCTGAAGAAAAAGGAGGTCTACCACAGAGCACAAAATAACAAGCCTTGAATTTAAAGTTTCATAGGCTTTTGTTTTATGTTTTAACAAAGCTGCCTTTCCTTTAAAGTGTCCATCTGCAGGGCTATAAATGTTAGTGAGGAAGCCTCTGCTTAGCTTTATTTTCTGTCAGCAAGAGCAGTTGGCCATCTGCTGGGTAAAAGGAAGGCTGTGTTTTGGTGCATTTGGAAGCAAAGGTCACAAACAGCACATCCCAGTCCTTTGCCAATGACACATTTAGGCTGTGTCAGATCAGAAAATGTCTTGTTAATCCACCCTGCTCAGCTTTCCAGATCTCCTTCGATCACAACTCAGTATCGTGGAATTTCAAATGGCCTTCACATAGAGATGCTGTCTGTGTAAGATTTTTGCTGTCCCCAGATGTCGTAGTTCAAATGAAAAGATGTCACCAGGTCTCAGTGTGCAGCTTCAGCCTCTGTGTTTCAGGACGGGAGATGGGAATGTCTGCAGTAGCTGGGGACTCCAGGACCCACTGCTGGCCCTGGCTAGGCTGTGCTGGGACCTCCTGCAGGGATCTCCAGGGCTGAGGACACTGCAACAAAACTTGCCACAGAGGCACTGATCCAAATCAGTTCATTACAGGTCAGCGCTCCAGAAGTCTGAGGGATGCTTTTGCAGCTGAGCTGCTGGCTCTGGAGTCTTGTTCCAACACTTGGTGAATTTGAAGAGTCCTGCAAGCAGCGTACAAGGTAAGATGGAGTGAGAAATGAAGGGTTGACAGCGGAAAAAAATTAAAAATTGGAAATATTTTCTTTTAAATCCAGTCAAAATATAACTGACTCAAAACTCAAGTAAGATTGACAAGGCATAAGGATCAAATTTCCCTGGTTTAACATAGCCAACAATGCCATACAAGTCAAGTGAGAGGCAGGAACACTTGGCAATTCTGGGATACACAGTATCACCAGGAAAATAAATCTGAGGCAAATAATTTTTCCTTTTTAATTTTTAGCAGCTTTTAGAAACTGGCTAGAAGCTGCAATAAAATGTATTTAGGTACTATAACAAAAGTGTTTAGAAAATACTTTGCTGATATATAAAGACACACTTCAGTTGATTACAAAATAATTGCTAAAAAGCTCCCTGTAAAAGCCACTGAAGATCCAAAAGCAGTGCTTTCTGCTCTGAGAGTTGGAGAGTTTGAATGATGTACTGAGCACTAAATGAGGAATTTAAACATCTTACTGGAGGAATAAAAGAGAAATGATCTCTAGCCATTTAAGGAAAAATTCAAACACAGAAGAAAAACTCAAGTTAGGGGCTCAAGAACAGTCATTTTAGCTCTGTCTTGCTTTTCTGTGTACTAGGAAAATTCCAGCTGAAACTTGCTATTTTAATTGGAATAAGGCAGTTTTAATGCTCTTGGCCCAAGTTACTTTGTACCAAGATGTCCAAGCAAGTGCTACCATTGTCACAGCAAGACAATTGTCCTGATAAATGCCTCGATCTTCTATCTTTCTCTCTGCTGAATTTATTATGATTTTATTCTTCCTTCAGTCACAAGGTCGTGCTATTTTCCTTAACTGCCCTCTTAAAACTAGTGCATACGTAGGCCAGGAGGGAGTGCTCTAACAGGGGAGCCAACGCTATTATCCCAGAGCCTTGATGTTCCAGCAGGCTTGGGAATGATTGCCCTGAGGTTTCTCACCGAGCTGCTTTCAGCTCACAAGAACATGAGCAATCACTCAGTACCTCTTTTTATGCCTAGTCATTAGGTATATTTACAGTAGTACTTTCTCCCTCAAAGCCTGACACTGCTTTCTTTGCCCCCACTTTCGGTTTTACAACTGTTCCTTTGCCCCTAAACTTCCAGTGCTGCAGCGCTGAGGAGCCATGAACACAACGGCAGCTTGTTTTTTCACCTCTCAACACACAAAGAATGTTGTGTTAAAGAGAAAATAAATTCTGTTTTTCTCTCATTTGAAAATGCCTACCTTCTTCAGCAACATCATTGCATGTAATGGAGCAGTAAGCTGGTCCCCTATCAAACAAAGCAAGCAGCAGAGATTAATTATCTCACAAATATTTTGGAGAATCAAGCAGTTCACCCATTTGTGCTGCTCCATTTCCCGTGTTTTCAGCTGAAAGAGCAGGCTGCTGTCTAAATTGATGGCATCCTTTTCAGCTGAGACCAGCTTAATCTATTTTGTGTTCTTCAAAAAAGGAGCTGCCTTTGTTGTCCCTTGTATGCACCACATTTCTCCATTGAAACAAAGCACTGGAGAACAGCATTGACTTGACAGTGCCCGAGACTGGAGTCCTCAGGTCTGGCAAGGCAGCAGCAGTAGGAGCATTTAAGGTGCCCTGCTGGTGCAAATTCCCCAGGATAAGCTGACCCCAGTCATTAATTGTATATATTTAATTAAACTTCTACAAGATGAAAATCAAATATGCAGATTAATTAAAATCACATCATCATCAGGAGGGAAACAACATTTTAAAAAGTTAAAATCAACAAATAACTGATACTTCCAAAAAAGAAAGGGAGACACACTGCCAGGCTGCCTGCTAGTGACTCTCACTATTCTGTCTACTTTAGCAGTGCTTACTTACTTATAGGTAATGATGCTTTTTAGTGGTTCCTACCCATGAGTGTCCACTTTTCTTCAGGAGGGTCTCTCTCGCATCACAAAGACAGTTTAGCTGCCTGTGGAGCAGCTGCTGAACTGCTCCAGTTTATGGCCTTGCATATTCAGACAAATTGCTACTCATTTCTCATAATATACTGTTCTGTAATTTGAAAAATCCTGAAAATCAACCCTTTTCACCAGCACTCTGATGTTAAAACTGTGTTTTAAAAACGGCAACAGATTTGCATCTGAGCAGAAAGGTTGCTTTTACTCGTTCAAATATTCTATTCAGCTGCCTTTGACTCCCCCAGCCTAAACTAGAGTTGAATCAACATTTGTTTTGTCTCACATAATGACAGAATTAGCTACATTTGTTCAAACTTCCTTGATTTACTACCTGATTTCATTATTCAGACTTCAGTCTGTCTCCTTCTTTTGTTTTTTCTCTCTCAGAAGGGGCAAAACTGAACAACTTAGAACCAGTTCCAAGGAAAAGGGGAATGAGTTATGGAAGCTGTATGCTTCTGCCCCAAACAAAATGCAAATGGTCTAGTACTGGCATAATGATAATTCAGCTGCCTGTAGACCATTAAATCACTCCCTTTCTGCTGTGGTTGGCCACCAGTGTAAAACCACATGGTAGATGGTGCTCACCAGTTTGTGTTTTAAGTTCCCTGTTCACAGCTTTGTGACTCTGGTTCCTCTTTCGCTGACTGCAATTCCTCCTTCCCATTTCTTCATTCCTTGAGGGACAGGAAAGGTACAAAAGAAACATGGTACAAGGAAACAGAATATGTTATGTTCATGGCATTGGCAGTCTTCTGAGGAAGCTTTCTGTGGCAAGCTCAAAAAAAGCCATTCTTAATGTTCAGTTTGCCTCCATTATCCTGACATGTAATTGCTTAGGGTGCTCAATCCCCTTTCAGCAGAGCACATGAAGAGACCATTGACTGCCTAATGCCACCAGGTGTCCATGTGTGTTTGTCTACAGCCTGCCTGACTCTCATCTAATCTGTTCCCATCATCTTTGCATGTATTCCCGAATTCATTCTGGAGCGTATCACTCAAAATGAGTTGTATGAGTCCCCTATATTTCTTCAGTACATAAAGAGAAAGTACCTCTGCTTTGGCAGTCCAGAGGGAATTTGGGCCAAACTAGAAGGCATTGCAGGAAACTTCAGGGGAACAGACTAAGAAGGAATTGAGAATCACTCAGGGCTGAAAAAAGATACAAATACAGGGGATGGGAGAAAGCGGCTGTTTGGGTGAGCGTATCTTAAAGTATCTTAGGGCATAAACTGCAAATCTGCTGCAGGACATCAGGACTCAGCCTAACCCACTTCCCCGTCAGATCTTAAATGACAGTGATAGTCTTCACTCTTAGCTGTGTGTTAAAAGACTATGGATCTGATTTATAAAAGGATATAGGTGCCTGCATACATCAGAACAAATGCAGATGCCTCAGAGTAGTTGTAAACTGCCTTCCATTTTCACAAAGCATGTGGAAATTCAGATGTTTAATAAAATTCCCTCTTATTAATTATAAAATCTTAACTTTCCGTTAGTAGCTATCTTTACAGGACAATTGTACTATTGTGTGGGCGATAATTATCAAGTAATTATATGATATAAGAATTATTGAGACAGGCTTAATCTAAGCTGTAGATGTTTTATTCTGTTTTGACATCTAGTTCCCTCAAGATCACGAAAACCTATCGTTTTAAGCAAGGGAAAGGAAATTGTTTCCCATGAAAAGTGATCAAACCAGTGGCACTATGTGAAGGGAACCCCAGAAGAATCAAACACCTCAGTCAAATACAACACACACAGGTTTGTTTTGACTGTTTTAAAGAGTCATATCATTATTCATTAGCTTCCATTCGGGAACAGTTTTAGCATGGTCTATTCAAACACTCTGCCTATCCCAAATGTGATGTTTACACAATTACGTTGCTTAATTGTGTGTCTGATGTTGCATACTTTGGTATTCCCCAGAGCATACTTACAAATTGTCCTAAAATGTAATAAACACTAGAAGAAATTGCTCCTGCTCTTTAAACTCCGAGGAAAGACTTGCAATAGCTGATTTGTTTGTTAAGCTGGTTTGCTATCTGATCTCGGAAAGGGTTTTTGCGAGTCAGCTACAACTGTTAAGTGTTACAGTTTTAATTGAAATATGTCAAACATTTTTGCCAAGTTATCTGATAAATTTCCCTATTCCAGCAATAAAGAACTCTGTAATAAGATTCAGTCAAGAACTGTACAAATACGCTGGGCTTTTCATCAACACCTTTTTCATATTTTAATATGTCAAGTAAAAATCCAACTGACTTAAACTGCATTCAAGCACAATCAGCCTCTTCATACCCTTGTAGTTATCCTCCTCCTGAGATGCTGTTCTCACCCAGAAATTGTAGAGCTCTTGTCATACTTACAGTCTTCTCGAAAGGATATACAAGGATTGAGTTTCTATGTAAAACACAAGCAACATTCTCTTCCACAATACAGTTAATATGTTACATACCCTTAGGAGTAACAATCGTTATTAGAACCAATATGTCTAGAGACATAAACAAGGAAAATACAGAATTAAGCAAATGTCATTATTAGGTAATTTCTTCTTTCTCCTCTAAATTCTGAGAAATTGCAGCAGACTGGGAGAATTTTAATGTAAAAAATTTAGTACATCAAACTAAATTATTAGATCGAATTATTTAGCAAAATTCTGTAATATAGTCTATCTTCCAGTATGGAGAATTGAGAATAGTCATGAAGTCACCAAGACAAAATGCAGGTGTACAGGAGTTGCAACAGCCAGGAAAGTGTAGAGGCAAACAGTTTAGACAGAAGCTCCCTTGTCATGCTGGGCAGCTACATTTCACTTTAACTGACAGCTCTCTTAAAAAAGGGTAAGGGGAGAAAGTCTTGGGGCAGTAAAAAATACTGTGCACTTGAGCTCCTTTGAGATACGCACCTTGAAAGCTAACTGTCTGTAAATGTCAAATTATGCTTCATTTCACCGAACAAGCCATGAGAAACCATATGCGGTAACTACGTTACGATTTACAGAATTGCCTCAAAAAGTAAATATGAAAGCTTATTTTCTTGACAAGCTTTCCACATACACTGTGGAAGAGTTGAAACTGGGCAGGGCTATACACCTCTATGCAGAGTTTTCTATGAAGCTTGTCTGCCCTTAGTTATTTGGTTGCAGCAGGACTGTCATTACAGGAGAATGAAGAAGGTGAAATGAGTTCACTGGGTGCCTGCAAAGTATGTGCACTGATAAACACACCTGTCACTATTGCTACCAGTGACAGAGCACAGCTGGTTTGACTACCAGAAGTAATCAGAAGCAACAGAGATGCATTTCATTCAGTTTGCAGAGGCCAGCCTTGAATTGAGGGATGCACAAACTTGTCCATGCATACAGATAACAATTTAGCAAGTATTTTTCCTTCATGAAAAATGTGGTGTACAGAAAATTCAGGTCTGGAGTTACTAAGTATATAGATAGTAATAACATATCACTAATAACTCTGCCTTGGAGCATCAGTGGAAGGCTTAGTGAAGTCACAGCAGTTTCACAGGTGAGTCTATATACATTTTTAAATATACTATGGACAAGGACTTGGTACTTGATTCTCAGTGATCATCCCTTGTTCAGATACAGACTTAAAACTTTTAAGTTCTACCATTTCTAAGCTTTCAGGTCATCTTGTTGACTGAAAGATGAAGTAGTTGAGCTTCTTTTATACTTTCTATCTTTAACACGAGAGGGTTGACCACCATGTACAAAACATCTGCATTTTCTGTATATTTAAAGAGAGAACATATTGCCCACTAGCCTTTTCCATATAAAAAAGGTCAGCTTCTGGTTGGAGATGCCTAGATTGGAGGTTTCATTCATGGCCCATGCTCTCTCTTATCCTTTATTCCTTATTATCACTCCTATCCTTGTGTAACCTTTCGAATCCAGGCCGATCCTTGCCAATGGCTTGAGGTCCTGCAGGCTTCTCCCCAGCTCTAAGCCCTGAGACCTGGGCCTTTCTTCTTCTGTGGCACCGAGGCCTACAAGCTGAGCTCATAGTGCTGTAAGCTGGTAATGCATGAATGGATTGATGGATGGGTGCAGTGCCTTTTCCCAGGAGCTCTACTGACGTTAGAAAAGTGGCACAATGCCTAAGCAGGTCTTAGAGAAAGTGGCTACTTCAGGAAAACTTCTTGGCCCATTCAGTATCAACAAAACTCCTCCCAGAGCATGAATTAATTGGTGTTGAATGACATGTTCATGAATGTGTGTAGGCTTGCTTGTTATTTTTTTTTCCTCTGGTGAAAAAAAGACTAATCCAGAGGTTATCTCAAGGGCTTATGCCTTTTTTCCCCCCTTTTATTGCCTCAACAGCTTCTTCTGAGTCCATGATTCAGCTGTGGATGTCCCACGCCCATCTTATACCTAGGGCAGCCAAAACCCCACCTCTTCTGTAGGTGGTGTCTTTTTGTACAGGGATACAGAACAAAAACATGTTCTAATACATTAGTGTCAATCACATCTTAATAGTAGTTGAACTGGAGAAAGCAAGAACACCTGAAACATGCCTTATTCAATAGGTGTTTCCTTCTGTTTAAACCTTTCAAGTGGCACCACGAAATGAAGAATCTTGAAAAAAATTGTTTCTACTTTTTCCTTTTTCTAGCAAGCAAAGGCTTCTTTAGGTCCATTTTCTCAATGCCTAGTATTATGATAATGTTCTTCTGTTGCCTTCAGAAGCAGTGAGGTGAATTAAGAACTGTAGCTCAAAGCTGTGTTCTTTAAAATGAAAAAGAAACAACAACAAAAAAAATCCCACCTTTTTTTCCTGCTATTTAGTCAGTAAAGAAACAGCACAGACATGTACTACAGCATTGCAATTCCTGCCAGGACTGGGAACTTTCTATAAAACTTCTTTGAAATGTTTCAAAATTCTTGCTACAGTTTAGGTTGAACACTGCACTTTACCTTCTCTCACAGATGTACGTACAGTTGCTATTTCCTATCAATTAATTTTCTGCATCTGATACCTACATCTCAGGAGCTCTCTTGCTGTCTTAGGTGATTCTCTACAACCTGTTGCAGAACCCCATTCAAGGCAAGAAGATTTATCTGAAGAGTCTTTTCTTTCTACAGCCTGAGTACAGGTTGCCTAAGAGTGCAGTGTTTTTCCTGAGTAGCATGTTCCCTCCATGGTCTCCACTGCATAATAGAACTTCGAGACACCTTGTTATGAAGACCTCTCTGAAAGTTTAAAGTACTTTGGCAATTTCATTTTGTATTACACCATAAAGTGGTGTAATTTAAAACTATGTTTCTTGAAAATGCCAGTGCACAGAATTCTGGAAATGCAGGCCTTTGATGACATGAGGTGTGACATTGAGCTGACATCTCACTTATGCCTGCAGATGCACTCGGTTTTGTGGGAAGGACAGCCCATGGAATGGCACAGGCTGCTGCTTTAGCTCAATAATAATTAGAATACTTCCAACTACTGCATTGTAGATCTGCTGGTATTTTTACTGATATAAGTTCTCTTTGGTGTCACAACGTATTACTTTCAAAATCGTGTTTCCTAAGTTTTCTTCTCAGCACTCCTACTTATGACAATGAATTATATGATTAAATTAGATATATTTTTTGAAAATAAGCCAGTGGTTCACTTCAGGCAAATGAGAAACAGTGACCTCACAATCTGACAGCACATTATGTTACTGCTTTTTATGAAGATTGCCATCCTTCCAAGGGAGGCAGGGATTGCATGCAGAGCACTGGTAGGAGCTTAGCATTCTGACTGTAAGAAAAGACTCCTCTTGTACAAAAACAAGGTGTGGCTTAGCTATTCCTCTGCTCTGCGTAAGACAAGGATCTCAATAGTTTCCAAACCATACCACCATGTCTCTACCATCCCCAGTTAAATCTCCATCCACACACGTACTTAAAAATTAATTTGGAAGTTTTTTGAGAAATAAGTTGTGAGGTGGTGTTGAATGACAAATATTGCTTATCAGATACTAGTTGAAGTCAATTTTTTACTGGGAACCTCTATGATTTGGATCAAATAAATGACCAATGGGCTTGTTATTGCTCCTTACAAGTGACTATGATACAAAGAAATGTTCTAGGAAAATGTGAAGCCTACTACAGTGGATTTAGTCTCTCTTTTCTGGTGTTCAGCAATGTGGAAAGGTTTAGATAACTGTGACTGAAAGTCCCTCCAGTTACATCCATAACTTCAGTAAACAATGTGAATGGAAATTCAGTTGAGACCTGTGTTTGTTCCCTACAGACTGCCTCTGCAGCAGCAGACAGCTAAATGTGGATATGCATGAGTTAATCCAGAAACTTGTATACAAATTATTCACAGGGGAGAAATTTAACTCCATAACCAAACTATCAAACTGCCAGAACAGCTGTTTATGTTGCACTAATACCAGAAACCTAACTTAAGGCTGAGATCCCATTGCAACTAGTGCAACCACTGCCCCAGGAAAATTGCAGACTATTTTCTAGTGAAAGTACAGAAAGGGCATAAAATCAATTAACAACGGTGAAAATAAAAGCAAAAGAAATAGTAATAACACCTGAGTGGCCTTTATGCACTGCTTCTCATCAGTAGGCCTTACAGGGGCTGGTCCTATATTGTCACACAGACCATGGTGTATTTATCTTCAGACCAGTCTCTCTAGGGAGATACTGTTATCCTTGGTTTATATATGGGGAGCTATGACTGAAAGATGCACCAATATTGCATGTGAGGTAAGGAACTGAACCAAACTTTGCAATGCAATGTTTCAGCTTGTGCAGTACATACTGCTCCCTGGAGAACTTCCTGCAAATTGCTTAGTTAATGGAAAGGTATCATGTTGAAGTGTCATGGGAGAAACAGGTCCCTGAAAGGGTTCAAAAGAGGGTTAAGAGTTTTATGAATTTTCATGGGATTTTATTATATATTTCATATACATAACAAACATCTGAGGAAGGAACGAACAAATTAATCAACAATAATAGACAAAATGTCATTATGAAAGTATCAATCATCACACAGATACCAGCAATACACTTCAGGACTTTCAAAAAGCTGGTTGGTACCAGTCAGTGGCAAAAGCTGATCATTAAAATGGTCTTGTGTGACAAGTGAGTAGGCTTCAACAGTGTGAGATATTTCGTGCTACAGAAGAAACATTGGAATTAATCTGAGCAGGTCATCTAGCCCATCACCTTGCCCTGAGCAGAACTGCTTATAATGATATGTCTGATAGATGTATGTTGTCTGCTCTTAACGCTGTCTAATGAAGGTGACTTTGTTCTCTACTTAGGCAGACTACAACAGTTTTTCATTTTCGCTGCCATTAGAAAGTAGTCTAATGCTAATACTGAAGTTATATCTTACACTTTGAGCTCATTACTTCTCACCAACCTAACTGGGACACGAAGGGCAGATTGATTGCTTCCTTTCACTTCACAGGAGTCTTTCACATACTCGAAGACTGATAACCTATCTCCCTTAGTCTTTTATAAAGGACTCGGTTTGTTCAGTCTTTCTTCATTCCCCAATGGGAAAAAACCCCTCCTCTTATCATCTGTTCTACTTTAAAATTTTTCCAGTTTCCACATCTTTTCCTGAGTGGAAATCCAAAGCATTCTGGTGCATCAAAGCAAATTCGTAGTAGCAGAAGGCACCTGGGGTTGGCATCAAATCTGTATCTCCCGTAAAATCCCAGTTTCTCTTCCTCTTCAAAGTGATGCTAGGAGATCGATCCCAGATGTTCCCACAGGGCCCAAACACAAGGATTGATAGTTTTTGCAAGGATTGGCCCAGTGATGGCTATCCCAGATACAGACGGGGATACATTCCCAGCTGTCGGTCAGCATTCATTTCGTGGTGCGGGTTTGCTGGGGGAGCAGATCACCGGGACCTGCATCCTCCCTTCCAGGCAGAAGCACCACGCAGCAGCCCTGCACTCACCAGGGCCTTGTGTCCCTGTCAACAGCGATGATAAAATCTGTAACTCCTGCAGGATTATCTGCCACCTCACCGACCTATTTCTTAAGTAACCCGCCTATGCTATTGCCGTTAATTAGCATTTCATCATTAACTTAGGCAATCCTCATCTCTAAAGGACACCTTTGTGTTCTCTCAAGTTTGTTCAGCGATCCAGAGGGGCTGTAATTACAGCACCAGATGCGAGAAATCTTTAACAAACGCCTCTTCTGCCTCTCTATCTCTCCGGTTTGCCCACTGAGCCCTGCCCTGCCGAGGCAGGAGGCTCTGGCTCCCCGCGCGGAGCCGCCGGACCGGGGCAGCGGGGGAACGGCAGCGAGCGGCCCCGG
>VZRN01005608.1:1775636-1793622 GCA_013397935.1 Dasyornis broadbenti
GGGGCGGTCTGCCGGAGCGCGGGGCCGTGGGTGCGGGCCGGGGGTCGGGGCAGCCCGCGCTGCCGACAGCGCTCTTCTCCCGTCCGGGGACGGGCGCGGGCCGGCGGGGCCTGGGGAGGCCGTGCATGGGCTCTGCGTGGGGAGCGGCGGGGNGGAGCGGCGGGTCGGAGGATGAGGCAGATCCCAGTCGCGGGTGAAGTGCTGAAGCGATTCACCGCCGTAGAGACTGGAGGAAACCGAAGGAAGGTGATTTTCAGCCTCTTTCCTGTTTCTGTAGTAAGTGGGTAATGTTAAAATGGAAAGTCGTTCATCTTAATCACATCATCAGATGTGATGGAGAAGTTTTGTTTTTGTAAAATATTTTGAAGCTGCTCTAATGAGGAGTGCAGCTCGTGCCAAGAGCCAGGTCTCTGGCAGAGAGTGTCTGGGCTCAGTCCTCCCTTGTTCACAGAAACCTTCAGCTGATGTGAATGCTGGCTTAAGTGTGCTCATACGTTAGGCTCTAACAAAACTTTTTAAGAAATGCATAATTTTAAAGATAGGAACCATTTTTTGTGGTTTTTACTGTCTATAGTAGTGAGTCTCGGCTCACATGAGACCAAGGGAAGACAAACAGTCTCTAGTTCAAAGTTGTTTCACTGGCTCTTAGATTTTTTTTTCTCACTAGATTTTTTAAAATGCTATGATTATAATACCGTTATGTAGTTTCATGTAACTTCTTATCATGAGGCCCCCTTTCTGCTGGTGTGGACTTGTATTAGTTTTGTGACTTTTTTTTCATTGTTCCCCCTTTCTCAGATTTTCTATATCTGTGTTGGCTTGCTGTTTTACAAGAGCATTTTAAGGCTTAGGTTGTAGACAACCTCCTGCTCTCTCTTGAGCTGTGGACAGGGACTAGTATGTTAGTGCTGGGGGCAGCCCAGAGGCGCAGATTGGGCAAGCAGTGAATAGAAGAGCTGTTTCTCCTTTGAGGAAAATCAATTCAGCCCATGCTTTGCTTTCAACCTTTTCAAAAAGAGAGTAAGGAACATCCTGAATTCTCCTTACAGGCAATTTGTGGCCTACGGTCACAAGCTGAACTTGCCTGCTTTGGGAGGACTGGGTTATCATGCCCATGTAGTCAAATGTGAACAACTTTGAAAGCTCTCAGTTCTCACTGAGAGGAATTTGATGCTCATACAGGAGATGTGTCAAACAGTGCTGCTCACTGGGACAGATGGGTAGTTCTGAAGTTGTTGCCTTCCATATTGAGTTTTCCTTTGATTTGAATTTAGGAAGAAATCACTGTTTCTGAAAAAATGCCAATTTAACTAGTTTGCGGGGATTTATTTTAAATGGCTTATTGTGTAATTTCTACCGCCAGTTATTGCATCCATGAAGACCAGGAGAAACAGACTTTTGTGAAGATGTTTGTGGACCTGAAAGGTAGCTTCTTTCTCCATAGAAACACAGGCTTAGGGAACTTAACACCTGTACTTCTCCAAATTATTGACGTTGCTCTCCCCTGTTAGGATTTGCTATAAGATCATAATGGATTACTATTTTAACTCTAAATAATTTGATCTGGACTCAGAGTAAAAATTTGCTGTGGGGGTGTAAGGGAGCTGCTGGAAGACTTGTTCCATAGGTACAACTTTATTGTTGTACTTAGAGCCCAGCTTTTTTGTATGTGTAGAAACAAAAACTTAAAGGGGACTTTATCTTTGTCTTCAGGTTCTGTCTGAACATCTGAGATATAGTTAAAACACACTTAAGAATGTTGCATGTGAAAATTCTGATACTTCAGTATAGCTATGATATGAGGATCTTGGTCGAGATCGTGTTTGAGGACAATACCCAGGTTTTGGAGTGATGGAGGAGAAAGACAGTTCTGTTGCCTACACTGATTTAGATGGGGCAAGTGATGAATGCCTGAGTCTTGTCCTAGTGACTCCCAGCTAATCTGGAGCTGATTTTTATTTATGAGACCGAGAAGGTTGATGGGAAAATCTCATAAAAATAACAGGCCTAGAGATAGTGTGCACCTTTTATCAGCAACATTAGGACAATACGAACCTGGAAGCTGTTTTCTTGTAGTCTGATGAATGCTTATTCAGCTCTTTTGCCTCTTTGGAACTGTTGCTTTAATTTTTCCTATCAAAGCTATAGCCAAAAGTACCTTAAGCAAAATTTTTGTTCTTTACACCTGTTGCATCTTTCCTGTAGTGTTTGAAATAGTGGCAAAGCTATAGACACTACTTTGACAGATTTAGATGCACTCTCCTCATGTTGCATTTCTTCTGCAAAGCAGATGGCTTTCTTTGATGAAAAAAAACCCTTTGTAGTACTTTAAGGCTGTGATCACAGAATTTTTTTTTCTGGCTGCTTTTCTAACAGTCAGTAGTAGGCAGTGGCCTCTAGAAACATGGCTTTCTTGTTGATAGTTCAAAGACCAAACTGTTAAAGATCTTATCCAGACATTATTTCTCGCCACCGAGGGGAGGATGGAGAGTATGTGGTATTGACTGAAAGTCTGTGGGTCTCATCCAACTCTTCTTGTTTCCAAATAAAAATGCTTCTGAAGACTGAGCAATGCATTTGCATATTGATTTGCTTAAGGATAATAATACCCTTTCTACTTTTTCAAATTATAGTTAATGAGATATTGAGGAGAATTCCTCAAAAGACAAGCAACTGTCTACTCATCTGAGTATCCTCTTGAGGGAAATCTTAGGTACTGTAAGAATAGAGAGATGTTATTTCTTAGTGGCATTCTTGAATGTAATATTTTAATTGAGTGTTGCAGTGAAAGATGAGAATCATGGTTACACAATGTGTGTTGAAGCCTTAACAGGATGATAGGCATGCTGAAAAACTTGGTAAAAAAATTGAGCTGGAAAATAACTCTTCCTTGAAATTACTTCTCCTGTCCTTTTATGTTATGCTGCTGACTTTTGTTGACTGCTGATTAGTAAGCTCACTTTGCTGATGAGACTTGAATTAAAAACTTACTTAATCTTCAGAATAACTGTATGTGCATGAAGTATTCAACTTGTACTGCTTTGGAAGTGGTCAGGTGCTACAACTTTCTAGAGCAGAGTTGTACCAGAGTAACTGCTAGGTGTGCTAGAAAGTAAGAGTGTCTCAGAGATGGAGCATGCATTGATGTTGATCTCATCAAAATAGCTTGTATTATAACTTATTCAAATCAAACTTTAAACAATTTGATCTTTGCTAAAAGGAATAATTGATTTTGTTTAACTAAATGTTGACTCAGTAGCTTGTAAGCTTAAAATTTATTCTGTCCCAGAGCAAAAGAAAGCAGGACAGGATCTCCTGATTATCCTATCTCTCTGTGGAGAAGCTGCTTTGCTAGGGGATGAAGAGAGGCTTGTGAATATCTTTTAATTATTATGGGCATACAGTTACACAGGGTAAACTAAGGGATGAGTGTGTAGCCAGCTGACTGCTGTGTGTGGAGTTCACAGGCAGCTTGTTGAGGGTAATGTGTTAATGCTGCCATACCTTCATACGGACGCTTGCAATTCTTGCTGTGGTTGCTGCTAACAATTATGATTTCATTATGCAGCAACATAAATTAACTCCTAAAGAATTGGTACTACTTGAATATAACAAGTGTCTTCAGAGAGCCTTTGTATCTTACCCCCAATACTCAGAGCAATCTTTATAATAAAGACTTCTTCCTTTAGAGAACAGTGTTTAAGCAACGTTTGGTGCTTAACTGTATCCTGGTAGCTGACTTCTGAGCTTAAGGTGGTGAAAACTTAGGGTGAAGAAGGAAAGGGCTGGTGCCACTATACCAGTCTTAAGAAATCAGAAGAGTAAGAGCCTGTTGCATTGAGGAAGGTGTGGCAGTTCACAGGAGGTTCTGTGATTGCATCAAAGCAATTAATTGTTAGTCAAAGTTAATACTTGAAGTAGAGGAACAGATAGACAAGATTCTCTTATGGAAACATTAACATGATAAAAAAGTGTCATAATCTGATGGTACAAGTGACTTCATCTGCAACAGCAATTCTGAACGTGTAGCTCCAAGTGGCTGCATGTCAGGAAGATTAAATGTAGGAAAGCGCTAAGAATTTAAGTAATACAATATTTATTGTTATATCATTTGATACAAAGTAAGCCAAACTGGATATATTCATTAGCTAAATTTTATTAGAAAAAAACCTGTAGATAAAAGTGTGAAGTGTTTAATATGTGAAGCTCAATATGGATTATTGTATGAAAGCAAGCAGCAGTTTATGGCAAAAACTGAAAGATTTTGTAGATCAGCTGCTTGATATCTACTGCGATCTGAACTGTTATGTACAAGAAAATGAATGTGTATATATAGCTGTTTATTTAAGCTTGATATGTTTATTTAAACTGAATAGAATTAGAATAATCTGATAATGCAATAGACTAAAGTAATTACTTGGACTAGAAGCTTCTTTGAGCTGAAGTAAGGTAAGGAGATCAGTAGTGTAACAGATTGCAGTCAACTAGACTTTTCTGAAGTGTTACTGTACCTCTTAGTAGAAAATAAACAATGTGGAGTATTAAAAATCAATTGCAGGTTGAATGTGATGGACAAGCATAATACCTCTGTAGTGTGGTTATATCCAAACCGGGGCTGTTTTGTACAAGTGTTTGGGGTTAATGGTGTTAATGGACAGAAAGTTTCCTTGAGCAGTTATCTCGTATTTGCTAGAGAGTATGCTAAAAGAGTCTCTATGGAATGGACTAAACGTTGTTGTCCAGGAACTGAACTTACTTTGCTTGCGCAGATAAATGACAGACAGTTGATTCCTTCGTTACTCCTTTTAAGATCGCAAAGCAGGTTTTCTGGTCTTGCAAGCTTTCAGAAAATACTTCTTAAAAATACTGATCTCTTTGTGCTGTTTCATTTAGTGCCTCGAAGTAGCCGTGTGTGTGCATTTTGTAGTAGAGCAGTCTCTTCAAAGATAAAAATGAAACTGGTGTCAGCTGAAGTAGTAGGTGGAATAGAGAGAGCTTCTAGTAAAGTATTCTGTTGCATAAGAGTCATCATTTGGCCAAGGGTGTACTGAGAAGAATGATTATAATGTCTTGGCTTTCCTTGATCTTTAATTTACCCTAATTGACTTATTTACCATGGAAGAACACTAGAGAAACACTAATTTCCTTATTCCTTCGGGCCTTGTTTATTACAGGGTGGTGAAATGAAGGGTAATGAATAGTAAAGGCTAAGAATGTGTGTAAAGAAAGTGAACACTTGTTTTATCACAGTAGTTTCAAGGAAAGCACTCTGCTTTTGGGTATCTAAACCCTTGACATCTTATGCCTAAAATCTGGTTGTCTACATTTGCTGCTTACTGTAGATTGAAACTGTAAATATGAGCCCAGGTTTGTGTTGTCGTATCACATATTCAGCAAACAGAATATCAACTGAATTGGTGGATGCACAGCTGCAGGGGCTTAGCTGAAAATGGGGGGTACACAACCAGAATGTGTCAAAGGTTATAAAACATGTTATTTGACTTCAGACTTGAGAACAGTTATATTAGGTTTGCTTCAGGGAAGATCTTCCAAGAGGGAAAAAGTGTAAGAATGACAATCACTGCAGATACTCTCTGCCTGCAGCATGGTATTCCTCTCCAGATAAATGATGCTTTCACAAAGCAGTTCCTGAAGCAATTCCTTGGGCTGCATGTTCTTTCTTTATTTCAGGCACCTGATACTAATTTACTGCTGGCTTCAGAAGCACTCTGTAGTGTTACTTACTTGGTTGAGAAGTGTGACTGTATAATCTGAACATGGAGGCTGCTCCAGGGGAGAGGGAGAGTGATCTTCTGGTACCACCTGTGGAAAGGGTTCTGAATTTCCAGCTGGTGGGCTGGGTTGGTAACCCAAAGTCCAACTGAGGTAGGCTCTGAGGAGTAGTTCTTTGGGTAATGTCTTCTTGTAACAACTTACCACCATAGCACTGCCTCAGTATAACTGCACCCATGCACTGAGTTTTGCAGGAACTCTAAAACTTGCAAGGCTCTGTTACATTAGGCAAATACTGGTGCTTAAGCCCATGTGGTAGCCCTTAAAACTGCCACTTTAAACTAATTTCCAAGAATCTGCTGGTTCTTCCATTGTGCAACAGAAGTGCCTGTGAGTATTTAATGCTGAGCATCCACTGGTGATTGAATTGAAAATGTCAGTGGTTATTGTGAAGAGACTAATGCGAGCATCTTGGCTTTGCTCTACCTGAGTCACTTTTATCCAGTTGGGTTGAACTGCACATTCATCTTGCTTCTCCAAAGATGCCTTGGATATATGTGGGAGACCCTGAGTTTATCCTTCAGCTTCCTGAGAGAGAAGAAAACTTTTTTATCCGGTCACTGTGCCAGTCACTAAAACCTGAGATTTGAACAGTGCCGGCAGGTACAGTTAAAATAGTGTAGTCCAAAGGCCTCAGCCTCATCTGAGTAACTGGATGGTTTGGGAGCGCTTGTTCAGCTGGTGGGCCAGGGGCCACCCTCCTGCCCTTCTGACTGTAAAAATCCTTATGCATTGAGTCAAACTGATATTTCAGTGTTGGGCGTTGTAATGAAAGTGGAATATTTAAATTCACTTACACTGGTCACGCTGTGTTAATCTATTGTCACTGCTTCCATGATAACTTGTTTTCTTTCAGGTTTTCTGCTTCAGGCAATATAATTTCATATGTGTATATATAAATATTATACACATTAAAAACCTTAAGCAAGTTTTGATTTATACTAGTTTGTACATTTCAGTAGTGAATTTCTGGCTTTTAAGTTAGAAGGAAAGAAACAGCTGGTCATTTTCTACTATTTCTGGCTAAAATATTCCACATTTCTCTCAAAAATGGGATATATTAATGAGCTTGATATTTTGTTAAAGCCAATATACTGAATAGGAAAGGTGTTGTCTTTAAGACAGTTTGGGTACAATACTGAATAACATTTAGTTTAAAATGCGAATAATATCAAATGTTGGTGAGAGTCTTGGCTATATATATTCTTGGAAAGGAGTCTGGGAAGAAAAGCAGAGGGGTGTATAAATTATACCTTGCTACACGTATAATGTGTAGCACGAACATGTCACTCGACTAAGTCAAATTGAGCAGCTTTCTTTTTTCAGGCTATGACATGAGACTTCCTAACATATTTTGATGTATTTGGATATTATACAGGGTATTGAGCTTTTTTGTTTTCAGTTACTTTAATGTTCAGCAACCAAAGTCTTAAATTTTTGAAAAATGAGAATAGAAGCTATAACTGCAAGGGTAGTTTTATTTCAGATAATATTGATGTGTTAGCGAATACATAATTTGTAAAAGTTTAGGTATAATGATGGTTCATATCAGTTGCAGATCAACAGGTATCTGAAGTCCTTTGGTCTCGGAGACAGCATTGGATGTGCTGGGTGCTTGTACATGGAGAAAGCTTTTAATGGGTGCTTAAGTTCTTGGTCAGCAGTTCTTTCTGCCCCTTATATTCATCTGGCATATGAGTTTAATACTGAGATACTGGGAATGAAGAATTTGGGAAATGTAGAAGGCTGCACTGATTGCTCAGTCGCAGCTTGGATCATTCTTGAGAGCCAAGGTAAGCGTGGTGCATGATGCTAATCTGGCAGGCAGCTCTAATTGCTGCACCAGGGTGTTAGAGGGCAGTGGGAGTGCTGTGCTGGCCTGGGGTGTGAAAAGTGCCTTCTGTAGAATGGTGGCTGTATAAATAATGCTGTACAGGGGCAGTATGAAAATGCCAAGGGATAAATGTTGTTACAACACTTGAAAGATTTTTTTTTTTTCTTTCTTTCTTGCCTTCTGTTTCTTATTATGCTGTCAAATAACAGTTTTAATTTCCAAGAGTGAGCTGGAAAGACAAGGTAATGCAGAGCCAGTGTGTGTTACAGTGTATTTCCCTTACTTGAGGGAGCTGGGGTAGAGAGACTGAGAAGAGCTCTTCTTAGGGAAGAGCATTACATGCTGCCCTGGCTTCATCCGGCAGAGCTGCTTGCCCCTCTGCTGGATGATATGTCAACTAGTAAGTAAATACTCTTCCAAAAAGTTCAGTCTTGAAGTATATAAGTATGACATTGATGCTGCCTCTGTAGTTATGGATGCTTGGAGATCTCCTCTGGATGTCTCCTGCTTTCCTCTCTGCTGAGGGTAATTCTCCTGAGTCTTGAGGTTCACCTGCTCTTGCTTATGAAGAACGTATCTTTCAAACCATATGCAAGAAGATCTGAACAGCTTGGTCTTCCTGCAGGCTGTATCATTAACAAATCAGAGCAGACTGATCGGCCTTTCTTTTAAAATCTGGCCTTTTTAGGCTTCGCTTTCTTAGGGAGCCATATGCAGTATTTCCTCTGACTTGTTCTTAACATGTAGGCATGAAGTGCTAGAAACTGCAGTACAGAAATCAAACCACAGTTCTTAAAATGGCAGTACTCTGGTATGGTGGAGCAAAAGAAAGAATAAATGTAAGATGACTCATTCCAAAAACAGCCCTTCCTGTCTCCAAACAGAAACCTCAGACTTGCTCAGTATAGTTTTGAATATAAAAATTAGGTGCTTAAGTTTCTTGTTCTGGTGTTTACCTGCCACAAGACATAATAATGCCCATTGTGCGTGGTGGTGTGAAATCTCCTAACTTTGCGTTATGAGGTAGCCAAGATGACTGAGTTAGCTATTCTCCTACAAACATGCAAACTGTTATTTTAGATTTTAATTATTATCATCATACCAATGACAGGAGCTATGTTGTCTGACAGAGTAAAGCTTTGTGTACTTAATTTTATTCAGGAATAGTTCAACCAGAAAATAAATTCTTAGGAGTTAATACTCTTAAACTGTGTTCTGTATTTTAGAGCCTGATTCAAGTGCCAGGTAGGTTTACACTAACTTAGGAAATTAGGCCTCTAGAATAGGCAAGCAAATGGGAATGCAGTCAGTGTAGCAGAAAAACCTCATATCTGGGTCTGTCTTTGGTACCTTAATTAACAGTACCTCCCCATGATTTTGTGGAAAGTATCCATCTGTACTGACATTGGGACTAATGATAATTTCAAACCTGGCCATTATCAGTTTATCGCATGTCACCAGTTTCTTCAGGGTCTGGCCTTTTGTGTCTTGCTCGGATTGTCTCCAGCTTTGCAGCTAGTTTCTCTAGCCTGTTTCATGCATCGTACTTGGCATATTTATTTTGGTACTGGCTTCCAACGGCACTTCCCTCTCTAACTTAAGAGGGGAAGGTGTTTGAGCCTGTCACAGTTTTGCTTAGTAATATCAAGTCTGTTCAGACTTTACAGGATTCAACAAATGACAGATGTCAGTTATACAGAAATACTGCATTTAGTCAGCAGAGGGAGAAATCTTGCTTTGAGGAGGATTGCAGTGATGGGGATTTGAATGGAACATTTAGTTAAAAAAAATCACTTGAATTGGCCAGTTCTGTGTCACCTTGTTCTCAGCTGGGAGCAGCTCCACTGTGTATGACTTAGATTCTTTGTGGAACTTCGTATAAATATATACAGCATTTATAAACATACATAAATAGAAATAAGGGTAAAAATAGACAAGTCTGCATAACATGCTTTAGGAACCTTTTCTGATAATCTGTCACAACAGCACAATAGCACAAGGCATTCCCATGCTATGGAACACAAATGGATCCTTATCCTTCCCTGTGTGAACTCTACATGTGTAAAGAAGAGAGAGAGGAGACAGCCGAAGGGGCTTCTCCACCTGGACAGCTCTCTGCTCAGTTTAATTTTGGCTGAAATTTTATAATTGATTGCTCAGTATGGAAGAACATATATTGGCTATTTCACAAAACTCTGTAGAGCCACTTCAGTACTCAGTAACTGATAAAGTTTGCTTTAAGTGCCAGATCTGTCAAAGGCTGGTTGAAATGTCTGAATCAAACAGTTGTAATGAAATACGTTACCATGGCTTTTTTTCCATTTGATTAAGACCTTGCATACAGGCAATTTGAAGAAAATAGATTTTGTTTAAGCCAAGGCTGCTGAATTACAATACTGATAGTATGTCAGCAGCCTGTGTTAATACTACCTTTATAACGAAAACCTTTGGTAATCAACCATCACACAGTTATCTTGTATGTAATGCTGGAGCAGAAAGTGATTGAGGTAGTGCTTTCTCTGAATCACAAGGTCTTTCTGAAATGGTCACCTCTGATCACCTTAGGCAATCAAAGAGTGAGAGCTACATTCACTGTATATAGGGCCGGGAGGTAAATGATCTTTTGACAGACTTCTTTGAGATGCATTTCGTTTAACTAAAGTTCAGTTTCTAGGCTAGTAATTTCATTTGTAATGTAAATAAATGGCAAGCTAGATTAATGTGTAATTACAATTTCTGTATTTCTCAAGTCTTGAATATACTTACACTGATACAGTTCTGGTGACTTTCTCATAGTTGAGAGATCCTCTGATATGGTTATGCTTATGATTTTTCGATTTTCTGCTGTATTTTGGCAGCTGTGTGTTTGGTTTTTATATATGTACAGTTTTATGCTATCACGTTCTGATTGTATTTGATACATTACTCCTGCACTTGGGGTTTTGTTGTTTATGACTTTCAGTCCAAATGCATCTCAAAGTGCCTCATCAACCGAATGTTAAGAATGCTGTGGGATTGCAGTAGTGATGACAAGCAACTAAAACCATTATTCTCTGTCAAGAAAATAAATTTAAACACTAAATGTCTTTTTTATTCTGGAAATATTTAGATGTTACCTGTTTGTACATTGGTGTTTATGTATAGAGTGAAAAGCAAGCATCTTTCACACATTACTCTTGCCAATTGGAGAATATCACCATATCACCGGTGATCTACTCCTCTCTCTCTACACAGAATAAAAATAAACAAACAAACAAACCCCTTCAGTCCCAACAACCCCATGTATTGCTACAGGCTGGGGGCAGAGTGACTGCAAAGTGGCTCAGCAGAAAAGGACCTGGGGGTACTGGTCAACAGCCAGCTGGAGTGAGCCAGTGTGTGCCCAGGTGGCCAGGAAGATCAATGGCATCCTAGCCTGGATCAGGAATGGTGTGGCCAGCAGAGCTAGGGCTGTGTTATCCCCCTGTACTCGGCACTGGTGAGGACACACCTTGAATCCTTTGTTCTCTTCTGGGCCCCTCACAACAAGAAAGACACTGAGGTGCTGGAGCATGTCCAGAGAAGCAGTGGAGCTGGGGAAGGATTTGGTCTGATAAGGAGCGACTGAGGGAGCTGGCATTGTTTAGCCTGGAGAAAAGGAGGCTCAGGGGTGACTTTATCACTCTTTACAACTTCCTGACAGGAGATTTTAGCCAGGTGGGAGTCAGCTTCTTCTCCCAGGTAACAGGCAACAGGATGAGAGGAAGTGGCCTCAAGCTGTACCTGGAGAGGTTCAGTTTGGACATCAGGGAGAATTTCTTCACTGAAAGGGCTGTCAGACATTGGAATGGGCTGCCTAGGGAGGTGGCGGAGTCACCATCCCCTGAAAGTGTTCAGGAAAAGACTGGATGTGGCACTTAGTGCTGTGGTTTAGTTTGCATGGTGAAAGGTTGGCCATAATGGTCTTGGAGCTCTTTTCCAACCTTAATGATTCTGTGATTCAATACAGTGTGCAGTGACTTAAGCTGGTGGTTGTTTTTATAGAGCATCTGGTCTTTTAAGTCATAGGATGCAATCTGAAGGAGTAATGGTTGTGGTTTCAGAATTTCTTTTGGCTCTAAGCTATGCACTTTTGGTAGGTACTTGATTTCTTGAATTGCTCTCTGGTAAGACTTTTTTTCCAAAACCATATAATGGGAAATGATTTTGCATCTACAATATGCTAATATTGACACTTACATAATTTTCTCCCTTTAAGGCAAGAACTTTTGAAGTGGAATGGATGGGGATATAATGACTCCAAATTCATCTTCAATAAGAAGGGTCAAGCAGAATTCACAGGAAAAAGGTAAGTTGAAAATTTATGTAAGTGAAATCTTCTTTAGTAGTTTCTTTGAAAAGACTTTAGAAGCTGCACAGTACAGGTAATTCAAAGAAGGCAAAGAAGTCGCTTCATTTCATAGAATAGGCTATTCTGCACTTAATAGGTTTCTTGAAATTTGTACACAGAAGTCTGACATAGTAAAATAGACTGTGTGGCTTATGGAAATGCTTATTCAAAATGTTATAAAGACAAATTAATGTGAGTCTTCTCTGTAACTTGATATACTCTGTGCGTTAATGAAATCACGCTGAGAATCTGCACCATGTTCTAAAGCTTTAGATAACAAACAGCACATCAGTGCAGTTCTGAGACTCTCTTGGGCATCAACTAGTTGCTTTATTAAACTTCCACTTTGTTTTGGGTTTCTTAACCACTGTGCATGGAGCTACTTCATCCTCTGAACTTAAAAATAAAGGCTGCTCTTCAATTGTATGTTCCATAGTGGCACCACTTCTGATTTACTGCCCTTTAACTCTTTATATAGCAAGCTTGTTTTTCTGAGAAAGACATTTTTTGAGAAATGACATTAATATGAAGTTTACTTGGGGATCTCTTAATTTTGTTCCAGTGGAATTGAAACCTGTCATTTGCCATCTCACTGGTTTGGGGTTTTTCTCCCTCCTGAACGGAAAGTGATCATGCAGTCTCTTCCCTGATTTAAAAAATACACTTTCCGTGAGAGTTAAAAATAAAAGTATGGAGAAGAGAAATAAAATTCAGTCCTTCATAAAAATTCCTTCCTGGTCTTTGAGTCTGTAAACTAGCAGGAATTAGTTTGAGGCAAAGCTGCAAAAACCTAACAGGGATGTTGAGCACTTCAGTTGTTTATTTCTTGATTTTCAGGGCCAAATTAAAATGCAAAGCCTTGTATAAGCCAGTTCACCTTATAGTATTTAGGGAGATGCACAGAGAATCAAAGCACACTATAGAAGAAAAAAGACAAAGGGCAGGATTTCTTTTTTTTCCAGGAGGAAGCATCAAGGCTGCTTGACTGCTGGGTGACTGATATGTACCAGTTGCTGTTCTTAGAATAGGAGAATGGTGTTCTTTTCACCCCATCCACATTTTCTCTGTCTCTGAGCGATAACATTGGAAATGCCTTGTTGGGCCACACCAGTATAGTTTCTATGGAATAGTTTGCCACAGTGGCAAAAGGAGAGTGTTTGAAGTGAAAATAGGAAAATAAGCATCTGCAGAGGTGGTGTAGATGCCTCATCCTTTCACTGCCCACTTATAGATCTGTTGTCCATAAATTTGTCTAATAACCTGAAATCTGCTCATACCGTCTGCCTATGCAGTGCCCAGTGGCAGCAAGTTTGAGGTTGTGGTTGTGTAAAGTACTTGTGTTTTGAAACAAGTATCCCTTACTCTTCTGCAGGACTAGGTGAATGATAGTTCTTCAGCCTATTTACTATGTTACTGATTTATAAGACTCAGTCATCCTCTCTTGCATTTGCTTTCCATGCTTGCAGAATCCTGGGCCCTTCAGTCTCTGCTTGGAAGGCCCTTTGGTCTTCACAGTTGTTCTCTGCACTCTCTGTAGCTCCACAAGATCTGTCTGGAGATAGGGACAAAAACTGTGTGCAGCACTCAAGGTGTGCATACAGCAATGTCCTGCAGAGCAATAGAAAAAGATGAACCGTCTTCTTTCTTACAGCTGCCCAGTTGATGCACAGCACTGTGGGCAGCTGTTGTATGTGGTCAGTGAAGATGCCATAATACTGACTATCCGTGTGATTCTGCAAAATATGCAAGTAATGCTTTTTTTTTTTTGGCTTTTGCAATGATCTTCACTTCTATCTTTTTTTGTCTTCTTCAGGTTTTTTTAAGGTCCTGAGTTCCTATCAGTGTGATCAGTAAACCCTACCCTTTGCTTCTTAACCTTATCTTATCCTTCAGCCTGTAGAAGAACCTTTTCTTTAGTATTGTAGCAGTGTGTTTTCTTAAAAAAAATTTGGGGTGAACACCTGTGGAAATATAAAGGATTGTGGGATTTCATGTTCATTATATCCCCTTTATTCACTTTCTGTTTTTACACCCTGATAGAACTCCCAGGATTAGTGAAAAAGGATTCCTCTTTATGAAAGTTATGTTGACTTTCCCTACAGACCATGTGTCAAATGATCTTTTTGTTATAGACTCTGATATCTCCTGAGGGACAGATGATACTTGCTAGTCTGAGCAACTCAACCTGTTTTGGAGTGTGCCTGTGGCAGGCGGGTTTTTGGGGGCTTCTTGCACCATCAGTGTATATGTACAAAGCTTGCTTCCTGAGCAATCATGCATTGCGCTCTGTGCAGTAAACTCGCTAACTTCTTCCCTGCTGTGACTTCTGTCTGTGTTTTGACTTAAAAATTTTGGGGTTTCTGATAGCTTTAGTTTGTCATTTGTGTAAGGGATTAAGGTTACCCTCACAAATCAGCTATAGTGATAGTTTGGCAATAGCAAGAACTGATTCTGGAGAAGAAAACACACCAAGCTGACCTGGGTCTCTACCTTCATTGCAAACTCTTGATGCAAATGCATTGAACTTCCATTGCTTATTGCACTTTCCTCTTTATAGAATTCACATAATTTTTATGCGGGTATGATGAAACAGTAACAGCTGTCACAGGAGGAATGACTGAACACTGTCTTCCATGCTGAAGAGTCTAGCTTGAGTTGAGATTAAGTTGTAGCCTTCTACCTCTAGGTGTAGAGTAGGGGCTTTGTCAATAGAAGAGCCAGGGGCGGGAGTAGTTGAGATGAGGAAATAGGAGGAGTTGATCTTTCTGTGTAATAGATGACAGTTGTAGAGTTGGTGGCACCAGCTGAGAAGGACAGGGTCATAACTGGATTTACAGTGACTGAATGATCTTAGAGGGAAGACTCAATTAGGCCTAATGTAATGATCCAGGTAAAAATTATGGTAAAGATTCTCAGCTGCTGAAAGCTCTTAATACCGAAGGAAGATCTTATTTCTCCTCTCTTCTGAGAATACTTTTGCGCACATAAACATGCTGAAGGTGTGTATATGTATACAGTTAATAGCAGTAGTTTCTAGCTGCTTTCAGTGTGTCCCCAGCCTTATGTGTTTTCACATGTGGTGCACATGGTTAAACCAGCTCCTCTGTCCTTTGTCTGTGAGTCTGCATTTGTCACATGGCTAAGCTCTTGCCAAAGGGTTTGTGCTGGAAATAATTTTGCAGTGCTTGGTGGATTCTGATGCATTTTGTCAATGAAGGGGGAATCTCTATAACTGTTTTTATTTTCTTGAAAGTATAAGGCGTACTGATACGGGTTTGTGTGTCTGAGACTGCTGTTTACATTGCAGCGTGTCCTCTGTAACTGGTGTGTAAACTGTGGTGCTGCTTTCTACACTACTGCAAGGGAGAGACCTTTCTTAAGAGTGATGGGGTGGAATAACTGAAAAGCCTTACACCCAGAGAAAAGTGATACTATGCTGACAAATGCTTTAATTCTGTGTGAAGTACAGAAGAGTTAAATACAATGAAATGTACAGTTACATGAAAAGTAAATGTGCAGAAGCTTTGAAGGCTTGGAGGGTAAATAGTTTGATTTAAAACTTCTGTTTGTGCATACATACAATTGAAAGAAGTGTATCTGACATACATTCTTATAATTTAAAATGACCCTATGTAATATTGACTTTTCAGGTACAGATTAGGTGGTATGGTATTACCAACTTTTAAGGAATGGATAGAAAAAACCTTTGGAGCAAGTCTGGAGCACAAAACTACCTCTAGAGTAAGTAAATAGCTGAACCAGTTCCTTTGAACGTTAGTCTTGGTGATGATCAAGACCACACTGTTACAGATGATTCAGCTGTTGCACATAATTGATTAAATATAGTGTATTAATACCTCCAAGTTTTTGGAAAAAAGAATATTTGATGTAGAAGTACTATGTGAAACCTCACATATCTTAGCATAACTTGTGGTTTCCAGATAACTGGTAGTACATTTATTGGAATGAAAGTTTCCAACATGGGAAGTTTTTTGTCCTGTGTGTAGCTTATATTTCAAGACTGTAGAAACTGTTAGCCTAGAGGGAATCGTTTACACAAGATCAATGTTACTAATGATAACAAAGACAGAAAGTACAGAGTGGCTAAACTGTGATGTGTTTTCAGTGCATTGAAAGATGTCAAAGTTCTTATTTGACAGTAATTTTTATTTACATGTCTGGGTGCTGAAAACTGACTACTAGATGCCTTTGGAATGTTCTTGGTTTTGTAAGTCATAGATACTTTGTTTTTTAGATAGAGTAACTTATGTTAGAGTCAGGAGACCTGGCTCTCTTAGCAGAATGCCTTTAAAACTTCAAGTTCTTGACTAGATAGCTGCTAAAGCAGTATTGGAAGCAGGCTGTGCTTGTACTGTGACTGTGGCAACCCTGCTTTGGGTAATAGTTGTACTCATCTCTTAAGTGAGCTCAAGATTGCATTTTCTTTGAAGCCAGTAATCTCACAGGGCCTGAGAACTCAAATGTTTCTTCGATCTTCTCTTCATCAAGATATTCTTTCATCTGATGTGACTTACAGGATCTCTATCTGCCAATATATTTTGAAAAATTCATCTGGATGTGTTTTTGTTAACCAGGGTTGGTCTTAACTGGCAGCTGCTTTAACTTGCTGTGAACAGAGGTCTTGAGAACTGTTGTTCCCTTTTTACTGTAGAGAAAAAACAGAGCAAAGTAGAATTGGAGGACAAGTACAGATTTTTCAATAACACCCCATTTCCACAGTACGTCTTGCAGACAAGGTCCTCAGGATATCTGCCAGCAAGGTTGAATGCTCTTCTGTTATATTGTGCCCCTCTGGTTTTGATGGTCTTGTGATCTGAAGCACGCTGATTACTGTGATATGGGATAGGACTCTTTAGGGTCTCCAGTATGTACCTGGACTTCTCATAGCTATTCTCTAGTACTGCTGCAGTCCCTCATTTTCATGGCTGTCATAACTCCTAGGGTATATTTCAGGTTGGCATGCTATGCTGGGTTTTCAACTTCTACTATCACCTAAGCATGAAGAAACTCAGATATAGGAACAGCAGTAGGGAAGTGATCTCTTGGTACATTTGTCTTTCTATCCCACCTCTTCCTGACTCTGTCATGTAAGATTAGCGGGTTCCCTGTTGCATGTGATTTTTGTGTTTTAATTAACAACAGTAAAGGTACCTGCTTCTGTGATGTTCAAGACCTGTTGATGCTGTTTCTTTTTTCAGACCAGACTTAATATAGACAGCAGTTTAGACCTAGTTCACATAGGCTTCCTAGCTTTTCAGGGTGCAAAGCTTAAAATTTTTCTGTCCCATGAGAATAAATAAAGGTATATTTTTGTTTGTCACTGTGCATAAGATTTTTATAGATTAATATTAACTTTTTAATCTTGAAGATTAAAAGTAAAGGATTAAAAAACTTGTGGAAGAATTATAAAAGTCAAGAAACTTAAAACCATCTGCAAAGAATTGTTATAGCTTTAAGTACCTCATGTTAGAGAGAACAAAGATATTCAAGCACTTAGTGTTCAACTTGATATGAAATAGTTCTATCTATGGAAATCCTTGAAGAAACAAAAGCTTAAAATATAAAATGTGAACACAGCTAGCAAGCGGTTTTCTTAAAGCACGTGGTTTAAAGATGTTTTTTTGGTACCTATTTGTTTTTCTTGTTTCCCAAGTTGCTTTGGAGTTCTTTGGGCTAGCAAAGAGCACTGTGGGAGTGTACATTAATAGAAGAGTAGTAAGAGGAGCAGTCCAAGACCAGACTTACTTCGTACTTACTGTGACTGACTCCTAAAATCATGGTGTCTCAGTAGTGGAGTGCTTCTCCCCTGACAACACTTAATTTCAACTCCTGTGTCTGTAGGTGACAAGGTGAATATAATGGAGGGAAAAGGCTTTTTTTTAGCTATTTGACACCTTGTTGCAATAAGTACAGCATTATCCTTAAAGCAAGTCACGATGGCAAATATTCTCCCTTCTGAGCTGGGAGGC
>VZRN01005610.1:0-71417 GCA_013397935.1 Dasyornis broadbenti
TTGGCTGGGCTCAAACTTTGACACTCTGTTATGGTTGGAGAGCCTTTTCACGAATTTCTGGGTTCTGAGTATTAGCTCTTGCTCAGATGCAGACTCATGACAAGGATATCTGGGCAGAGAAACACCTTTGCCAGTCTCTCACAACACGTAATGCATACCACAGCTTTCCCCCACTCAGACTGGCTAGAAATTCTTCTGTGTGAGTGATGAGGCCCTGGCACAGGTTGCCCAGAGAATCTATGGCTGTCCCATCCCTGGAAGTGTCCAAGGGCAGGTTGGACGGGGCTTGAAGCAACCTGGGATAGTGGAAGGTGTCCCTGCCCATGCTGGTGGTGGAGCAGGGTGAGCTTTAATGTCCCTTCCAAACTAAACCAGTCTGTGATTCTATGAACAGTTTCCTTCATGTGGAAGAGTGCAGTCCCTCAGCCTCAGAGGTACTATTTTGGATAGCAGTCCATACAGATCACCTTTGATGCTGGAACCACTAGCTTCTTGTTACCATAACTGCTGCTCTTGAAAAGTCTGAGGGTAAGCTTTGTTGGTGTAGAAAGAGTTGAGAAATCATTTTGAAGTTGCGTTTAACTTCTGTCTGGGATTTTCTAAGGTCAGATCAATGCAGCTGAGATTAAAGAAAGGAAGAAAACATCTTCCTTTCAGGAAGTAAAGTAGCTCCCACAGTAAGTAGTCCTGCTGAGCTACAGTTTTCTTCAGCATGCCACCGGTTATTAGCAACACTGTAAAGAATAGATTTCTTAGGCTGTATGAAAAGCAGGTTGAGCTATAGAGTATTTTGCAGTGAAGAAATGTGCTTGAAAGTGAGCCAAAAGCTGTCATTTCCCTTTTCATCTATTAAAAAGTACATTAACACTGTCAATCACCAGGCTTCAGAGGTTAGGCAAATACAGTCAGTATCTGCCAATAAAATCAAAGATTTAACACATCTCGCTATCAAAGTTAGATTAAAAAGAGAAATTTGCCATATGGGCATAAGCCCCAGCTGTGCTCCAGCTCTGGTGACTCTAAACAAGTACATGATCCTTTGAAATCCACAGCATTCCTGCTGTTCAAGCAGTGCAAGTGGCTGTGTGGTTCTGGACAGGAAGGCCAGCACTCCTGGGTATCCTGCGTGTTCTTGTCCTGGGGAAGGGTGGGAAGGCCAGCTATGGGAATCAGCGAATTCTGTCAGCACTTGCTCACTGGGTGTCCCAGTTGTAATGCAGCTGGTTGGATGGTGGTAAGTTGTTTGAGTACAAGTGTCACTTTTATATGTTTTTCTTCGACATTAATGCTGTTCTTTGTGTAGCTGGCAGAAGTTAAAAGCATTTGGTGGATTCTCTGTGCTGCTTTCCTTTCTAATTGGCATTATCTTCTGAGCAGTAGCAGCAAAGTCCATCCGGCAGTCCAGCCTTTAAAAGTCAGCTAAGTTAGCAGAGAAATTCTCATCATCCTCAGTAGCTGTTGGATCTGGGTCTGCTTGACCATTTTATGCCTGTACTGATGAAGACATTAGTGTTGAGTAGTATATATTATTTTTCTGACACTGTAGATTAAGCTTAGGACCTTGTCAAACCTTGCTTTTACTGTCTTTTAAGAAGCAGTTTTGTGTGTGTGTGTTTGCGGTTTGTTGTTTTTTTTTAATATACCTCCTTAGAAGTCTTCAGAGTCTATGGAAATGTCCATTTTTCCTCATACCTTCCCCTTCTCCCACCACAAAGCTTTTTAACACTTCAGCTGAAGTTGCTTTGCTCTCTCTGCAGCTAACAGGATATTGCAAGCAAGAATGCTGGAGTTTGTGCATGCTCATTTTTATGGGAAAGTGTTCCGTGGACCCAGCGATCTCCATATTGTACATTACTCAAACTTCTATGAGCTAAACAAGAATTTCTGGGGTAATCATGATTTTTTTAGTGGTTCTGAGTGTTTGTAGTGACTTTGAGGGTATGCTGGTGGCTCAGGATGGCCAGTCTTGCCACATGGGTAAGAGAGCTCTGGAGAGCTGTACCTTTTTTTTTTTTGAGTCTTTTCCCATTTTGGCCTCAAAGCTGGATTTTTTTATTTGTCCTGGTTGGGTAATAGGACATGTAGATCTTATGAAATGAAATTGTAAACATGCTACAGCACTGTGAGTTATAAGCAATTCAGCTGTTTTAAATGTAAATGATGTAGGATTATATACTTGATTTGTTATAGCTTCCTAATTCTGCCTGCCTCAGCACTTTCCTGGCAGTTAATTGCATCAGGGCTTGGAGAAACATTCCATAAGCTGCTGAAAACAGCTTTGCCACAATCTGACACACTTCTCCCTTGGTTACATAGCAAATGGGCACTCTGGGATAATTAGTAAGGAGTAGCTCCAATGGCCTGGGTGCTGTCCTCTGCAGCCTTTTGCCTATGTAATCCTCTCTTGTCCAAGTCTAGAGGTCTTTTGTTTTAGATATGGATGTGTGCAGTGATTAGAATGACTGAATCTGTGTTTTGGTGTGTAAAGAAATGTAGGGAGATATTTAATGTTTTGCACCGGCACTCAGTGGGGGAGATACAAAACTCCTCAAAGCCACAATTACTTCAGCCTTTCCCTAGTTTTCTTCAATACACAAGAAGAAGTCCTGGGAGAGGTGGAATGCATTTAAGTTCTCACTACTACAGAACCAAGATCTTAGTAGCAAAAATACCCTGTTCAGTTTGATCTCAGACAAGGACTTGATGGCACTGAGGTGGGAACTGCCCAGGTACAGTTGTGCTTAAGTTTGAGGCTCCAGGATACATGTTGAATCACTGTCTTTTTTTTGTCTTAATTTTTCCATCTTCAGCATTTGTTTTCTTACTTCTGTAGTTCAGCATCCCTCTGAACAGGTTGTCTTTGGGCTCTCACGATCCTGACTGGCTCTGTGCATGACTTCAAAAAGCAGGATGTGATAAGCCCCAAAATGTTAACATGTTAACAATTAGTGCAAATTAACGATTTGCTCTATGTAGCAGGCTGTCTGATGTGAAATAATGCATTAGAGGAAATTTTTCCTCAGGGAAATTAGACTCAAAGATGCAGGTGGACCATGTGTGTCTGTCTTCTTGAGAAGATGTGTCTTCTGAGGCATAATTAAAGTTCTTTACAATTATTTTCACAATACGCAGTGAATGGATAAGTGTGACAGTTGAATGACAAGCATATATGCAGACTAGGACCAGAGGAATGGGTAAATACAGTTTTCTGACTAAAACTTTTGTTATGAGCTGAATTCACAGCTGTTAGGGTATAGACTTGAAATTGAATATCTGCCATTCTAGATGTTGATTTCTTTTCGTTGTGCTTCTCTTTGTATATTGAACCTCTTACTAGCTCTGACTTTCCTCCCAGATCCTACCCCATCCAGGGTTGTGGTATGTTGTGCGTGTGGCAGGGGTAGCTGAGGTGATGGTCTGTGGCTCACTCCGTTGAGTTTAGGGCGAAGGAATGTCCCTTCTGATGAGGCAAGGCAGTAACAGACCCATTAGCCTTCACACAGAGCTTTTGACTGTCTCAGTCAGTTTCTTGTTTGCTTAGAGCATCTACACCCTTGAGGCTTAAAGACTGATGGCCTGCCAGGTGCAACATTTACTTCTTAAACAGGTTAATAGATTTTCTAGTTTTAACCTTAATCTTATCTTGTTATTCATCTCAGCATTGACTGATTAGTGTTTTTGTTCCAATAAGCAGTTGAAACTAGGATTCACCCCATTATGGATGTTACCTATGTTAACCTGTACTCACTTGCGTTGCATTGCAGCAAAAGTGACCTCAGATCTTGCAGGCATTTCCAGAGACATTATTAGCAAGTCTACTGGAGTCCACATGGTCCTGCTAGTATTTGAACTATCCACTTCCATGAAAAATCTATGGCTTCTGTAGTAAATCCTAGAAACCCTGGACCCCACCCCAAGGTAATGGTGCTGTGTACATAGATGCACTGGTTCATCCCTTTGGAGCTAGAATGTCTCTCATGCCATTTGTACCAAGTGTTCAAAGTCTCACTGCCTGTACTGTACCCCATGTCTGTCTGGGTCACAACAATGAGTGGAAGTGTTACAAGGAGGTGTCCCCGCTCTTTGTATTTGCTATTGTTTCACTTGTTGTGTCCAATTGAATCCATTTAACCAGTGCAGGTTCCAGTGGGACTCAAGCATTTCCTTGTCTGATACTTACTTTCGTTGGAAAATACTCTTTCACAGAATCACAGAATAGTCTTGAGTTAGAAGGGGCCCAGAAGAATCAAGTCCAACTCTTATGTGAATGGCCTACACGGGGATGAGACCCATGACTGTGGCATTATTAACACCATGCTCCAACCAACTGAGCTAGTCTCAGCCTCTCACTTGACCAGCATTGAATCTGTTGAGGTGTTCAGCCTGGACTCGTTAGGCAGTTTGAATGGAGAAAGCACTGATGCTGTTGTCTTGTGCAAAAGGTCCCTTAAAACTGCATTGAAATCAGTTGTCTCTTAACCACCTGGACCTGTTTCAGGGGTTCTTATCCTGGGGTTTTTACACTGCAGCCATGTGCCTCATTCTTCTCGCTGTGCCTGCCACTGAAGTGGAAAGTCTGAGGGGCAGAGGCTCAGGAACTGGCTTTGTTATGGACCAACTTCCAGGTGTGTTTTCATTTCCATTTATCTCAAGTCTCTCATTTAGGAATGCATGAGGGAAAGTGCCTGGCTGCTGCTACTGGAGTGTGTCCTGCTTGGCCTCCCTTCCACCCCCCCGGGATCAAGCATGTCCCTTCTCCTGCAGCGGTTCCGCCGCAGCCCCCGCTGCCATGGAGACGCATCACCAGTGGCCATTACAGTGGTGCTGAGATGGCGGCTCCTGCTGTGCCTGCAATTCCCATCATCCTGCTTCCATCAGCATTTTTCTGGTTTGAATCCTGCTTTGATGAATTCCATCTTCTCCACACTCACAGCACAATGCCCTTCCAGACGTACATTCTCAGATGTAATGCTTTGTGGCCCAACATGAGCTCTCTCTTACTCTGATACCATTTAATCACTGAAATGCAGCATTTTGAGCTGTTTCTGCCATTTGTTTTTTGCACAAGGCTTATCCTGGCTTTCACATGATGTGTAAGAAGTCAAGAGATCTTCATCTTCACTAGAGGAGAGGCAGTGGTATGCCCATGGGATCCAGCCAATCAGCTTGGGGTGCCTGTAATTCCAGTATGATTAAGGATCCGGTGTAATCCCTGTGTATAAAAAGGGAAGTTTTCTGTAACAGGCGAGTCCTGTGGATTCTGGTGAAGGTACCTTCCTTTGCCAGAACTGTAGCATAGAATACACTGATCAGAACACATCTGTGGATAGAATTTAAAGGGTATTTACTTACTGGCTGTCAAATTGGAGTCAATTTGTTGTAGTTTAGTTTGGAAATTGTTCAAAACCGGTTCTGAATGATGGTGGTGACAGGTCCTGTGTAGCCTCTGGAGACTCTCATGCTGGCTGGAGCCTTTGGTGGAGGTGTGAATAGTGTCTCCTCCTCTGGTGGGATGCCAGGCACTTGATCAGTATAAGCAGGGTTCATATCCCTTGCAGCTGCTGCAGAATGTCCAGTGGTAACTATGAAACAGCTCTCAAGCTGTGGGTAGGGTCCTGGGGCTTGCTCTGTGCACCGTTTTCTTGGGTATTTGTTTATCCTGAAGCTGCTACAGGACTTGTAGTTCTGTAAAACCCTGGGACTGTCACCGTAGCTTCTTCAGAGCATCCAGCAGGAAACTGTGCCCCTCTGCGAAAGTCCTGGTGACTCTATAAAGCGCTGATTAGTTCAATGTTTTAATTTTCTTTGTGTTTCCTTTCAGCTTCTGGCTCTCTGGTGTTCACAATACAATTCCATCTTTGTTTCAATATCACGGTCTAATGTGTGGTAGCTGGTGACAGTGCTACGCACAGAGCTTGTGGAGTCTCTCTGAATTAGTTTGCTCGCATCTGTGTGAAGAACTGGAGCCAAAAACCTCTCCTTTCAGAGGATTAGAATCACATCATTACTGGAGGGAGTTCAGAGAAGAGTGAAAAAAGTGATTAGAGGCCTGGAGGGACTGATGTATGAGGAAAGATCAAAGGGGCTGAATTTGTATCATTTGGATAACTGACTGAGTGGGGAACATAAAAGTCTGTGATTATGGAATGTGTATAAACGGGGACGTGTCAGGGAGAGATTATTCAATGTGGGATGATGGGGAGAATGGAATTACAGTAGAAAGGGGCAAACAGCCATTAAATAGGAAAATTTCCCAACAATGGGTTATGGTATTTAGTTGTCTCTTGCTATAAATCCAGTGACTTGAGCTATTGCTTTCTAATTTACTGATGAACACACATAAAATGTTTCAAATAGAGGTAGGAGTGTAAAGCAATGATTGGTGCAGCAGTGTCTCTCTGGTTGTATGTCCCACCTCGGGGCTGTATCTGCAGGGTCCATCCAGCTTGGGTGGGACTCATTGAACAGAGCAGCAAATAGGGCATTGTCAGAAAAGGCCTTTCCTGGCTTTTCCATCAGATTAATGTGATCAGGCTGACAAGAGGTCACTCTCTGTGGCATCTGTCCTGCTGCAGGTACTTGGGATTTCAGAAGATGAATACTCACTCGCAGAGTCAGTAGCTGTGTTGCTTTGGTTCAGCAGTTTGGACTGCCTAGTCTTTAAAGTGGGATCTAGGACCTTACTTCCAGGACCAGCAAATACAGATATTAGTGATGTTTTAGATTATACTTCCAGGACGCTGCTTTCATGCCTTCTGCCAGGTGTCTGTTCTCTGCATTTCAGGGCAGCTACATTCTTACCTCTCCCACTGAATCACATTCTTAACAACCTTTAAATGAGTCTAGGCTGCTGTATGAATTGACTGGTTATCTTTTCTGCTGATGTTAATAATATCTTAATATATGCAAAACATGTTTTGGAAATTTCAAAGTTCAGTTGCAGCTGAATCTTTCTTTCCCTTCAAGCTAAAAATCTATTTTAACTGAAGCGGTGGCTTCAAAGTTTTCTTTCCCGCCTGCTTATAATACCAAAGCCTGAGAGGAGGGCTGTTGTCATCACTAATTGCATTTTCTACCTTGTTAGTTTAAAGCAAATCTTTTACATGTCTTTGCCAGTATAAACTGTCATAGCACTCTATTTTTTCCTGCCTAGCTGGGAATAATAAATAACCTGTTTGAGGCAATGTCCTGTGGCCTGTGCTTCTGTGCCAGCCAGGCTGGGTCAGCTTTATCCCTGGCCTTGGAGCCTGTGCTCAGCCACTCAGGGTCTGGCACGAGCCAGGAGGAGCTGGGGGATGATGAGACAGGTCATGCATGTGCCTGATGTGAAGAGACACTTGGCAGGCGATGTACTGAATCTCGTGTGTGCAAAAGAAAGGATCAGTGTGGATGTGTAGGATAGGGATGTGTGTCTTTAAAGGCAGTGAGATAGTGTATTCCCTTAGTATTGTGTATTTCAGAGCGGAGGCTTATTGAGTCAGGTGCATGAAATAATGATGCCTTGAAGCAGGATTTCCTTTGGCAGCAGTCACGTGAAAGGGCAAAGGGGAGATGATTGAAACTGAAACCTTCAGACCCTGCTGAATTAATTTTTCTTTTTTTTTCATGGGACTGTATTACTGAAGGAACATTTACCCCTACCCAGGTCTCTAACTGCTGTGTCCATATCTAGGATAGACAAAAGATGAGAGGTGGCAGGGGTAGGGTGCTGTGTGTGGCATGAGAATTGCCTGGGTTTGGAACTGCTGTGTCTGCTGGGTACGGAACAGATGTTTTTGTTGGGAATATGGTGACTGTTGGCTGCTTTTCCCCTGGATTGTTATCCTGAATCTCCCAGTTGTATATGAAATGTGTAGTCACAGAATTGCATGTCAACATCATTGTTTATAAACTGCTTTCCTCAAAGAAAAGGTCTGGTGTGAGAAGTGCCTTGTGTCTAAGGTGGTATTTGCCAGTGTCGGTGTAAGACAGCAGCTGATGGTTGGCTGATAAGCAGGCAGTCTTATGGGGAGCAGGTTTTCCCAGACAGGAATTTTTTCAGGTTTTCTGTTAAAAATTTTTGTTTGTGGGTTTGTTTTTTTTTTTATGGTTTGGTTTTTATTATGATGAGACTTCTAACACAATGTCAGAATGCAAATACCAAGATGGTGCTCAAAAAGGTTTGTCCTTGGCAGGCTAAAGAGGCTTCAGGCTCAAAGTAGTTTTCCTGATGACACTGCTAGAGGATTTCCTGATCTGCTAAAATATGTTTGATGTATTTTCTGATTGTAGACTCCCTTGTGTGAGAACTATCACATGTCCATTTTTCAGAGATTGGCTGTGTGTTTGCAATTTGTCCACAGTAGCATAAACATGTGCAGAATCTGTGTGTTCAGTCCCAATAAGGGATGGCCCTAGCACATTCCTTATCAAATGATAAATATCAAAATATCATTTTTTGTATTATAGAAAAGATTAGAATATCTGATAGTGAATGCCATATAACATATTTGTAACAAATCTCTGTTGTTTTCGATGTGCAGGGATCTCTGTTCATTCCTCACAGATCCTCTGGCCTCCTTATATTTTTATGCCCAGAGCTTGACCAGGAAAGGCTTTCAGAATTGTGATTCCTGAATATGTTGGTTGAGAAATGCCTTGTGGCAGTGAATCATTGCTAATGGCTGCCAGGCTGCTGCAGACCTCATTGCACAATGCCATTAGTAGTAAAAGAACTCTTTATAACCAAGCAAAGATTTTACAAGGTGCAGTAGTTCTGATCATTATTACTCTGATAATTGTGTTGTACTTGCTAACAAACTATTGTTTCTGCTTTCCTCTGTGAAGTAAAAGAAATTGTGGTGAAGACTAGGTAGTTATCCTTGCCTGTACCATGAAGGGGACCATTGAAATATTGATGGTAATTCTGACGCCTGAGCACAGAGGGGTTTACTGCAATGACCTTCTGCTACCTGGGTTGCAATTCCAGATGGGGATTCAGATTTGATGAGCATGTGGCAGATCTCGGCAGACTTTGTCAGGCTGCGCCTCTCCATCACTGTGCTCAGTAATGCACAATTCAGCAAGTGTTTCCTGATCAAGTCCACTTGTACAGCAATGGTTTGAGGAGTGAAAATGTGCATGCTCAGAGGCTGGGCTGACTGAGACCCACCGGGTTCACAGATCCGTCAGATTCTGCATAGTTTAGATTCTAAACAGACCAAAATCAGGTATCAAAATACATTATTTTAAAAATCTTGATGCTTAGTCACCCCATCTCTTGCATGTTTTATTAACTCCTCCTTCATGTGGTTTCTGAGTACAGAACAGGAGCGAAAATAGTCCTTTTAAATTGTGTCATACAGTTGTCTTTTTTGCCCATGAGACTGTTAAAGCAGAAGGAGCAGAGCAGGCTGGAATTTATAACCTGTGACTTTCTTCACTGAAAACTGTAATTTTCAAAGCAAATCTCTGGAAGGGGACTGTGTTACTGTGACTTCTCATGTAGTATAAATAATGTTCTTTTCAGTTTACATCAAACAGAGCAGGCCATTGCTTCCTGATCCAGTGGAAGCTCTGATAATTGCTTCTGTAGGTTCCATTTATAGATCAGACTTCTATGACTAAATTTAATTACTACAGCTGAATCCAGTAGAAGTAATAAGTTCAAAACAACCTCTGTCATGCTGCTTTTCCCAGAAAAAGGCACTTCCTAATTGTTTCATTTTTCAGAACTTTTTAATTTTCACCTATTCATTGTCTGGTTAAGTGAAGAATGGAGCTTTGCAGGACTCTCCCACTCAAAGCCGTGGGCTGTGATGAAGCTCCTGTGTTTTGCCTAACAGCTGTTGCAGCATTTCCTCACGCATGGGTCTTGCATTCCGTGCAAATAAAGGAAGTGTTGTGCTCCTCAGGTCTGCGCAGCTGCAACACAGAGGGAAGCGACTTGGCCAGGATGTCTGTGAACCCAGCGCTGCTGCGTGCTGAGCACATCACTGGGTACGTCCTGTGCTTACACTGGCTGGGCTCTCCCAGTCCCCAGTTGTGACATCCAGGTGCCTAATGTGACAGAGATGTCTCCAGCTGCAGAGGCTGGCTCTTGTTTCACCTCTGTTTGAGGCGTCTCTTGACTTGGAGGAATTCTTGCTACCACTCTCCCTTGAGTTCCTGGGCAGTGACGTCCTTTTTGTCCAGCAGCCATGGTAGCGTATAGGTGTGGGCAGCTGTGCCACAGGGGAAACATAAAGCATTATAGCTTCAAAAAGAGTTAAAAATACATGAAAGGAATAACGTAGTGCATGCTCTCCATTCCAGGTTGTACTGAGTCACAAATAGGTGGAGTGTGGAGAAGGGCTTTGGGGACTGCATGCCTGTCCATCTCCTCCCAGGGGATCCAAGCTGGCTGTAGCCAGAACCACCTGCAAGTCTGCAGGAGCTTTTGTCAGACTCAGTGTGGTGGTTGTTGTCTTGTACAGTGATGTCCTTCTTGAGCTGTGGTACCCTGATTGGAAGTATATTTGGAGATGTGTGATGAGAAAGAACAGATGCCTTGAAAGATTGACATACAATGAGAGAAAAGCTTGGAATTATTTATTGAAGTGTTAACAAAGACCTAGAGGATGATGTTCTTGTGTTTCACTTTATTATGCAAGAATTGAAATAAAGACTGCTTAACTAATCTGCAGAAAAATTTGCTGAAGGACAATGCAGGGACATAGTGACACTGGTGCAGTTGTGGCAGTTGTACCTTTCCTTATGTCTCTGTTTCTATCCCACTGGATAAACACTACCTCAGAGCTGCGTTTTCTGATGTTCATATGGTCTGTTAGTATGATTGATCTGTGGCTGGCTGTCTTTTTTCTGTTGCATATGCATGAGTGCACACACGTGCTCACTTAAGTGAATTTGATTTCTTCATGCCTTGTCTTTTGCCTTTGTCTGGCACGTTGTCATTTAAATGACCAGTTCTTTCCAGACTCTTAATTGTCACTTTCCGTTTCTTTTTGAAACATTTCTCCTGGCTTTTTAGCACATAGTAGTTTTTTGACTCTTTGTATCCAGTTGCTGACAATCACGGGTGCACAAATACCACTGTATCGGTGATGACATTCAAGAGCCTTTGAAGAGTTTGTTGTATCTTACAAATAATGAGTGGACGTAATTAATGCTTCAGGAAATTTACTGCAATTTACTCTAGACTTTTTCATTTAAATGATATTTTTAAGAGAAACAGTAGAAAAAAATTATTATCATGAAAGCCAGAAGAACATATGCAAGTGTAATTGTACTACATTTAATTTTTTTCCCCTCAAATAATCTGATACATTACAAAACTCCTGTCAGCATAGGTGGAAAAGGGAATTCCTTGGTGACTGCTTGCCTGTTCCACAGGGAAAGCTACATGCATGCAGCTCTGCTTCTGAATACTGCTCTTTCCTCCAAGGGAGATGCTCAGGGGAATAGCTCAGCTGGGAAGGATTCTTCTGTCATTTAAAGGATGAACTAGGAGGTAATTACTCATGCTACCAGGTCAGTCAGTATTGATGGGGGCTGTTTCACAATATTAGTATGTGGGAAAGTCTTTGATTGTTGAGAATTGATTTAAATCCTACAAGCTTTGTTGTGTGTGACCTGCCTGTGTGCTCATATTATCTAAAGCAGATTTCAAGGAAAGCAGATTTCCCAGACAGATTGAACTGTGCTCTCTGAACCCATCATGGGTGATTTGGTGTGGCAATTGTGGAATTCCGCTTGGAAATTAAGGGATTTTTACCTGCTGCCTTACAGTTATTGATTAAGTAGGCTGGGTATGGATTGCTGCACAGATACCTGCCCAGCAGTGAATGCTAAATATGTGAAAAAAATAACACTAAACCAATAAAATCAGCTGTTAAAATCTGAGTGCACATAGCTACCTGGCAAGGATGTCTGGACAAAGGCTGTGCGGTGTTCATTGCCTGCTCTGGTGAGCAAATGGCATTTAGTGCCACAGAACTGTGCATAGGGGCTTTGAGATGCTACAGACAGGTGAGCCTCTGGATCTGAGCTGGATGAGCCCGAGTCTGGGTGACAAGGTGGCAGATGCCAGCCTGAAGCCAGCCCAGTGCAGGAGAGCTCCCTGGTCTCTTGTGCTGAGGAGCACCACTGGTGCTGGGCAGCACTAAAACAGATTCAGAACCTGTGGGGCCTGATGCACAGGGCATGACTGAGGGGTCTACTTATTTTTATCTGAACTTAGTGTTTGGAAGGGTGAGTGGGTTGACTTTTCATCACCTCTTCCCGCTGGACGCTGTTCTTGAGTCTGTTCAGACCCATTCAGGCGTCTTGAAGCATTCTGTGAGTGAACAGCTGATGACCCAGCACTGACACAGAGATAAATTATTCAGTGTGTCTTATTTGGGAATTCAAGACTTCATGATGAAACCTACAAAACTGCATTATGCCTCTGACATTCTGAGATTTCATCGCTGTGTCTTCAATTATTCACTAAGCCTGCTTATTCTCCTCTTGGCACTCTTGTTGAGGCTGCAGGCCGGTGGCAAGCAGCAGGCAGTGCTTTCTTCTCTTTGTTCTCCTGCTTGCTCTTGGTACCTTGTGGAGGAGACTTTCCTGGTGCTTACTGTATTAAACCTCTCGCCCAAAGTTGTTCAAATTTGTTTAGTTCATGGACATGGAGGAGGCTGCAGCCACTCCTATTGCAGGAGATTTCTCAGCAAACTGTAATTATTAGGAGCTCTCCCCTTCCCTAGAGACACAGTTTTCACTGTGGCTACATTTATCCTGCATGAATGCCACAGCTGAACAGCAGTGACCTGGTTGTCAAAACATCCTCTTGGGAATGCCAAAGGAGAGGCCAGCGGAAGTGGAAGTTGCAGGAAGCGTTTCTTAAGGAGGTTAAGGAAGGGTTTGTGCTCGGGGGCACAGCCGAGGAGGTCTGTGCCAGTGGTGGTGCGTGCCTTGTGCTCGGGGTTCTGCCTGTGCCAAGGGGCTCCTGGCTTGAGCGGAGCTGTAACCGTGGGGTGTTGTGTTGTGGAAGGCCGAACGGATCCTCAGTACCATAAGCCTCAAGCTGTTGGTTTTGTAGGGCAGTTGCTGTGTCTGTTAGGAGAGAATTAGCACACCAGATGCTTCTGCTGTTGAGCAGCTCCAGTGAACTGGGACTCCCTTGTCCTGTGGCCAGGCCATGGTCCTGGAGCAGGGCAGTGCTTGGCTCTCTCGTCCTTTGTTCCTGTACTGTGCCCCTGGAAGTGCAGCATCTCTCTTGGCTTGGCATGTCCCCTCATATTTGTACGTAGGGAAGCTCTTCTACCACCTGGCACCTGCCTGCATCAGAGTCCAGACGTAATGAGTTCCCATTAGCTGGAAGGAACTGACACATCAACGTTTCTCTTTGGTTTTGGTCTCTCTGTAGCAATGTTTGCTTGATTTGCAGTTTCTGTACAGGCCTGATGACTTTCTCAGGAGTCCAGACTTGAGCTCTGCAGGCAGGCAAACCCTGGCCTTGTGAGAAGCCCTTCTGCTGAGTGTGTCCCAACAGAGCAGTGCTCCGGTATCTGCTTTGTTCCAGTGTGTGGAAGTTTTAGTCTGTGGTAGATAATTTTAGAAAAGAGAACTGAAATTAATACTATGAACTCATTGCCTGACGAAGGAGAAATTTTCCTGTGGACGTACAGAAAAATGTCTTCATTTCTCCTGGGGTTCCTGGGGATGGAAAGTCTGAATCAGGGCTGGAGTCTCCATACCAAGGCATGCCAAATACCTCAGAAGTTAGAATATTTTCTTCCAAGCCAGGACTTTACACAAGTAATGGAGTTCACAGGATATGTGAGAAAGACCAGAACTTGTCTACTTGTCTACATAGACACAGCTTTTGCTTTCTTTGTCATCACTTGAATAATTTCAGCCAGATGAAGAACGGAGAGAATGTATGAGGAGGGAACAGAGCCTGCCCTTTACTGGCTTGCCCTGGGCAAAGAACTTAGGCATGGTTGTCATTAGAAAGCGTGCAGCCTCTTAAATTCAGGTATGTTCTGTAATAAAATGCTCTCTCCTGCCCACTCCAGTTATTTGAATTAAGTACAGTTGTAACTTCAGGGTTACTTAAAGATAACTTTAAAGGTAACTTAAAGATGTTGGAATAAGGACTTCCAGGTGATGTTGCCTAGGGCAGCTTTCTGACTGTGGAAGAGACACAGAGAGTGCCTCTGCACCGGGGAGCTGCTCATGTCCTCCGCAGAGGAAGCCTTGCTCCTGTGTTCTGGTTTTTGCTGGTGCTTTTGGGTTTACGATAGACACACATTCAATAAATGGGGATAATAATAAATTTGTCACTTTTACGGAACTGACACAAATCCAGTGAGTTCTATAGTAAAGTTGGAAGTGCAGCCAGTACTCCTGCTGTTCTCCTGGCCTGTAGGAATGGAAGCCACTAAGTAGCATTTGGAATCTCCGGTGCCATTTTCTGTATGATGAGTAAAGGAAGGTGGGTGACATTGTTTCCTGGTAGTCTGGTACAGGCAATGCAATGTTTTGTGTTCCTAGAGCACGGGCCTTTGCTGGCAAGGAAGACTGCCCTTTCTTAAGGTTGCAAAGCTGAGAAGAGCTGAGTGCTTGCTGAGAAGTGCAGGGTGCTCTTCTACTGCTGTTTGTTCCTTTTCTGAAGGCACAAGTGGATTAGTCTGATGGGTTGTTTATCTCATGGCTGGTGTAAGAAGCCCTGTGAAACCCCCAGGGATCATGGTGAAAACCAACTCTTTGTGTTGGTTACCACTATCTCAAGTTGGTGTTGGTGTATGTGAGAAGGAAGAGTCCCCAGTCCTTTGCTAGTCTGCCCTCAGTATGGCTGCTTTGTATGAAGGATTTTACAGTGTATTAGAAAATGAAAATTGCTATTTTTGGACTTGGCTGTTGCAGCCCCACTGAAGAATGACACCTATTCTGGAGTCCATCCAGACACTGTTCTAGCAACAAAATAGAGAAGTGGTAGGGCAACTAAAATAAAGCAGATGTTTAGCAGGGAAATAATTTACAGTTGGCCAGTTTGATGGTACCTCTTGACCCTTTCAGGGCTGTTCAATAAAACTAGCAGTTTCCATAGCAACTACTAAATTACTTGGTGCTTCAGAGATCTGTGATAAAGGAGGCGTATCATTGTAAGGAAACATGGTGTTGATGTTTCTCCCCTTTGCATTACAAGAGTAATGATCTGGCGAAACTTACTAAATGGGACACTCCTGCTGAAGAATTTTTCCCACGTTCACTTGGGCCAAAGAGATTTATATGTTTAGTACTTTTGCAAATTTGATTTTTCCCCTTTCCCCTGTCGTCAGCTTTGTCCTTGGCAGGCGGTGCTGGCTAGGCGCTGGCAGGGAGACGGTGAGCCAAGAGGCAGGATTCTGTGTCTGCAGTAGGTGTGTGCTGGGCTTCTCTGTCACAGTCCCTGCTGAGCATCAGATGCTTCTGCAGGGGATACAGACCAACTCCCTGCTGCAGGTACGCTGCAGCCACACACCTGTGAACATGTGGCAGTCACTGTTATCCTGCTCTGTAACTACTGGGTATTTCATGTTTTGTCTTCTGTTCTGCACTCCTGGAGATTGTACTGCACAGATTTTTTTTCTACTTCACTGGTAAGATAGGATGTAGTTTAAGATCAGGGCAGTCTTCAGAATGGATCCATGGAGATGTGTGATAAGGAAGCAGCTGCAGGTCTTGTTTTCCACAAAGCCCAGCGTATTTCTGGGGACTCTCGGGGTGCATTTCACCTCTCTATGAATGGTTGTGTGCAGAGCTGTTGCTCCTGTGGAGTCTGTCTCCTGTGCTGGAAAAACTGTCTGTGTTAATCCTGAAATGCTTGTTTAAAATATTGCAGTGCACTCCTTCTTGTGACATGCAAATCACCATTTGCATCTGATGCTGATCAAAATTTATCTGGCTTACAGCAGTTACGGAGGGTTTGAGTCATTTGGGTGAAGTACCTTGTCAACGTAAGCCAGAGTTGTTAAATGGCTTCTGCTGTATCTCAGTGTCCTTCAGTGCAGACAAGAATATTTCCAAAACAACCCTGAATTCTTTGCAGATTCACAGCAATCAAACAGCAGCTAAAACCAGAAAGAGGGAGGATAATTGGGAAGTGTAAGACACAGGGATTTTACAGATGGAGAGTGAAGCCAACAGGGCTCAGTATTGAGGGCAGAGGAAAAGTATCTATATTGGAGAAAAGAATTATATTTACAATTTAAATCATGGTGCAGTGCTGAAAGTAAACTAAGCACCAAGTAATAATGGTGTTCAAACCAGCCCTGACTCTGCCCCAAGCTTCCCTGAGAAGCCATCTACAGGTGTCAGCTAATGCATTTAGTTCAAGTTTTGTATAATTCTGTATCTGTTAAATCTCTAATAATGTCTTATGAAGACTGCTGTTACTCTGAGCAGGATGAAAAGTTGCCTATCTTTTTTTCTGCCATTTCTGAAAGAAGTTGTTTAGCCAAAAATTGTGCAAAACTGTCCCCGTTGACTTGCAGAGGAACTGTATCAGGTGCTGCACTGCTGTGCCTGTTGGCCTTAGACAGAAGAGGCTGGTTCTGTTTTCTTTGTGCTGTTCATGGGCGCTTACAGGTTGCTCTAGAGCACTTTCCTCCTCTCATGGCTGGTTCTTGATGTTAAATGAGGGTTAAGAGTTGTAGCTGATAAAGACAGGAAAATTGTCTGCTGGCACCTGCTGTTAGGGAAGAAGGATGTCCTCTGAAGAGGGGTTCCAGGATGTAGCTGGTGTTCCTAGAGTGAGCCTGAAGCATGTGAGAATGGAACAGCAAGGATAAGCTCTGTGGAAAGCTGGGCTGTTTACTTCAGCTAAGTAAATAAAAGCTGGACTCTTTATTTACTGATTAAATTCGATTTATTTCGGGTGGGCAAGTGATCTGTGCACAGAATCCCACTAGCAGGCAGTGGAAGCACAATTAATAAGAATGATTAAATGCTCTTTGGATAAAACAAGGCAAGATACTTTACACATACTCCCATCTTGTTTTTCTCTATAGGCTCAATGGGGCTTAGAGGAAATTTCCATTACTAAGTAGTGTAGCTCTGTAAGAGGCACCTCGGAAGCAGGTAGGAGATAAAGAAACAAAGCTGCAGAGACAACAAATCTGTTGTGCTGATTCTCCAGCGCAGGCTGACAGCTGTGGTTCAGGTGTCAGCCAGGTGTAGGACTGTAAAGGAAAAGTGTTACCTGGGGTGAAACCTTAATTTTGGGCAAGCAGGAATTCAGCTCGTGTGGTCAGCAGCAGTATTTATGCATGTGCTACATGTGTTCTGAATTAAAGTGCAGTCTTCCCTCTCCTCACATTCCTGAAATCCCACAGCAGAGATTTGTCCGTATTTTTCTCTAAAATTTGGCTGTAAAACAGTTACAAAGGGAAAGGACAGATTCAACCTGGTGCTTGGCCCTGAGAAGCTGTGGCAGCTGTTCACACATTCCCTCCCTTCTGCTGGTCCCTTGCATAGCACTGGTCAGCCATGGGCCCAGCTGGCGTGGGCGACCGCAAGGGACAGTGGGTCTGACTGCACAAGAGGTGTTCTGCAGACTGAGAACAGGCATTAAATGCATCATAGATTATTCCTGCTATTTTTGGCATCATCTCCTGATCTGGCAAACCAAGAGAGCGTTATGGAAGAAGCGTTTTCTGTGTGTTTGCCTTTCTTGCCCCGATGGCCGGCTGTCCAGGGTCCGAAGCTGACAGCAGTATGAAGGTGGTTTGAATTTCCTCCACTGTGTACAACGGCAGCTTTTGTCTAAGACTGAAGTGCTTTTTTTTCAGGTTTTCCATGGTTTTTTGACAGTAATTTTCTGCTCCAAGTTCTTCTGATGCTATTCCGGCTTTGTTCCTCTGTCTCTGTTACCCAGTTAATGCTGGCCAGCATTGCTCCATGTCCATGAGTCTGTGGTGTGAGGTTTGGTGGCAGAAGGACCAGGTGAGCCCTGGCAGGGCAGTGTGGCAGGAGGGCAGTGCAGCTGTAGCCTGTGAGGGCAGTGGGACGCCTGCAGAAAGGGGAGGGGTGCAGGGGGAGGCACAGGAGCTCCTGTGCTCGGGGGAGGTCCCAAAGCCGGTGTAGTCTCTGTTGCTGTGTTCCTTGTGGGCAGGACCTTGATTTGCCACTCATAAAACCCTTGAAAGGATCCCCCTGCTTCAGGGAGATGTGGAGCTCCCGGATTTCTGCTGGGCTGTCAGTGTGTCCTGTGGCAGCCAAGTGACTGTGCTCTGTGGGAAGGGACCCACGTGCCAGTTAATCCCCCAGTTCTAACTGGTTAAAAATACTTATAAAAATACTGTCCTGCCCAGTAAAGACTGTAGTATGGGCTACTCTTAGCAAAATGCTAACTGGTACTGTTAGCAAAATGGTGCTCTGGTGCTAAATTGTATTCCAGAAACATGAACTCTTGCTTCAGATTGACAAGAGCCTATGATAAGACAGGACTGTACTCGAGCCTGTATACGGAAAAACAGTATGAACCCAATGTATGAACATGAATACCAGAGACTGCCACAGATGCCAGCACAGCCAGGAGTATTTGCGTAGATCCTGGTTCCAAAAAATTAAAGTATGTTCGGTAAGAAAAGTACCGAATTGTCTTGGTTTTCCTTTACTGGGCTTGGTTTTATTTAGCAAAATCTTGGGGAACTTAGAGGTCCCATTCATATTCTTACATGCTGTTTCTTTGTACTGTATTTTTATCTTTGCATATTTTGTATTAATTATAAACCAGTTATTGTTGCCTAAAACAGTTCTTGCATATTGATATTAGAAGAGTTAATAAAAATTTCAGTACCCTCTTGATATTGGCAAGAAGGTGCTGAAATTCAGTGATGACATTTGCATTCTAATCCTGTGTCAGATTGTACGGGGAAATCTAATATTCAGGGTCTAGACAGTTACCTAGATGGGATCTCAGATGATGAGGATCAAAATGTAATAAGCATGTTTATTTGTGTTGCCTGGACACTGCAACCATCAGTCCGTTGGCAGCTCCTAGTAGGACAGATAGAAATTCTCCTTTACCATTTAATGGGCTATAATAAACACAGATGGAAAAGACTGGTGTGTACAGAAACTACACGGGTCAGTAAATCGAGCAGAAAACTCATGCTCGTGCTTAGAATAGGGCTCGTGCTTAGAATTGCAGAGAGGGGCTGTGCCTGGCTAGGCAGATGCTGACCATGCTACAGCCCCGGCCACCAGCTGCCCCTGCAGAAGTGCCCTGGCTGTACTCTTCTCCTTTTCATACAAGAATTCATACATTTCATAAAATGTTCATACATTTTATAAAATTAAGTTGAGGGTAGAGAAAAGCACTAAAAAGCTTTATACCAGCCATGAAAATGTGAAAAGCATGGTGCAAAAAGGCAAGTCTACAAAAATGGGTGGCAAAACCTGAATGAGGTGGTAATGCTTACTGCCCTTCGGGTGGGTCCTGTGCTGGGAGCGATGCTGCCTCACCTTGCTGGGTTCTGTCCTGGGACTGGCAGTGTGACCAGCCTCTGTTAAAGAGACAATTTCTGCATGCCTTGGAAGTCTCAAGTGCCAGATATATTTTGTCAGTTAATTAATTAGAATAACTTATTTTTGCTTCCAGAATATCAACAGTGCTTTCAAAGGTATTATAGAAAAAAACCCACTGTTCATTCTTTGTTCTCCCTCCTTCCCTTTGCTGTGTGAAATTGGGTAACTGGGCAGAAGCACAGCTTTTGATACAGAAGGCTGAGCCCACCCGGCTGTGTGAGCTTGGCACTGGTGTCTGATTCTTGGAGGTGTGTGGGGAAGCTCACCTAACAGCCTTTCCAACATAGTATCAGAGACTTGATGAGATTGGCTGCTTCCTAGAGCTGTTTTGGACTCTAATTCTCTGCCCTTCCCAAAAGATTCTGCTGGCAAGAGCTCTCCCTGTCCTTCTGCGGGCAGTGGGTGTGCTGGGCAGAGCTCAGGCTGGAGGGGTGGGTGCAGGTGGTGGGAAGCCCTGACATGCTGTGACTCTGGAGGTGGGAACAGCACAGCTGTATCCATCCTGCTAACCCAAGGACAGGAGAAGAGAGTTCCCATTGAGGGAGATGCATCTGGTGCCAAATTTCAGCCGAGAGTGAGGCTTTCTTCTGCAAAAATGAAAGAGATGGTTCCAGCTGTCTGTATTACACTGAGGATGCAGAGAGCCAGGTTAGAAAACACCTGCTGTTTCTGTCGTCTTTAGTGAAACATTGTCTCTCTCCTTACTTTAATCTTCTTAAAAGGAATTGACAATTTTTTCTTATTTGGGATCACTGGAAAATTAATGTAACTGTTACTGTAGAGTGAGCATTGCAGTATCTTCACATAATGTAATTTAAAATTTGAAGCTCGCTCAGCATGGGAAGGCTCTGTCTGTGTCAGGACTGGGAGCCACTCCTTGGCTCATTCCTTCAGCTGCAGCTGCTGGCTCCCTGCCTTCCCTTTTCCTCTCCTCTTCCAAAGGGTGATTCTCACCATTTCTTCTTTGCAGACTTTTCCCCTTGATACAATGTCTTCATTCCGATGCTAAACTAACTTGTAAAAATCCTTCTTGAGTAGGAAATAGGTGATGTGAACGCGTTTTATTTATTTAGTTAAAGGTCCACGGGGAACGCAATGTGTGGAGAGCATTCTTGTGTATGCTGAAAACTGGAAGCGGAAGGAAGGAAGGAAGAAAGGGTTTTTTTGCAGGAGAAAAATAGGCCAAAATCTTCCTTTCTGTTATGATTAATAGGTTTCTCTTTTGGCTTTGAATGTTGTGTTTGTATTCAAATTAAGTGGCTTCCAGGGGGCACTTCCAGGAATAGATGTGGGGAGCAGATAAAAACCCTTTCCGTAAAGGATGTTCAGAATGCACGGAACTGAACTATATGTTTGTGGGTCTTGCTCCATCTTGTCTCCTCCTGTTACCTGGAGCCTGTGTGTCTCCTCCATGTGCGGTGTTCAGAGGATGGGGACTCTCATTTCTCAGTGTTTAAGATGTGCCAGTGAAGCACAAGGTGCTAAAGATGCCCACAAACCTCGAACTCGGTGCTGGTGGCTGTGTGTCCATTCCCACCTTCTAGAGAGCTGAATCGGGCAGTCACGGCTGTCCTGGACCAACCAGCCTTGTGGGCTGGAAAGACCCCAGTCAGCAACGTGCTGTGTCCAACTCCCTCTGTCATCAGGCAGTAAAGAAAGTAATTAGATGATAATTCTGCAAAAAAAACAGACTTAAAACTGTACAGTGTGATTTAGGTGACAGCTCATTCACTGCTGGGAGGACTTGTGCTTGGTGGCCGCTCCATGTTGTTAGTTCTTTGTATTTTCTTTGATTTAAGGCTTCATGCTTGTAATCTAGTTAACACTGAATTGGCTTTCCACTACAATGGCTTGTTTGGTTCAATAAGAACACATTTATACTAAAGGTTAATGACAAGCATTTTGCTTTCATTGAATTCATTAAAAGGGGTTCTTCAAGCAAGAGTTACTAATGGAAAAGAGATTAAATATTCATGTCTCTAAATTTCTCACATAATTTCTGATTTTCCTTAATCTCTGCCTTCCCGGATTGGAGTCCAAAAGTGCCTGAGTGCTCTAATGAAATACGAGTTCAGAAATTAATTAAAGGTTTCTTGTGTTTAAGTAAAAATACTTCCGCAGATGTATACCTAATGTATCTTGAGTGCGGGTCTCTGTGAGCCGAGATTGGAAAGGAGGGTCTTGAGAATAAGCATCTGGTTATAAGTAGTTAAGAAGTTAGTCCAAGTTAAGGCTAAGTCAGAGGGCCTTACTAGTAGTGACCAACCCTGGTCTCCAAAACAGTTCAGAAGCCTTGCTAAAGCTGAAAAGGTGATCACAATGAGGGGGTACACGCTGGTAGGATTCACAAACCAGACTGTGGTGTTGATTGCAGTGGCTTTGATTGCAGCCTGTGTGACCAGAGAAGCCAGAGTATGATGGTGTGGCCTGTTGTCCACCAGCATGAGGGCAGGGCAGCTGTGTTATTTGTGACTCTTTGTGATGGTTCAGTGATGGGCATTGCTGTTGCCTCTGTTCCTGCAGGCATACTTCCGACAGGGTGTGGCCCTGCAGTACCTGGGACGCCATGCGGATGCGCTGGCCGCGTTTGCGTCGGGGCTGGCGCAGGATCCCAAGAGCCTTCAGCTTCTGGTCGGCATGGTCGAGGCCGCCATGAAGTCTCCCATGCGAGGTAAGCACAGGGGGTTTCTCAGAGGTGTGACCTGCTGCTGAGGTACACAGAGGTGTGGGGTTCAGTCCATGGTGACTCTCACAGCATCTGAGGACAGGAGAACCTGGAGGCCTGAAGGGAAAGATTTCAAGATTTGGCTTCTCTGCTGAGTCAGGAGGATGCCGAGACTGGAGCCTGAAGTTGCAGGAGGAACAAAAGCTATCCTTCTGGTTGAGTGGGACAGACAGTAACATGGTGATAGCCAGCTTGAGGGGCACTGAAGATGAATCAGACTGGGTTTGTATAGCAGTTCTCATGGAGTCCTCGTTTGTTTTTTCTCTCTCCAGTATCAGTGCAGGCAGAGGTGTGTACTGTTGTGGCCCTGGCTGTGTTGTTACTGGAACAACTTCCCACAATGTTTTGGTTGGGAACAGTGCATCTGAAGTGCTCCAGGCCAGTGTTTGCCCAGAAGAGCACATCAGCAGCTTTTCTGTGGTACTAGTGTCTCTCAAAACACAGCATTCCAGAAGGCGGAAAGGCTGCTCTGCTAATTCACTTCTGTTCAGGCAATGTTTGAGATCACAGAGACCTTGAAGCCATATGAGCTGTGCAATGTTTTGCCTCTCTTTCATAATGTCCCTGTTTCCAGGATTTTTTTCTCTAGAGGAAGGGGGTTGTTGCCTCTTTGCTCTGTTTCTCTTGCAGGCTTTGTTCTGCAATGCTCTAATGCTGTTAGTCAGGAGGGAACATGGCAATTCTTATCCTCAGCAGATGGTGCTGGGGGCCACAGGGCTTAGGAGCCAAGGAGCACTGAAATGAAAAAATATCCTTGTTGGTTTCCTTTCTTACAGTATTTTCTCCATCCCCCAAAATGAATTCATCTGGAAGTTTCTGTCCTATATAGCAGTTACCTGGTGAATGCAATTTCATTTGCTACCCAAAGGTACTAAGACTGCTGCTTAGAATGCAGATTATGTGCTATTCTATGGGAGCATCCCCAAATTTGGCAGGATGATCTCTGGCCTATTGCCCTGCAGCTGTGTATGAACTGTGCTCCCTGCTGCAGTTAGACAATTCGAAGCAGTTGGACAGGTCCAGTGCTGTCATTCTATAGGAGCACTGTCTCCTGCAGAAGGAGCAGCTTCTTTCTGCAGTTTTGGTCACCTGTCTAGGCACACATCATGTGCTTGGGTATCTGGACAGGCACAGACTTTGCACACGTTTGCCTTTAGGTTTGTGCTGAAGGAGTGAAAACTGCAATGCTCTTAGACACTGCAGATGGCCCATTTCCAGTTTCCTGCAAAATTCCATAAGTATTCTGTATTCTGTATTCCTTCTGCCATTAGGCCAGGAGTTAGGTCTCAGTATGAGACTACTCTAAGTTCTGTGCTTATACTGCCTTCCTGAAGTGCTTTCTGCAAGGCCAACAGCGGCTTGCCGGGTGATCTGCATTGTTGTGCCAGATCTTAAATGGTACCTTTGAGCCCCAAGCTCCCTTAATAAATCTTGGTTGGATTTGGTCCGTTTGGCCCTTAAGTCTTGTGTCATCTGATTATGAAAAGATCAAGATGAGTTGTTAAGGTGATTCCTGATGCAAATAACTTGGTTTGTTGAGTACCTCTGTCTTGGTTTTTGCGCTTCAGAGTCCCTGGAGCCCACCTACCAACAACTGCAGAAGATGAAGCTGGACAAGAGCCCCTTTGTTGTGGTGTCTGTGATTGGCCAGGAGCTCCTGACTGCGGGCCACCACGGGGCCTCTGTGGTGGTGCTGGAGGCTGCCCTGAAGATTGGCACTTGCAGCCTGAAGCTGCGGGGATCGGTGTTCTCTGCACTGAGCAGTGCCTATTGGTCCCTTGGGAACACAGAGAAAAGCACTGGATACATGCAGCAGGACTTGGACGTAGCCAAGAGTTTAGGTAAGAATTCTCCTTTCACTCCTTGAGAGCTGGGTTGGGACAGGTGAAACAAGAGCTAGGTTAGTGATCAGCATCTCTCTTGAATGCACAGGTTTCTGTGGGTTTTCACTAGCTGCTAAATCCAATCTGAAGCTTCTGAAATGTGCAGACTGCAGGTCTGTGCATCCCTATTTGCCTCTCTGTGTGAAGGGGCAGACGATCAACAAATATGCTAAGGTTTTACAAGGTCTTCCAAATTACCTCATGTCGTGTATGTGGGAACTGCTCTGATTCCCTGTGTAGACTTGGGCTCAAAACCTTGCATGAGTCCTAAATGAAGCCATCTGCTTTTCCAAGTATTTGATGGACACAAGTACTCAGTCTGAGATTCCGGGGTAGTAGCCAGGAAAGGAGCTAATCAGTAGTGAGACAATGATGAACAAGGAGTGTTTAAAAATAAACAAATTCAAAAATCCGTCTTGAATACAGTATATTCTGCACAACAGTGAGAGCAGTCAGCTTCTTGGGGTGCTGTAGGAAAGCAGGCAGGTGTGAGAGAAAGGCCAGACTGTGGAGAGTTGGAGAGACAGGAGCATTCACTGAGAACATAGAGACTGCTCTCTTGAAGATGGTTGTAGGTGTACTTTGTACATCTGAGCTGAGCTGAACTGTGCTGCAGAATCGCTTTCTGGAGACAGCTGGCATGCTTTGTGCTTGTTCTAGGCCTTGGCCATTGACTGACTTTCACAGTGTCAAGCAAAGATAAACAGGAATGGAAAATTGCCCAGTGTTAGGCCACAGAAGAAAGTAAAACATTCTAAAAATAAGATTAATGGCTATTGTAGAAGTTTCTGAAGGCCAGCAAAGAGGAAAGTTTGGCTGTGTATTAAACATAAAGATGAGTTTGTTCTAATGCTGATTCTCACACCAGATCATCGCCTGTACTCCACGTTTCAGTCTCCGCACTGGATGCTTCCAGCAGTGCCTGTAATAACTAATCTTTGTTTTGTTTGCATGTGACACAGGTGACCAGACGGGAGAATGCCGAGCTCATGGGAATCTGGGCTCTGCATTCTTCTCCAAAGGAAATTACCGGGAAGCCCTTACTAACCACAGACATCAGCTGGTGCTTGCCATGAAACTCAAGGACAGAGAGGTAGGAAACTTATTAAATAGTCCCAGCTGGTAGTCTGCACTACATGGTTTTCCAGACAGATACGAACATTTCAAAAAGCCTTGTCTATCTGCCCTGTTCTACTCCAAGAATTTGGAAGCCATGTGACTTCTCTTCCCAGGTGTCCACTTGCCTTTTGTTAAGGAAAGTCTTTGTACCAGTAGATATGATACGCAAGTGCAAGGGGCAGGATGCCTGGTTTGTCCATTTGCCTCCCCTGTCTCTGGGCTCTGAGCAGGCTCTTTTGCCTCCCTCTCCCTTACCATCCGTGTTCCCACTGCGCAGAGGCTCTGGGATCCAGGGGTAGAAGCTGTCAGTATCACGTTGCTGCAGCTGAGCCCTCACTGTCCTCAGCATGTTTCCCAGTGTTACAGGTGCTGCTGATCCGGACTCTGCTAAGCTTCATCCTGAGTTGTGCCTTTTCCAGACAAGAAATGAGCAAGATCCTTGTCCCCAGTGTTTGCATTAAGTATACCTAAGACTGAACACCAGTGAAAAGAAAAAGAACTCATGCAAACCTGAAAACAAATTGTGCAGGATCTACTTTGCCCTGACCATTCAATTCCTGAGCCATTATGCTGGGCTTCCTGCCAGTGCAGGGAAGTGGGCCGCATGGACTGAGGAGGCCATCCCAAGGGATTTCTGCTGAAAGTTCACTGTAAGGACAGAATCATATTTTATTGCACATTACAGATACAAAACCTATCCCCAGCTCCAGGGATTCCCCTCTACTGTGAGTGGGAAAATGGAGACTGGTGGTTGCATGGCAGGTGCAGGGAGGAGCTAGAGGCAGCAGGGCAGGTGAGAATTCATGTATGCACAGGTGATTTTGGGGGAGATCTAAAAACTGAGGAAGATGAGTTTCCCACTGGTAAGTTGTGGAAAAAATTCTGTTAGAATTTGTTGAGTGCTTTACTGCTTTACTAACTTACTTGGTAAGTTAAATATCAAGTAAGCCTTGGAGAAATGCATCTTTCAGTAGATTGTGGAAGGACTGTGGCTGGGGGAGGGACTTACTAGACTTTTTTTTATTATTTTACCAGCTGGAAAACCTCCTGAATCACTCCTGATTTACTTGTTTCTGTTCACGAAGAGCAGAAAAGCTGTTACTCATCATTGTATTTTACAGTTTTCTTGATCCTGTTGCTGCTAACAGGGTAACCTGTGTGGCTGCTGTTCTTTCATAGGGTTTCTGCACCAGCACATCCCTCGTTGTGGGGGCTGGAAGCAGCAGCAGGAGAGTTCCTTTGCTGGTGTGAGCACAGCAGCCCCAGGACCTCAGGCTGGCCTGGGATGTGGGGCTGGAGCATTTTGTCTGGTCTTCAGGCCACTGACTTAAACAGATCTCACTGGTCCATCTGCGGGGAGTCCAGGGAATGAGGGCTAATCGTGATAGTCCTTAGTTCATGACACATCTGGGCACATAATTAACAGTTATTGACAACAAATGACTACTTGGTTTAGCAAGAAAGCTGAGCTTCTTGGATTTCCTGTAGGATGTAACCACAGGAAATTAATTTGGCGCTTTCTGATGACATCATCTTGACCACAGAGCTTCCTCTGAACAAAAAGCTGTTTTTCTTGGCCTCCTTTGCAGACGTTTTTATAATGCAAATGTTATAAAATTGCAGTAGGGCTGATGTGAATTCCAGCAGAAGGGAATTTGGTGTGTGACTGTAATGAGGTAATTGTTTTACCCCTGACTGTACAGAGAATTGGCAGAAAAGGTAAAAAGTGCTCCTTTGTATGGGAAACTGCTGTCTTTGGAGGGACTGTCGGGTTATGAGGCTGCTGGAGCAAATGTTTGTACCAGGGCCTTCTGCTGGGTAGTGTCACACATAAATCGAGGAGGAGGTTGCAGAGGGTCTGTCTGGAGCATTGAAGTCTGTCCTCCCCCGTGCAGGCCTGGAGAAGGGAAGCTGTCAGCTGAGCGGGGAAGTATCTCAGCTGCTCACAGGGACTCAAGATTTTACATGTTTTTCTTCTTTGGCTCAGGGAGTCTGTGCAGCTCCTGCTACGAACACAGCATTGTGCCAAGGAAAGGCTATGTGTCCAGGCAGGCCATTTGCTCTTTCAGCTAGTGTGGGGAGAAGTTTGAGCTGTTTTGTTATATTTGTGTCCAGAGAGAGCATGGGGCAGGTGTCGCTGGGATTTGGCATACCTGTAGTATCTCTTAGAGAGAATTTAAGGGGTTGAACACACATGTGGGTATGGTCTGTACAGATGAGGGAGAAGACTGGTTCTTAGTGAGATTCTGTGAAGGGCGCTATGAAACAGCCATCTCAGGTAAGGAATGGGTTCGATTTTTTGACCAGCTGTGGTGGCTTGTCAAGAAGTTCAAAAGAGCTAATTCTGTGGATATACCTGTCCCTGCATCAGCCATGTCACTGGTGACAGGGTGGGTGTCACTCATCATGTAGCTCCATGGCAGCAGCACAAAGCGTAATCATCCCATCCTAAGTGAGGAGGATGCTGCACAGTCCATCTGAACATGGAGGGAGCACATGGGCAGAGGGCTGCAGGACCCTGGCTCAGTGCATGTGTGCCCCTTGGGAGCTGATCTTTGGGCATCTCTCTTGGCACTAGCTCTGACTAAAATCCACTCAATTTGTGGAAGTGGAAATAGAACTTTCCTGGGCTGGTGGTGCCCCTAGGCAGAGGCTTGTCTTTTCCTCGCTCATTCAGAGCTGGCTGCAGGCTGTTGGAGTTCACCCACTCCTGTCCTGCAGTAAGGAGCTGCTGCCTGTGCAGGGGTAAGTGCCACTGAACAGGAATGAGAGGGTCCACTCTGAGCCAACCTGGCTGAAGTGGAGTGAAATGTTGTCTTTACTTCCTTGCTGATTGATAAAGATGGATAAAGAGTCTCAGCCCTGTCCTACAGCGGCAGCAACCTCATGTTCTTGTGACATGTTCTGTGCTCTCTGTGACTGAAACGTCAGCAATGTCAGTACTGTCCAGCAGTTCACATGCCGAGGAAATTGCATTCTGGTAGCTTGGACTGCTACTCTCTTTTCCAGTCTTTGCTTAGTGCTCATGAAAGCGCTGGGAGTTGTACAAAGAGAGGTTCCCTAAAGCAGCAGCCAAGGTACTGGAATGTGCCAGAGGAGGAGTGGCAGATGATGTTAGCAGGGAAGACTGCATCACATTATTTTAGCTCATGGTCTTTTTCCTGTCACAAAAGCTGGCTCTGAGCAGCAGAAGCTTGCAGCCTGTTTCTCCTCAGAGTGGACTAAGGCCTGCAGTTACACCAGCACATAATGGAGGTGCTGAATGTTATGTCTGTACTCTTATTTGTGAATTAATTGCTTTGTTTTTAACACCAGGCAACCTGATCTTCTGGAAACCATCAGGTAATTCACGTAGGTAGGGTGTGTTGATGCCACATCAGAGGCTGTGATATAGGCAGGGGTTATGCAGCTGATGAGCTATGCCAGGATCAGAGCAAAGAGTGGAATCAAAATGTAAACGTGAAATATTTCAATACGTGTAACACTAGTCCCCTGTGTCCCTCTTCCTCTTCATCCCTAGCTGCTCCTCAGGTGTGCAGAAGTGTCTTGTATTAGGAATTCTCTAAGACCAGAGTGGCAGTGATGCATGATCTCTTGGGATGGGTTGGGGTGGCCTTTTTTGATGATCATTTTGAAGGCCTTGTGTTCTTTCCAAAGCATTTCATTTAGAGTAGTAATGCTTGAGTTTTGGAGTTCTGAGGGGCTGACAAGCCGAAATGGACAGGAAAGGGAAAGCTGTGGAGACCCTTCTTGGGTCCAGTGTCCAAACCATCACAAAGACTGTGCTTGAATCCTGCCATGTGGAGGCCATGGACACCACAGGAACTCTGCAGTGTAATAGCTCCCTTCTCTCCTGGGCTCTCAGACGCCTTCGATTACAGCCCCGCTGTTCAGAAATAGCAGGGCAGTATGGCAAGATCATAAACTAACCATCGTGAAATGAATGCTTGTGCTGCCAGCATGGAGCTCTTGGGAATGATGCTGCTGCCAGAAAGCCACTGGGTGCTGGCAGCCCCTCCATGTTGGCTGGCAGGCACGCTTTGAGCTGAACTGCGCCTTTCCTTAGGATGCACCATCTCTCCTCACCATGCAGGAGTAAACAGAAGGTGCTGGGTGAGAAAGAGGATTGTCTGCACCCCTGAATTCTCCCTGGGGCTGGGATGAAGATGCAGCTGAGCACTTTCTGCTGCCCGTTTTCTCGGAAGTGTGGCTGAGGGAAGGGCGAAGAGCCAAGGACAGACTGATAGATTGTGTCAATGCCATCTTGCCCCCCTGGGTTGACTCATAATGACCAACAGCTTGCAAAAATCATTCCTGGCCTGGTTTTGAAAGGAATTCCCCCCACCTCCTTCTGGAAGCAGCTGTTTGTGGAAGGAATAGGTGCAGAACTGCTGGGGCTCGGTGCCCTCTTGTTACTGACCCTTTTCTGTCAGCCACTGGTCAGATGTCCAGATGCCCTGGACATCTCCATGAGCATCTGCAGCTCTGGGAATTCTCTGCAGCAGGTGGGTATGCTCAGTTTCTGATGAGCTAGGTTTTACTGTCTCAAGAGGCTTTTTAAAATGGTTGCAAACGTAAGGCAGAATTCATGTTTGCAGCTTCAGCAGATTTTGTTCAGAAAGGCTGACTATTTGCAGGAGAAGGGGATGATGAAGATGATAATTAGAACTGGGTAGTTATGTAGCATAGAAGAAAGATGTTTATTAAGCAGGCTTTGGTGGGTTTTCTGTGTCAGCTTGCACTGGCATATCTATGAAGGTTCTTGTGTGGCAGGGGAAACATCAGAATGCGGAAATTCCCACTGTAAAGAGAAACCATGGGCTTGCAGCCCAGGAAACTCCAGAAGCCAGCTGGGTGCTCTGCTTCCTGCTGCAGAGGGCATTGCCATGGAGCTGGCTGTGACTGGAGCCATGGCTGGGAGGGGTCACCAGCCACTGTGCATCTCTGGAGGAGGAGTATTGGGGAATATGGTTACTGGGACAGACATAATACCTGGCTGGATTCTGTTGGGAATTTGAAGATTCTGCAACTGTCTGATCATACTTTGTGAGCAGCTCAGCCACTGGTAGTTATTTAGGTTTGCAGTTTTGGTAGTTTTTCCCGTTCCCTTCAAAGCAGTGAAACTCAGTATAAAGCTCCTACATTTGGTAAACTGCAGCTCTTCACTGTCAGGCTGTGCAAATCGAAGATCAAATTTCACCTTCTTGTTTCCAGAAGGAGATGCAGAAGGAAAGATGGATCATTCATTTCTCATGAAATCTGTAAATTCTGTAAAGCCCAGGTTTTCTGCCCCTTCCTTGAGGGGAAGAGGAAATGCTTTCCAGGTGTCCCTCCCGCCCTGCTTTGTCTGTAAAGCCACATCTTCAGTCAATAGCAGGTCTGTATGAATTCAGCCTTTTCCCTGGACTTGTATGAATTCTGGTTTGGGGCAGCAGAATGGGGGTTTTTTGTGTTCTTCAGAGTTAGATCTCATAGGGGATGTGCTCCTTATCAGCAGTCTCAGATGGAGTGTGGAGAATCCCATCCATTCATGAGCTGGAGCTCGAGGGAGCCCATGGCAGCGTCCTCGCCTGTGGGATGTGTGTGGCACTCAGCCATACGAAGAGGTGGTCTGGCCCTGGGGCTCCCACATTTTTCAGAAAGGAAAAATCTGAAAATCCTATGACCACAGTTGTTTTGTTATGTTTGCAAACAATCTGGAAAATGAGGACAGGATATAAATACCTCACAAATGAGAACTGGAAAGAGTCTTCAGGCTAAAGCAGTTTGTCATGCATGGAAACATAGAGTAAGATGTCAGAGACAGGCTGTGATGGGGAAATTATTCCAGCCTCTCAGTGCAGACAGCAGTCTTGCTTTATTAGGGATCCAGGGCAGACTCCCTTGTACCCTGGAGGAAGGCTGAGTGCCAGCTGCTGGGAGAACACTTACCACTGGAGTTTACTTGGGAATTGTGGGTCCTCCGGGGCACTAGTGCTGCATTACAGCTCAGACTGAATCACCTGTGTGACTGAGAGGATGAGTTCAGTGATGTGAATCAGCCTTAGTGCCTGACCTTCAGCATTTGGGTTTGTGTCTGAGAGTATAAATTCTTTGCCTTTCTCTTTCTGTCTTTAGCAGTTTTTTTTCAGAGTCAACTTGACTGGATTCATACAGGTTCATCTGGTTCAAAAGTGATAGGATTAAGCAGAACGAAGGGAAATCTGACTGGTGCAGGAAATTTGGGAATGCACTAAAAGGCCATATGCTTTGTTTTGTTTGGATTGTGACTCAAGAGGGAAATGTAATACTTCCTGAGGATCTCCTTTAAATGTCCCCGTTTGACCTCCACAGCACATGGATTTTAGCTGAAAGAAATGCTGTCTTCTGGTTTTACTTTCACAGTGTCTGCAAAGCTCAGCATGCAGCTGAGGCCTGGACCTGGCTGCAGTAGAAGAAATGAAGCAGAAAACTCACGCGAGAGCTGCAGCTCTGGGAGCAGCATTTCTGGGTTTTCAGGAGGCCCACCTGAGCCAAGGCTTTTCTCCTCAGTATTGAGTTTGTAGTGAGGGGATGTGCAGCTTATGAAGAAGAGTAGCAAGAGTTGGCACAGGTCAACAAACTGCTGTAGGAGTTGAAGTTTTCTTTGCCTGCTCTGAAGTTGTGAGATCCAAGTTTGTGACTTGCTAACTTATTCTTCCTGACTGACTTTGAGCAGGGCATGAGTCACTCCTCAGGGTCACCACCATGGAGAAGCATGTGGTTTTAAATGAGGACTACTTACATCACCGCTAAAAATGTCAAGTCAGCCATCCTCCCTAAAAATGATTACACACAGGAGCCTTTCAGACTACATCCAGAAAGTGACCAAATTTGGACTACTTGGGGTAAAGATGCATTAGCTACATGTGATGTATAGGCTCAATGCTGAGGTCTCCTTCGTAGTGTTCTTGGGCTGGTGTATTTTGTGTGACTTCTGTGTGGAATGAGTGGAGCACTGCAGAGCCTGCCCAGAAAGGCAGTCCACTCCCCCAGGTTCCTAGCACCGCATGGTGAGGGGTGTTGTACCAGTTCCACAATGAACATGAACAGCCTGGTCAGTACAGGTGATAGGCAGATTTACTTTTTTAAAATGGAGTGGTGTAGTTGCTGCTTCTGCTTTCCAGCAAAACCCTGCTAACCTGGTGAAAACTATTTGCAAAACTATTCTGTTAGGGGAGTAGCTCAGGTTTGCTTTTACAAGTGGTCTAGGCAGAACTAGACACCTTGCTCCTGAATGATGATGGAGGAGATGGAGTCAGTGAATTTTCCATTGGAATGGAGCAGCATTATTTTCATCTCCAAATGCGCAGCTGAAAGTCAGCATTCCCCTTGAAACCTTTAGTTTCAGGAAGAGGACTGACCGTGAGTGGTCTGGCAGTCAAGCTCCTGGTTCTATTTCGATTTGCCTGGATTCACATACTTCGTGTGATACTTTTGCCATGGAACAGGGAGAATGAGAAGTCCTCTGAAACATTACCAATTTCCTGAGCAAGTATGAACAGAGAGGGCTGGGAGCAGATTGTCAGAACAGTCCATGGCAGCCTCTGTCATGTGCAGCAGCTCTGTGACACCTGCAGACCTGTGGATTTTACCCATTAATCAAGTGAGGGCTGGGACCATCTCTTTATGTTGTGTATTTTGAGTCTTTCTATTGTGTCATTAATTCCTGGTTGTTCTCTTTTAGTTAGTAGTTACAAAGCTCCTTTCAGGCTTTCAGACCTTTATTAGGGTTTGCTCTTTGGTAGCTTCTGTGTAAAAGACGGAGACTTTCTACAAATGAATAGGGATATTGATTGGCAAGGGATATTGATTTCAGTGTATTTTTCCCCCAGGAAATAATTACCTAAAAGCAAATCCATTCCTTATGTCTGTGTACTGATCATGTAGAAGAGGGGAGGATATTGCCTGCTGCTTCCTTTCCTATTTTCAAAAACATGACACACAAAGGTAAAATCTAGATGTGGTACTGGCACATCAGCCTCACCTTTAAGGGAGGAGAGAAGGACGAGTTTTAATTTTGATGGGGCACCTACTCTATTTGGATGTGAGACTTGTCTTAGTGCATAAATCAGTAGTTAATCCAAGCCAGGCTGAGGAATACCTGTGGATTCTGAGGAAATGATGAAGGGGCTTAATAGAAGTGGAGATAATGTGCAATTTACAGCAAATGATAATTTTAGTAGGACCTGGAAGTACCCCCATCACAGTGCTGTCCTGCTTGTGTGCACAGGAGTTACTTGGTCCTTACTTGTAAAACAAACAGCTCGTGTTCAGAAAGAGCTGGGATGTGTCCCTGGTATCAGTTAACCTGTGCCCTTCCCTCCTGGAACAGTTACACCAGTGTAGGGCACAGCAAGATTGTACTGTGTATGGTGACACCCACAGAACTCAGCCGGTGCTTTCAGAGCTCTGTGTGTGTGTCTGTTCTGGAACAATCTGCTTCCCTCAGTACCCGCAAAGCACTCTCAATGAACCAGCACACCTTTGCTTGTGTTCAAGAGCAAGGGTGTGTGGTTGAGGGGGTGAGGAGGTGCGGATGAGGAGGTACACTGGCTTTCAGACGTGCTGCTGCCTGCCCCCACCCCACTACAGCTGTAATGAATATGCATGGCTAATCTGCTGGATACAGTTCCACTACATCTGTAGGATCAGGCTGCTGTTACTCTCTGCCCAGAGGGAGAAGGGAAGTTGAAAGAACAGCATGCAGCAGGGCATGCTCCATCTCTGATCAGTCCTAATTAGTGTCTATGTTCAGGGATTAAGGGTACCTTACAGTGAGATACCAGGCAGAACATTTTCACCTTACCCGTTTTAGGATGATTATAGAGTGTTCTTATTTAAGCAGGCTGTGCAGTCAGGTGAAGACTTGTTTCAATGTAATGTGATTGGGAAATGAACATTCTTCGGCAAGGGTGAAATACCTAAGGAATGCATCTCTCCAAATTGCCAGGTGCCATTCTGTGATACACATCTGCTTAACATCAGACTCTGCCTTACTCAGCTGAAAAACCTGAGCTAGCTGTTGCTTCTGAGAAAAAGAGAGCACTTAGGAACCTTTTTCAGAACTCTCTTCTGTGCCTCAGCTCAGTGACAGAAGAATCTGCTTTCTATTAAAGTGATAAATTGCTTAATTGGAGGTGTAAGCAACCCCCACTGTAAAATTTGTCTTTGTCAGATACATAAAACATTGATTTTCTTTGTTTGCTGATGCAAACCCCCTGTGGTATGGAGCTGTAGTCTCCCATCACCCTGCTACCAAGCAGAGGTCTATGCTAGCAGAGATGGAGTCTGTTTCCCATGTGTCAGCCTTGTGCTCTCCCTGCCACAACAGGACTCTTCTGCCAGTGATGTGGGAACACCCCATCCCTCTTGGCCCAGTGTGTGAGCCACTTGGGGTTCCCAGTGGATCCTGTTATGTGGAGGATTTTATTAAATACACAGTGATGAATTTATCTTCTGGAATCCTATTCCTAATGCCCTGAAGTGAGGCACTGGAGTCACCCAGCAGATGTTATCACCAAATTGTTCTTAAACAGTGCTGTAAGGGCAAGCTCCCCCGACTGCCCCCAGAGCAAACAGAGCACTGATGGTTATCTTGCTGGAGGATTTCTGCTCCACGAAATCAGCCCCAGTCTGGGGAAGCCAGAAGTGCCACAGGCTGTCCTCATGCAGACTCCGAGAGGATTGAGAAGTGCTGTTTTCGGATCAGGCAACAGTGGAAGCTGCTACAGAATAAAATGTGACGGCCATTGGAGTGAAGGGCACATCAGAGGATACCATGTCTAGCTGTCTGGGTGAGCTACAGCCCAACCTCTAAAAACAGCCCCAGCTTTCTAATCAAGTTGTGCTATTTCTTGTCAGTCCTTCACCCTTAATTTTCCATTTCTCTTTTTGTCTCCTTCAACTTATTTTTCTTTTCTGCTTCACTAGTCCTCTTGCCACATCCTGGTTTGGACAATGCAGCCCTGGGCACTCAGGCATGTCAGCCAAGTGTCTTTGCATGCTCTGAGAATGGTTGCCAAGCTTGTACCCTTCATTCTAGGTCTTTAGTGCGAGCCTGGGCATGCTCTTGGGCAAAGGGATTAGGAGCTCTGAGAATAAACATTTCCAGCCTCACAAATTTCAATTCCTATCATCTGCTTCCCATTCTAAGAGACATCCTAAAGATTTCTTCCCATGTGTGGGATGAGCAGTCCCTGCTTCTGTCAAGTTTTTCTTGTGCACAGACAATCTGAGATCTGCTGCTTTCCATTTATGCCTCTTTTCCCCAGCCACAGCCCATTAACATCATCTGAGTCTCTGCCTGATGGCTCTTGGCCAGAGCTCATCTCCTCAGCGATCTGCACGCATGGATGTCCACTTTTTTTTTATTTTAGGAGCCCCAGGAGATACCAGATTTCACTGACTCCTTGTTTTCCAGAAAGACATTTCTATTCTCTTCCCAGCAATAACAGAATTTCTGTTGCTGGTGGTGGCTAGTTTTCCAGAACTTCTGAACTTCCAGGCTGGGCCAGTTCTCATTGCATTGTGCTGGGCTTGGCTTGGCCCAGGTGGTGCTGCTGCCTTGTTCTGCAGCAGTGTGCATGGATGAAGGGAGTTCCAGCAGGATGAAGAGAGTTCCAATGCATCTTGAGGCCTGTTATGGGCCCCACTCAATACTTTGGTCTGGGCTTGGGCAAGATGGCTGCATGTATATAGTTTTTCCCCTTTTTTTCCCTAGTTAGGTTGCAAATGACTCAATACTCTCTGTATATTAAGCTTCATAAAGATTTGTGTAAACATGAATTAAAATTCAGAGCAACAATTTTTGTGTTGGTTTTGTAGCAGCCTCCAAACAGGTCCCCTCAGACTCTGTAAGAGCTTTCCCTCATGGTGTCAGCCAAGGAGTTATGTCACTGTGCTGCTGAGGAGCCTGTCCAGGGCCAGACTGCCCCAATGCTGCAGCCAGTCTGACCAGCGTGGAGCAAGAACCAGTCCCAGCTCTGCCTGCAGCTGCACCAGGAGGGGCTGGGGCCACCACCAGCACTGCCCTCCAGGAGCCATGAGCAGCAGCCCTTGGCTGGCTGCTGCCCTCACCCTGATGGCTCCTTTCTGGAGGTTTGGAATTGGGTCACAGCAGCAGCTGGGTAGCAAAGGAAGTGCATATGGGGGAACTGCAGAGCAGTCAGGGTCAGCACGCTGGAGTGAACAGCCTTGCTGAGGCAGCAGGCATGTGATGAACACATCCCTGCCCTTGGCTCCTTGCCCTGCTGACTGACTGGGTGCTCTGGCTCTGCCAGGTGGAAGGCAGGTCTGCATCCTGGGAGATGCAGTGGGTGAAACAATCTGATTTTCAGATAATTGCTCTTGTTAAATACAGCTGTTTCTTGGTGGTAAGAGCTCAGGTTTTCATAGAGCTATATTTAGGTAAGATGTGCCTGAGGGACAGAGGCTCCAGCTTCTGAAATGCTGTTGTCTTTGCTGCATTGCCGAGATTGTGTGGGGCTCAGGACCCTGATGCTGCACAGTAAGAACCATGCTCTTTGGAGCACGGTGTGCTTGTTAAAGCAGAAGTATGGAAGGATGTTGGTAACTGCAGTGATCACTCTCTCTGTCTCCTCAATAGTCTCTGCATCTTTGTGGTGCTATCCTTTCCCTTTGCCAGGTACAAATACACACTGCACACTTCAAAGAAAGAGGTAGCCCAACTCATGTCCTCCTGAGTGAACTCTATCCATTCCTGCTGAGGGGTTTAGAACTACAGAGAGCAGGTTTTCTAGTTGGTAGTCACATTCTTTCTCCAGGATGGCCTCTTTATGATTTAGATTTCTAGGATTGGTACCATCTGACTTGTTTCCATGAATGCTTGTACTTACATTGTCTCTCTTCTCCCTGCAGGCAGCATCCTCAGCACTGAGCAGTCTGGGCCACGTGTACACAGCCATCGGGGACTACCCAAATGCGCTGGCTAGCCACAAGCAGTGTGTCCTCCTTGCCAAGCAGTCCAAAGATGAGCTCTCTGAGGCGCGGGAGCTGGGCAACATGGGAGCAGTGTACATTGCTATGGGGGATTTTGAGAATGCAGTGCAGTGCCATGAACAACATCTGAAGATTGCCAAGGAGCTGGGGAACAAGCGGGAGGAAGCTCGAGCCTACAGCAACCTGGGCAGTGCTTACCACTACCGCAGGAACTTCGACAAAGCCATGTCCTACCACAACTATGTGTTGGAGTTGGCCCAGGAGCTGGCTGAGAAGGCCATTGAGATGAGAGCTTACGCTGGCCTGGGCCATGCAGCTAGATGTATGCAGGACCTGGAGAGGGCTAAGCAGTACCATGAAGAACAGTTGCACATTGCCGAGAGCCTGCAGGACCGAGCTGCTGAAGGCAGAGCCTCCTCCAATCTAGGTAAGGCCCTGACATGGAGTAGAATTTGTCAGGGAATGCTGAGACTATCAGAGCTGCTGCCAGGATACAGGAGATCTGCTGTGTGCTGTGTTCTTAGTCACCCCAGTTTCACCAGACTGCCTTAATAAATTAAACAGGCCTTTAGCAGATTGTGTGCTGCTGTAGTGTAGTCCATGTTCAATTATTAAGTTCCTTAGAGAAACACTAGAAAGCACAAACTCATAGCAAAGGGGAAATGAAAAGATAAAATGCATTTGAGGAGCCCTTCAGGAGTCAGGAATAAGTGTAATTCTTACACTAATGCAAAGAGTGATGTGGTTTGTTACCTGACCATTTCTTTGGGAAGTTGTCAGCAGGATATGTCCATATATTGCTGCCTTGTAAGTTGGGAGACACATGGGTCAAATCCTAAGTTTGTTTTCCAAATATACTCATTGAAATACTGGAGTGTAGGAGTCTTATGTTCTCCTGAGGAGCAGCATTGGCATGCTGCTGGCGGACTGGGGAGAGACTGAGTTACATTCAAATGAAGCCTATTTCTCCTGCTGCTTCACAACACCAGATGTGGGAGCAACGAAGGATGCACTTCCATCTCTGCCATGGCTGTGGCAGTTGTGCTGCCAATGCTCCAGCTGTCGTTCAGGATGTGTTCTCAAGCTGGCTGGGAACGACAGAGCAGGGCTGGTGCTGGGATATCAAAATAAGTGTTTGTTGGCAGCCCCTGAATCCCAGCCCTTGCAGGCTGCCCCACACTGTAAATCAGCTCCTGTTTCTGCTTGGCAGTTGGCACTTGGTTCATTTGTAGATGCTAATTGTACTCTGATGTTATCAACAGCAGGTAATTGAAAAAAGCTTGATGAATTACTTAATTTCGCTTAGTAGCTGAGTCTTCAGGAGCTGAACGAAGAAGATAAGGGGAACTGCACAAAACAAAACAGTCACAGCTTTTTAATTAGTGTTGCAAATCCCCTCCGTTACACAAATTGAGGCAGATCCATGGGGCAAAATAGGTTTGTGAGGCAAAAGTTTGTTGGCAGCTTAGCATGAGAGAGCAGTGAGTATTGTCAAGGTTTCTGTAAGTGTGACAGCACCCAGCAGGCAGGAGGGCTGGGAGAGGAGGCCTTGCATGAACAGCAAAGCACAAGCTACATTCCCCATCTCTCCTCCAGTGCGGGACCTGTTTTGGGGAGACGCAGAGATGTGAGAGATGGACTGATGAAGCAGAGAATGTTTTTCAGTGTTGAATTTCAGCCTAAATATAACTTTCAGCTGGTATGCTGACTCAGCCACTCTACACTTTGTGTTAGAATAGCTGTAGCGTCTGAGCGCGGGGTCTCACGTTTCAGCTGTTATTTGGCTATATTTTTTGTCCTCTCTGTCAGAGTTAAGTTATACTGGAGAAAGGGAACATGCAGTTCTTGTTGAGACAATCTATACTGTTGTTTTAAATGCATCCAGTACCAATCAAAAAGTCAAGTCTTAATTGTCTCTTTCATCTAATCCACATGGAAAACAAAACCTCATCAAAATAACCATGCTGAGAGGCAAAAAAATGTATCTAAATGTGTGTTTCCAGGCCAGAATGTTAGAGTTGGCCTCTCTGCTGAAGCAAGACATTTTCTGTTGCATTTCCCTGGTGCAGATGAAAAGCACCCTTAACTGTACGATCCAGTGTTAAGCATGGACTGTAACAGAGCCCAGCTGCTGCAGTACTCTGCAGGGAGATACTCTGCACTCTGGGACGAGGTGAGCGAGAGGTGATGGACTGAGGGTGAAGCACGAGCTATCAGCCTTCTGCAACAGGGAGATGTGGAGTTTAACCAGAAGTCTCAGGTTCTCAACCTTTGCAAAGCATCTGGTATTTCCAAACACTCAGGCTCCATGTGGAGACCTGGCTTTCCAGCCTTTGCAGCTTTAAAGGGTTCCCACTGTGATGGAGAGAAGACACTTCGCATTACTAATAGAACACAATTTAAAGTCTCCCGGTGCTGCCTCTTTGCAGCGCCAAGAGAAGTTTTGTACCCTCTCTTCATGTTCTCATCATGTTGCCCAAAGATGCCAGCTATTTTCTCTTGAAGCTTTTACAATTAATGTCAAAAGACATTTGCAGGGCCTCGTTCAGTGGCTTCCATACCCCCAGGCTTGTTCACTGGTGTTTGCAAAGTAGCCATGGGCATTATTAGCACAGAGTTTAATTGAAGTGTAGGTATCATCAGCAGAATCAGAGCTCCTATTCCCATGTCTCATAACAAATGCAAGATGATTTGACCAAAGTGATAAGCAACTGCAAGTGCTGTCTCACTGAATGTGTTGAGTCTGAGCTCTGGAGCCACCAGCTATCACTTATCAAATTGCTGGCTTTTTCCATAAGGCCAGACCATCTGGTTGTTGTGGTGAATGTGTGCTTTCGTATAACGTAAAACCTAAACCTTCCCCAGGATTTCCCTGTTAGAAGCAAGGAGGCAGTTTGTTGGCTGTGTGAGGGCCTCAGTGGGCCGGTGCTCTGGGGAATGGATGGGGCTGCCTGGCGTGAAGAGCCAGGGAAAGGGCCAGGCTGCAGGCAGTCCTGGTGTGCAGCATGCAGCAGAGGCTTAGTGCAGCGCAGTGTGTTTGCTGAGCTGGTTTCTGTTGTTTTTCAGGAATCATTCACCAGATGAAAGGTGACTATGACACTGCGCTGCGGCTGCACAAGACACACCTGTCCATAGCGCAGGAGCTGAGCGATTACGCAGCCCAAGGCCGGGCCTACGGCAACATGGGCAACGCTTACAATGCCCTTGGCATGTATGACCAGGCTGTCAAGTACCATCGGCAGGAGCTTCAGATTTCAATGGAAGTCAATGACCGTGCCTCTCAGGCATCCACACATGGGAACTTGGCAGTTGCCTATCAGGCGCTGGGTGCCCATGACCGTGCTCTGCAGCACTACCAAAATCATCTCAACATTGCCCGGGAGCTGCGGGACATCCAGAGTGAAGCGCGAGCCCTCAGTAATTTGGGCAACTTCCACTGCACACGAGGAGAGTATGTGCAGGCGGCCCCGTACTATGAGCAGTACCTGCGCTTGTCCCCAGAGCTGCAGGACATGGAAGGGGAGGGCAAAGTTTGCCATAACCTTGGCTATGCCCATTATTGCCTTGGGAACTATGAGGAAGCTGTTAAGTACTATGAGCAAGATCTTGCTTTAGCAAAGGATCTTCATGACAAGCTGAGCCAAGCCAAAGCCTATTGCAACCTGGGCTTGGCCTTCAAAGCCTTGATGGACTTCAGCAAAGCAGAGGAGTGTCAAAAGTACCTGTTGTCCCTGGCACAATCTCTGAACAATTCCCAGGCCAAATTCCGAGCTCTGGGGAACTTGGGGGATATTTTTGTCTGTAAAAGAGATGTACATGGTGCAATAAAATTTTATGAGCAGCAGTTGAGCTTAGCCCATCATGTTAAAGACAGGAGATTGGAAGCCAATGCCTATGCAGCCCTGGGCTCTGCCTACAGGATGGTACAGAAGTGTGACAAGGCTTTAGGTTACCACACGCAGGAGTTGGAGGTGTACCAGGAGCTGGGGGATATGTCGGGTGAATGCAGAGCACATGGTCACCTTGCTGCAGTGTATATGTCGCTTGGGAAGTACACCATGGCTTTCAAGTGCTATGAAGAACAGCTGGAGCTGGGGCAGAAGTTGAAGGACCCCGGCATCGAAGCCCAAGTCTACGGTAACATGGGCATTACCAAGATGAACATGAATGTCATGGAGGAAGCGATTGGCTACTTCGAACAGCAGCTGGCCATGCTGCAGCAGCTCAGTGGGAATGAATCCGTGTTAGATCGGGGCCGAGCATATGGGAACCTGGGAGATTGTTATGAGGCTCTGGGAGATTTTGAGGAAGCTATAAAGTATTATGAACAGTACCTGTCTGTGGCTCAAAGCTTGAACCGTATGCAAGATCAGGCAAAGGCCTACAGAGGCTTGGGCAGTGGGCACAGGTAAGGAGCTGCACGTGTGTTCTAATGCCAGTGATGTACAAGTACAGTCAATGCGGTGTGTTACTGATGGGGTGTGTTAGGCAACCTTGGCACACATGTGCAGGCATGTGACACAGGAGCAAATCAGAGAGTCCTGTGGGTGCTGAGGACTATGCTGACAGCTCAAATTATAAAGCTGATGTTGCTGTGCCCAGAGAGGTGGAGGTTGGTCCAAAGGTGCTGGGGATGTCTCCTGGGGGTGAGCGTTTGCCTCTGCCTGAAAGGTTTGAGCTGGCCTCCAGGGGGAATGACGAAACACTTTCTCTCAAGGAAATACTGGCAAAATAAACACTGCTGTTTTCTTCTCTTGTAGGGCTATGGGAAGTTTACAGCAGGCTCTGGTGTGCTTTGAGAAGAGGCTTGTAGTGGCACATGAGCTGGGGGAGGCATTTAACAAAGCCCAGGCCTACGGGGAGCTGGGAAGCCTGCACAGCCAGCTGGGCAACTATGAGCAAGCCATCTCCTGCCTGGAGCGGCAGCTGAACATCGCGCGGGAGATGAAGGACCGAGCCCTGGAGAGCGATGCTGCCTGTGGCCTGGGCGGGGTCTACCAGCAGATGGGCGAGTATGAGACCGCCCTGCAGTACCACCAGCTGGACCTGCAGATCGCCGAGGAGACCAACAACCCCGCTGGCCAGGGCCGGGCCTACGGCAACCTGGGCCTTACCTACGAGTCCTTGGGCACCTATGAAAGGGCAGTGGTTTATCAGGAGCAGCACCTCAGCATTGCAGCACAAATGAACGACCTTGTAGCCAAAACTGTGTCTTACAGCAGCCTGGGGAGAACTCATCATGCTTTACAGAACTACTCTCAGGCTGTGATGTACCTGCAGGAAGGTAAGAGGCTGAGTTACACATCAGAGCATGCAGTGGTAGGGTCAGAAGGGTGGAAGGGAGACCTGAAGACTTGTAGAGGTGAGGTACTGTAAACATAGCTCTAACAGGATGTGTTCGACAGTGGCCTTTGATGCAGGAGCTCTTGCAGACATCCACAGCTACTGCTGAACATCCATGTGAGTACCTGTCTGTGGAGCTGTTATGGTCAGCATGCCATCTCAGTTAGAGCCTTCTTGGTGTCCTCTAGACAAAGCAGGATCTGTACCTTCCTAGGGGCATCTTAGGTGCCTCAGAGCATGAATCCAGACTGTACCTAGCAGAGTCTCTTTGTAAAGCTCATTTGTGCCTGAACCTAGAAGGTGTCAACCTTCTCTATAAATGCCATTGCATACCAGGATCTGGCTGTGGGAAAACCACAGGGGATTATGATGAATCTTGCTGATCCCGAGAGGTCTCTTGGGAGAGATTTATGCCTTGCTGCTAGCCACCTGGCTATTCTTTATGTGTTCACCTGGGAATGAGACAAGGTGGGTGAGTGTCTCTAGTGTGAGTGAAAACAAGTGCTGTTTGATAGAGAGGTGAAGGAGATTTAGCCTGAGGTGTCAAGAAGCTGTCTACCACTGCTGAATGCTGGGTTGGTGCTGGCCTGGGAATTGTGCTGCTACAAGGGGTTCCAGCATGCAGGCAGCAACTGATCAAGCTATGGGCTCTGTTGCAGCAGATGAGTAATGTAGCTGGAGTGGATGAAGCTGGAGGCCGAAGGATGAATTACATCAGTTAGTTTGGTTTTCATGAAAATGACCTTGGCAGGATTCCAATATGCTGTTGGAAGGGGAGAAATGAAACACAGCTCCTTCTCCTGGTGTGCTGCAGAATTCCTGCTTAGCCTGGGAATGCTAGCTGCTGCTGAGCTGCATGGTGACAGCCAGGGCCCTGCTTCTCAGGCTGGGGGAAACCTGAGGTACTTCAGAGGAGGTGTCCCTGTTGTCAGCAGGGGCCACTGAGGCGAGAGGTTTGGAGTGTGAGGGAAACAGGGACAACACAGAATGTGCTGCTGGAAGTGAAATGAGCTCCAGGTCATTCAGGGTAGGTCCCTGCCGTCTGCTGTGGCTCAGCACATAAACTGTGCAGAGCCAGCCAGAGGGCCAGGGAGAGCTGATGGGAAGCAAGCCAGTAATGTGGCAAGAGGTGTCTTTTCTGGCAGTGTTTGACAGTTCAGTGTGATTTTGTTTGTCTGTGTGGCTTTTAGGGTTTAAAAGTTGAACTTTCTGATAGGTGCTTACTGAGTGTGTCTCAGGGGATGGCGCCTTAATGTCACTTAGGGAGGGCTCAGTCCACGGAAATGTCTGTCTCATTATGGCGCCTCTCATGCTGGTGCTGATGTGAGGGCTGGCAGCAGCTGCCTGGCACTGGTAGTGCCCCACTCGTTGTACTGGTGCCATCTCTGCCCTGCTCACCATCCCACCACTGCTGCTGCCCTGCTTGCTGTCCCAGTGCTGGCAGCTCCAGAGCTGTCTCTGCCTGCACAGGAGTCCCGTGAGATTGAGGCCACAGCCCCTTCTCCCCTCTGGCACTGTCTCACTCTGACTCCTTTTCAGGACTGAGGTTGGCAGAGCAGCTGGGACGCAGAGAAGATGAAGCAAAAATCCGTCATGGCCTTGGCCTCTCCCTCTGGGCGAGTGGGAACCTGGAGGAGTCCCAGCACCAGGTATATACCATGGTCTGCCCTATGCTGGGGGACTTGTGTCCTCCAAACCCTCTGGGTCCTCAGGGAAGAAAATGTCTGGTGTGTTCCTGGGAGGGTGTGAGCCAGACCTCCTGTGCTTGAGGGGATGCTGGCCCTGGATCCTTCTGCTTTCCCAGCCAGTGCTTCGTACGGTGTCCATAAGGAAGTCACTGTGGCTGTTTTCCCTCCCAGCTGTACCGGGCCTCCGCACTATTTGAAACCATCCGGCATGAGGTGCAGCTGAGCACGGATTACAAGCTGTCACTCTTTGACCTGCAGACATCCTCCTATCAGGCCCTGCAGCGAGTGCTTGTCAGTCTGGGTAAGAGATGCCTTCAGATGCTGAAGCTGAACTCCAGGCTCGTGCCAGGAGTTGAGCTGGACATGTGTGGTGGCAGTTCCTGATAAGTGCTTTGCTCCACAGCTGTCTAACACAGCATAGGACTTCTGTTCCAGGACAGCAATATGGGTATCCACCTTTGGGGTTTGGGCACCTTTGGTTCTTCTTCCTCGCTTCCTCCATTGATTTGATTTTCTGTGGCTTGTTGTGTTATTGCCTGCAGCAAATATGTTCTGTGGGACTGTATTCCAGTGCAGAGACTGCTCTTTTGGGAAATAGGTGACACTGCTTCTCCAGGTTTCCACTGGGGTTGGGATAGCAGCTGCCCCTGTTCTGTGCACATGGCACTGCAGACCACACTTGTGTCAGGTGTGAGAGATGGCTTTGTCTTTTCAGGTCACCATGATGAAGCATTGGCAGTAGCAGAGAGAGGACGAACGAGGGCTTTTGCTGACCTGCTCGTGGAACGTCAGACTGGGCAGCAGGACTCAGATCCCTATTCTCCCGTGACCCTTGACCAGGTCCTGGAGACCGTGAATGGCCAGAGGGGACTTGTTCTCTACTACTCACTGGCTGCAGGTTATCTGTACAGCTGGCTGCTCGCTCCTGGGGCAGGTGAGCTCCTTTTGGACATGAGAGCCTGGCAACAGGCCTTACAAAGGGAGAATTATACTGTTTATAACTGGGAATGAATTTGGGACCAGAGTGAATGTAGGAGGGAATCATTTCCATCTAGTACTTTAAAGCTGAATAGACTAGAAGCTATGGCATAGCCACAGCAGTAATGACACAGAAGTGCTTTTTCAGGGCTTTGATGTTCACCTGGAGATGGAAATGTTTCACATGTTTAATATTTCCATTTTTCAACCTCCAATCTGTATATATTTCCCACAGGGCAGAACAGAATAGTAATGAAATTCCAAGTATGTTGGCTCTATGAGAATCTTCTGTGCATAAGAATCCCTACTTTAATTATATTTCCATGCTTTATTCTTCCAAAAGCCTTTGACATTTATTCGCTGAAGTGGATTGCAGAAAACAGAAGGGCATCCCCACTTCCTGATATGCCATTGAACTGCCTGATCCTCACATGAATGTGGAAACACTTATCACAGAGGAGCAAGGAGGATTAATTTGAAGAGGATTGCTTTTTGCAGACAGCTGTTATTCATTATCTAATAAAGTGATGACTGTAAATTTTAACAAGTTCTTTCTGGATATAATTTAATAATTGCAGCTCTTCATCATGACAAAGCTAAGGAGATAAAAAGCATTATTTAGATTGCACAAAAAAGCTTCAGAAAGAGAAGCAAACACTCACACATGCCTGACTTAGATGAGGTTAGGGTTGGAAGAGGTGCTTTTTGGAGGCTTTTGCAATGTTGCATATCTGAGTGTAAGATGGGATTGTCCTACTGTGCATCCAGTCACTAATTGGCTCTTCAGGCCTGTAGTTTGCTCAATAAAATTCCAATAATTCTATAGTATCACCATCAGGCTGAGCTTATTAAAATTATATGGATCAAGTGTAGGGTTTGCCATTAGACATCATGATCACTCTCCTCCTTGCCCAAGCTGAGAAAAGCAATTGCAGTCTTTGAGTCCATGGGTTTGTGACTGCCTCTTTGAATGTTCTGTCAGGTGATGGGAAGGAGACGGGCGGTGGTGCTTCAGGGATTCCGCTCAAGAAGCTTTGCTGGGAGCTCTTCAGTAGTGACCCTGGCCCAGCCATGGTGACCTGTTCTTGTTTGTTGACAGAGGGAGCAGCTTCAGTGGCAGCCCAGGGTCCTCATTATCCCACTGATGTGGAACCCTCAGAACCTCTTGGCTGTTGCTATTTTTGCTGCTGTTGCTGCAGGAGGAGTTGCTTTATTCTTTGTTCCTCTGCTTTTCCCTAACTGGTGTAATAATTGATACTGCTAAGGCATCCAGAGCAGTCTTTTACTGTTGATCACAGGCGGCAGAATTAATTATATTGGGAATAATAGACCAGTCTGAAGGTAGGAGGAAGGTTTTATCTGCAGTAGCAGTGGAAGAATTCTCCGCAAAACAGGGAATGGCCTTTATCTGGTTTACCCATTGTGAAACGGTATCTTTTAATAATTCAGTGTGCTTTAATCCATCTTTTTTCCTTTGCTAGACTGAAATCACTGTGTGTGCTGTGAGGAGTTTCTGCTGTAGTAACAACACTCTTTTTCAGTATTTGAGCCTTGTGTGTTCAGTTAATATGCTCAGAGGCTGTTAATAGGTGTTTTTCATGTGCATCTATTGAAATGTGAATTACTCTAGTAGGGGCTTGTATGGAAGATCTGGTTTATAATTTATATGAGTACTGCAATAGCAAAGGCATTCTGAGCATCTCATAAAAGCTTTGCTCTGCTTTTGTACCTTCAAGCCATTATCTGCAAAGTACAAACCCAGATTTTAAAAGCAAGGCTGGAAATGCTGGAGAAGTGCGGTGAAGACCTGGCACAGAACGCTTTGCCCCAGTTTTGCTGGAAATGCCAAATTCTTGGGGCTGTGCCATCTTCTTAGACAGCTGCGGGCAGCACTGTTCTTACCCTGCAGAAATAACCTCCTGATTCTGGCGCCTTGCAGGAATTCTGAAATTCCATGAGTATTATCTGGGTGACAGCCTGACAGAAAATGCTGGGGACTTCCATGAAGCCAACAGCGTGGCCCTGCAGACACTGACAAACTCAGCCTTAGAGCAGCACATCTCCAGCGTGCGGGAGGCTCTGGGAGTGGATTCCTACTATACCAGGTGAGTTGGGATGAGGTGGGGTCTAATATCTGGGTTTCTGCTCTCCCACCTGAATTTATATCATTTTGGAATGAGCTGATTGGCTGAGAAGTCTGAGAACTGAGAGTCAGAGAAGGGGAAAATTTTCAGTGCAGCAACAAAAAGTGGCTATGTTTTTGTATCCATGACTATTTTCCTGCCAAACAACTCTATGCACATGCAAATGAGATCCAAACCCACAGGCTGTGTGGTGAATCTGTAGGTTGGATGAGGAGGCAGGTGCCGTGTCTGACTGTATATGGAGAGATTTCATCCTGCTTACAGTTTCCAGTCTAATTAATTCTCTTTCAATGGTTGGCTTTGAAAAACTGCAAATACTGTAGGAATTCTAACCAACCCCCCATGTGGCTTGTGGCTGTAGCTGAGTAAATAATTAAGAACCCACATGTTGATTGTTGAGTCTTACCCTGCAGACATGCAGATACACAAGATTCACAACTGAAATCTGCAGTTGGGCCTCGTGTAGCAGTTTTGGTAGAAAGGCTTCTTTTCAGCTGGTCTAATTAATCCGCAAAGTAACGCATTCTTGCAAAAAAAAAAAAAAAAAAAGAAGTGTAGAGGATTTTAAAATCTGCCTGAACTTGTATCAGGACAGACTCTGCTCTCTTTAGGGAGAGCATGTGACCTGCTCTCTTGGGTTCATGAACTCAAGATTTTTGCCTGTTTAAGGAGCTATGAGTGTTACTCCAAACTGTGCCAGGACTCAGATCTGAGCGTGCCTCAGCTGGAGGAAAAATGTGCAGGGAGAAGCTGTTGACAACATTTTCTTTTCCATTTTTTCTCCTATGTTGTTTCCTGCCTGGACCAACTGGTGCCATGCTTACTGGACCAGCAGGAAACCCTTCTCCCTGGAAGAGAGTCCCTGCCCCCAGCAATGACTTGAAGGGGTGTAGAATAATCTCTGGGTCCTGGCCATGCCCCCTCACAATTACTGCAAAAATTAACCCTGTCCTGGCCAGAACCAGGACAGCCATATAATATGCAAATTATTTATTAGATAAAAGGTTGTTAAAAATACAGTAGTTGTGTTTGCCTTCTGCTTTTAGATTGAAGAGATAATGCAAACGGCAACAATTAGATGGAAAATCTTCACTGAGAAAATTTAGATATTAATGTCAGGAGATCAGGAATGTAGAATTGTTGGGCTGTTTCTCTGTATTGCTGCTGCACTTGGGGCATTGACAGAGTAAATTGTTCTGTGCTTTCCCGCATTATATCACAGGAGTGGCAACATAGCCTCCTCTGCTGTGTCACTCTTTGCCAGTGAAGGATGCATGTGGAGCTTGAAGTTTCTGTGGAGATCTGAAAGGATGTGCTCACACGTGTTCTTAGGAAGATAAGGGTTGAGTTGGTGTTTCCTGCAGACTCAGCTTTTCAGTGTTGTGCTCCAGCATTAGAAGCCCATGCCTGCAGTGCACAGAATTTGGGTCCTGCACTCCCCACCCGTGTGTGCCACTCATTAAACCTTGAGGAATCCCAAAAGAGGAGGAGATGGGTCTGGTAATGTCTTGTATGCCTGACAAAAGGCAAGCCAGGGAAGATTTGGCATTAGCGTTTGGTTGATGTTCTGTTTGAAAAACATTTTCGTTCAAACTGGCCGAGCATTTGTCATCAAGCTGTTGCTCTTTCTCGTATCAATGACCCCTTCATCTCACTGATTCCCCTCCAGAGCCTGTGCTAGCAGTGAGACGGAGAGTGAAGCTGGGGATATCATGGACCAGCAGTTTGAGGAGATGAATAACAAGCTGAATTCAATGACTGATCCAACCGGCTTCCTGAGGATGGTCAGCAGGAACAACCTGTTGAACAGGTGAGAATGCAGCACTGCTGTGGGGATCAGCAAGCAGGAGACATCTTGGTGATGGGCTTCTCTCTAAATTGTGAGTTTAGTGTCAGTGCCCAGGGGGAGAGCCAGCAAGGACTGGTCCCAGTTGTAACTGATGACTGTTCGGAGGAGCAACCATTCCGAATTTGCTCTTCTCCTGGCCAAGTGCTGATTTTGAGACTCCAAGCAATTGCAGGGGAGCGCTGTTTTGTCACTGCTGTGTGTGAGGTGTGGAACTTGGACTTCTCTCCTGCACACTTGTTATGGAAATACATGTTTCTGTTGATCTCAAGTGTTGTACCAATTAGCTGGGAATATGTTGCATTTCCAGAGTTACAGGACTGTACTAGCTGCAAGTCTCCACTCATTTTCTGCCTCTTGCAACTTGTTCTCAGCCTTTCACATGACTGTGCTGATTAGAGCTTAGGGCAACCATTTGGAAAGAAAATTAAAGACAGAATTTTTCCAGTGTGACTGCGTGATGCAATCCAGGATTTCTGACTGGATCTGTGCTCCACTGTGGTTTGTGAGCACAGGATACCCAAGGCCTTTCTCAGCTGGAAAAGCAAATGTGATCAGCCTGGAGTGTTGTGAGCCACCATTGGAGCTTATGAACTGTTACGGCATCCCCATGGAACGGGGAGCTGCCTGCTGGCACCAGCAACTGGCCTGGTTTTCTTCTCAGAATCCACAAGCATATCTGTTCAAGCTGCTGCACTGATGAAGGACTATGAGTACTTGCTAGTTTTGGATCACACAGGCAGATCCCCAAAATTGCTGAGATGTTTTGCTAGTTCATCAGGCTTAGAAAGACAGGAGATGGTCCCTCTGATTACAGGGGGAAATGGGATGTGTTCCAGGGAATGCTACTCCTCAGGAACACTGCAGTGGCCAACCATGCAGCATTTCTGTCTTTCTGCTCCATAGTAGCCACATGCATTACTTTGAATCCACACCTAGGAGTTTACCTCACGTGTCTTGTCAACAGCTCTTAGGAACAGCTCAGGGATGGGGCATCTTGGGCACTTAACTAAAAGCACCCTTAGAACAGAATCACGGGGAGCATTAGAAGAAGCCGTGTCTGTGATGTTCTCGCCATGAGCCCTGAGGTGAAGAGACACTGCTGGATGGCCTCCCTGCCTGTCCCTCTGCTTTTGCCCATGGAACGGGCTATACTGGGGTCTCTGAGGATGGAGCTAACACTGCCACATCTGTTTGTACCTGCCTTGCTGAGCCCTGAATTCAGGGTAGGTGCTAGAGTCCTGTCCAAGTCTTTGACTATCTTCTGCACTTAATGTTTGCTCTGGCTCCACAGGTGAGAAACCTGGAGGCTACACAGTCTGGAGAGGCACTGTAGGAATCATTAGCCTTTTATCTTCTTGCTATACTGTTCTTAAAAATTAAGCTGTGTGAGTGGTGTGGTTTATGGCATGCAGCACACTGAGCTTGGGAAAACAAGGAAACTACCTTGCGAGAGCCCTGAAGCTTCAGGAAAGAAGCAGATGAGGCTTGCACAACACAGCTTTCTCCCCTGTTCTCTGAGGCTTTGCTTTGTTCCTGCATCTCCAAGACAAAGGGCGGGAGCAGAGCTAAGCCCCGGCTGTTTATGCTGTTTCTCTGCTTGCAGCAGACCAGGCTGCCTGTACAAAGGGTTATAAATCAGTAGCACTGCAGAGTCTGAGCAGAGGCTTCCAAATGAGAAATTTCACTGCTCAGACATCAGGGATTCCTCTGCATTGCAAGAGCAAGGTAGAAATCATCAGTGCAGCATCCCAGAGCCAGCAGTGGTATAGAAGGGGTGTTTGGTCAGAGTTTAGAGTCTCCCTCTTGTCACACTGAAAGGATTTGGATTCAGGTGCCTGACAAGCCACCTGGAGTCTTGTTGGCTTCTTTGGGAGAAAAGGGTGGGCTGGCCAGGGCTCCTTGCCACAAGAGATCTATCCATCCACCCCTGTGGATTTTCTCACTCTTTGTGTATACACACACACACACACACACGTGCACACACACACACAGAAGCAGGAGATGTGAGAGATTTATGGCGCTCCCTTGGTTTTGTTCTCATAAAAAGCAATCCAAGTGGTGAAGGAATAAATCTAGAGCTGCTTGGCTGGGAAACCCAAGATGCAGGAAGGCTTTGCTGATTGGAGTAATCTTGCCCCTATTCACTGCCGTAAATGAGTGTGTGACAATCGCTGAACATGGATGGCGGGGCTGGCAAGTGCTGCCTGCTGGCTACAAGCTGCTCAGGGAGGATCAGGGCACAAGGTCCTGAGGTATCCCTGCACAGGTTTTCTTTCCTGATCTGATTTTAAAATCTGTGCTTCATAAAGCTGAACCCTGCCAAGCGTGCTTGGCTCAGTCAGGTGCTGCAGTGAAGTGGAGCAGACGGGTCTAAGGGGAGCACACAGTGCCAAGCCTGTGCTGATCCCCTGTTGCACAAATCCCCCAGACGAGTTTTTAGCAGCTCTAAGCAGCAGCGGGAGCAGCATACTCGTACTGTCACTGGACCCTGGGTCACAGAGCATGGGTAGTTGGACACCAGGCTTCTGACATTCCAAGGTTATTCCTATGTGCCTGTAAGGTGGAAATTCCCTGTGGGTGATAAGAGCAGTTTTTCTTCAGAGAACTATAGGTTTTAGGCATAATGTGAGCTGGGTCAGGAGGCTGGTTGCAGCAGCTGAGGAGGGAAAAAGAGGGCAAAATGCATTTTCTGGGTCTGTGTTGGTATGTGTCAGAAAGGGTTGCGGTATGTCCCAGGCTTCCCTACCTTTCCTTTGAGGCCTACCTGCTAAAACTTTCTGGAAAGGTACCCATACCATATAAATTGGTTGTTCAGGGCCCTAAGCCAAGGATAAAGTTTCTGGAGAGCGCAACTGCTGGTCTAGTGAATCCAAAATGGGGCAACTTCATTCCCTCAGTAGGGTGATAACTTGTGGCTGCTGATGCCAGGAGATCACATGCAGAGCTCTGTGGGAATGTCAGAAAGGGGCACCAGGTGCTGATGTTGCACAGCAGTGGCAGAAGTGCAGGCAGAGTCTTGATGTCTCGTTGTTTGCCTGTTGTCACATTTCCTCCGGTATCACACTAGGTCAGTTGGTGCACAAAGTGCAAATCCTCCTGTGACTGTGGTCAGTTGTCAGTGGTCTCATGCCTGCCTGCACACAGCTGCTACACATACATGTGCAGGAGCAACTGGGAACAGCACTTCAGGCACTGGAGTGTGTAGAGAAACTCCACAGCAATGTCATATGCTGTCTGCAGCTGATTCATCCTGCCATGAATGTCACTGTTCACTGAAGTGTGAAGCTGAATGGGAGACTAAAGGCCTCCCATGAAGCATCTTACAGAGCACAGTCCCCTGGATGACAAAGCCCAGCTCATGTCACTGTCAGAAGTCAGGGCCGCCCGCAGTGGAGCTCAGATTCCTGCAGCTAACCTTTCCCTTGGCTTTTGCCCACAGGAGCTGCCAGAGCATGACCAGCTTGTTCAGCAGTACCATGTCTCCTGTTAAGGATGGAACATCATCGCTTCCAAGGAGGCAGACTACTTTCACCAAACCCCCACTCCGTGCTCTCTACGACTTACTGATAGGACCCATGGAAGGAGTAAGCCTTTGCCACAGACACCAAAACCATCTCAGTGTGGGAAAGCAAGAATAGACAGCTTAGGGCTGGTTTCTGAAGTGTAGTTTATTCACAGAACAATCTGGGTTGTAAGGGGCCTTAGTGACCATGTAGAGCTGAGAGTCTAGAGACAAGGATCTAATCCTGCATACTTTTTTTTTGTGGGCTGCAAGCGTTTAAGCTGGAGCAAATTACAGTGCTTTGAAGTTACTTTTTCCTAGGGTGAAAACTAACTGTTTTTTTGATACACTAGATTAATAAATTTCTACAGTGACATGGGACCAGGAACAGTTGCCACTTTTTGTGCCCAGCTGCATGTTCCCTTATTGACTAATCTCTCTGCTTCACTTCTCCATCTGTAAGATGCTTTCTGTTTAGATCTTTTGGTGACTCTGGGTTGATGATGATATCAAGTGTCTGGAAGTGGAGGTCATGGACACAGTCTGTCTGTAGATTGTTCGCTCTTCAGAAGAAATGGCTATTTAGAAATTCAATATCAGAAAGAATATTGTCTGACAAAGGATAAGGTGATGACAATACTGACAAGACATAGGTGGCTGGGGTTAGCCAAGATTTCAGGCTGGAGTGGAAGGAGCTGCAGTACCGTGGTGAGGCTGGGCCCCATGTGGGCTGAGGCCATGATGATGACCAAAATAATTCTCTCTCCTTTCTTTCCAGGGTTTGATGCATTCCAGTGGGCCTGTTGGCCGCCACCGTCAGCTGATCCTGGTTCTGGAGGGAGAACTGTACCTCATTCCATTTGCTCTCCTGAAGGGCAGTTCCTCCAACGAGTACCTCTATGAGCGCTTCAGCCTCATCGCAGTGCCGTCCATCCAGTCACTGAATCCCAGCTCCAAGGTCTGACACTGCTTATGAAGCCTCTCACAGAATCTCTCCTGTGGGTGCAGGTGCTGGTACATGCTCAGAAAGCAGCAGCTCTGTCCTGCTGTGCCCGACACAAGAACAGAAACCACAAACAGGCCGCCCTGAGTCTGAGGAGCACGCTGAGCACCACAGCTCTGAAGTAGGTTCTGATGTAGTTCCTGCAGCACAAAATCATAGCCCCAGGCGTGCCTGGAAGGACAAGTGGATTGGATCACTTGGATATCCTCCTCTAAAGGATTGCATGTGCTGAGTGTGGAACTACATGGCAGACTACAGAGATGTAGGTGTCTGTGATGTGTGCTGAGCTTCCCTGCCAAGCTGACTGTCCTGTCACGTTGCTGGTATGTTCACCTCCATTTTAGCATTCTGAGTGGGGAAGGCCACTACTGTCTCAGGACACCAAAGCTATGAGGAAAAGCAATTCCCACAGGTGAATCCTGGAGAATTATTTTCATGCTGAGGTTTGGTAGCAGCATTTCTAATGGCCAGGTGTCTGGGAGAATGCACCAAGTCACACCTGGTTTTGCTGGGCAGTGTTTTGCTGCATATCTTGGTTTGCCCTGGGTTAAGCACAGTCAGTGGAACAGCAAAAAAGTCTGAACCTTGTCAGCAATACTGCTATTCTGTTCAGTATCAGCTGCATGGAGCACCTGCTGTGGGCAGTGCTAACAGTGATCTTGGAAATACAGGTACGAGGAGCCACTTAGTGAGTGATTGCAGGTAGTGTTCCAGTCATGTGAGAAGCTGGAATCTTCTTTATGTTTTTAGCTCTGCTGCAGCCTTCAAAGGGACCTGGACTCTCTCTGCTGCTTTCTGTTCTTACCTATCTGTTCACCCAAGATCTGGGGGTAGAAGTCTTGACCAGAGTCAAATGGAGGTATTTCTTGGAATAGTTAAACTGAAGAAACTGAAGAAATGCAAAGTCTTCCTATAATTATGACAACTAGACCTCTGTTTAGAGCCAAAGGGACAGGATATTTTATTGCCAGCACCATAAAAACCAGATCTTTGAACCGTGTTTTTTCTTTCTCTTTCTCTGTGTAGTCTCACGTGAGGAAGAATGCTCCTGCTTACTCCAGTTCTACCTCAATGGCAGCTGTTATAGGAAATCCCAAGCTCCCTTCAGCAGTTATGGACAGGTGGCTGTGGGGACCTATGCCTTCTGCAGAGGAGGAAGCATATATGGTATCTGAGTTACTTGGCTGCCAGCCTTTAGTTGGCAGCTCATCAACAAAAGAGAGAGTCATGAGTGCCCTCACTCAGGCAGAATGTGTCCATTTTGCAACCCACGTCTCCTGGAAACTGTCTGCTTTGGTCCTGACACCCAACACCGACAGCAATCCAGCCAGCAGCAAGAGTTCTTTTGGGAACCCCTACACTATCCCAGAATCTCTTAGGATGCAGGATGATGCCAGTGATGTGGAGAGCATCTCAGACTGCCCTCCTCTTCAGGAGTTCCTGCTTACAGCAGCTGATGTCCTGGACCTGCGTCTTCCTGTCAAGCTGGTGGTTCTTGGCTCTTACCAAGAGTCCAACAGCAAAGTCACTTCTGATGGAGTCATTGGCTTGACAAGAGCATTCCTAGCTGCTGGGGCACAATGTGTCCTTGTGTCACTCTGGCCCATTCCTGTGGCTGCTTCCAAAATGTTTGTGCATGCCTTCTATTCGTCTCTCTTAAACGGCATGAAAGCCAGCGCAGCCCTCGGAGAAGCAATGAAAACCGTGCAGAGCAACAAGCAGTTCTCCCATCCAGCCAACTGGGCAGGTAGGAAGAGTCTTCTTCTGGAGAAATCAGATGGGGTTTCTAGGGAGCTGCCAAATTATATGAGCTAAGCAAGGAGCAGTGCTGGCAGGTAACTGGGAGCAGCAGGAATTCAGCCCCTGTGTCTCAGACCCCGATTCAGCTGAGTGTGGCTGAATGTCGGTGTCATGGGACTCACCGGCATTTCACTGGGCTCAGCAGGTGGGTATGGATTTGGTATTGGAAGCAATTGTGAGGGGAAGTGTGCTTCATGACTGGAAAGAAAGCGCAGTACAGCAACTCATTGTCTGTGTTTGAAATCTCCAGGCTCATGCTCCCTGTATCCTTGGGATGGAGTCAACTGGAGCACACATACAGGACTTTTTGATGGAAAATTTAATGACACTTCAACAGGAGGCAGGAGTAGTGCTGCTGGAAGCTGCAGCAACAAATAGCTGTGATTTCTGTGACATAAACCTTGTAGGGCTTATTCCTTTGGTCCTTTTAGGAGAAAGGTTTCCCTTGCTTCCATTGGGAATGTCTCAGCAGTGTCAGCTCCTTGTGTAGTGCTGGTGCTTGCTCCCTCTCAATTTGTTCTGTACATTGAGATTTGGAACGACAAAGTCTTGGAGTTCAGCAGTGGTGTTACAGGGATATGTACTGATAACCTAATTTTTTTTCCTGGCACAAGGCCTGGTTTTTGAAAGCTGCAGGCATTCCCCAAATTGCTTTTTGCACAGGCAGCAGAACCATGTTATTTAGCTCAGGAAACTGTGGTGAATATGGCTGTGGTGTAAACTGTGCATGGCTGGAGGAGCGGGAACTTGTTAAAATGAGTCAGGCTGACAGTGATTTCAGGCATGTGGAGTCCAGCATTAGGATGTGGTTCAGGTAGTACCAGGAGTGAGCTGAGTTCAGGCTACAGTCCACAGTTCAGTTGGGGTTTTATTTTCCTTCCAAGATTTTTCTGTCTCAAAAGAAAAGAGCACTAAAAAGCCTCAAAAGTGACCACTTCCTGGGCAAAAATAGAACGGGTGTGGACATGGTGCTTGGTATCACCAAAAAGCAGAGACTTTGAGCTGCTCAGGCTCAATCCTGCCCCTTCCACTGTGCAAGTTCATCACTCACAGTCCCTGACTTCCACCACTGCCCCTTGGCACTGAGTCTCAGACAGAGCACCAGAGCCAGGACCAGCTGCATCCTCACTGCGGGAATGAGAAGGGAAACAGAGCTCTTTCTGCTGACATTTGGGGAGTGTGGCATTGAATGGTGCATGAGCCAGGACAGGTTTCTGACAAGGACAGTGAAAACTTTTCATGTTCTCAGTTCTGTTTTATGACCATTGTTGGCATGTGTTGATTTCTGTGGCTGTAGAGGAGACCTGGGGCATGCCTGGAGAAGTTTAGCTGCAATCTAGTGGTTTTCTGCTTGCTTGAACAGGACGATATTATTGATTTAATAGCAGAGGGCAGTAAGAAGTATCTAGAAACTTTCTAGAAGTTTAATCTGCGCCACTGGGCGGGGAGTGGGCAGCTGCTCTGGGAAAAGAATGTCCCTGTGCAGGGTGCAATGAACCATTGTTCACCAGTCTGAGGGCAGAGGACATCTGCATCTGGTTTGCACATTTTCCATAATAACAGAAGGTTGTCTCTCATTCTGAATCCTGCAGGCTTCATGCTTATTGGGAGTGATATGAAGCTGAACAGCCCTTCTTCGCTGGTAGGACAGGCCCTGACTGAGATCCTGCAGCACCCTGAAAGGGCCCGCGATGCTCTGCGTGTCCTGCTTCATCTGGTAAGAGACAGGAAGCACTGTCACAACCTGGATGCACTACAAGGTGTCCTGAGACACCCTCACCTGTGGGCATGCACCTGCAAACCATGAGTGGAAGAGCAGCACCCTGATGTGCAGTCATTCCCACTTGAGAACATATATATATATACCTTCATCCCCTCTCCCCTGCCATGACATAGCCTCTTGCAAAACTCCAGGTCAGTGGGGAAAGACTGGGGTATCTAAGGAAGTGTTCAGTGCAAAAGCAGGCAAAGTAAGCAAAATCTTAGATTGTATTGTGACAGAATCCTCCCCCAGACCCATCTGGTTTGCATTAGCTGTTGAATTGGGTTTCTGCTTAAGAGGTAAGCATTGGGATTAATTGTTTATACAGGGAAATAGCTATGAACATGGCAGTCATGGAAACACAGAGCACAGTCACTGCTGTCTCTGCGTATTTGGAAGATAGGAGGCCGTTCTGTCCCCATCTGTGCCACCAGTCTGTCCTGGGGAACAGCGGGACTGGAGCCAACTGCCAGGTGGCTGGAATGATCACTCATGACTTTCTAATACTTTTCTTTTCAATGCGTCATCTGTGGTCTCACAGGAGTGTGAAGTATCCATAGAATGATGGAAACCTGTGAATGTTGCAGGTCTTCCCAGTTGCTGGGGTTTGTGGACCCTCATCTATTTTTCCTCTTTGCCGTGTGGCTGCAGGCTCTTTGTTTGGTAATAAGCAGGCTGGAACCCCAAGGTGAGTCATCTTTTGGGGAGAAATGCAGCTGCCAGGCTTACAGGAAACTATCCCAAACAAACTGCTACTTCGTTTTCTATGGCAGTATTGTTCCCAGTGTCCCAGAGGATACTGACACTCATCACTGTGATGTTACAACTGTAAATGCTGAGTTACTGGAGCTTCTGTTTTCAAGGCACTAATGTCCTCGTGTGTGAGACAGGCCAGGATCAACCTTGGATTTGCTGTCTCCCAGCCTGCTGTTCCAGTCTCTTCTCTGTGTAGAAAGAGGCGGTCAGTAACAACATCTTGTACAATAAGCTATGTCATTTTCCCCATAGGTGGAGAAATCATTGCAGCGAATCCAGAATGGGCAGCACAACTCCATGTACACCTCCCAGCAAAGTGTGGAGAACAAAGTTGGTGGCATTCCAGGCTGGCAGGCACTCCTCACAGCGGTGGGATTTCGCTTGGACCCACCTGCCAGCGGCCTCCCAGCAGCAGTGTTCTTCCCAACCTCGGACCCTGGGGACCGGCTGCAGCAGTGCAGCACCACCATCCAGTCCCTCCTAGGTGAGAGGAGGCAGCTGTGGGCCCTAACCAGGCAGACATCAGCCTTTCTCGCCTTTCTGTGATGTCAGCATGTAAAACAGGGATGTTTTGCGTCAATGAAATCAATATGTTGGACTGGGAAGAAGTTCCAAAAGTAAATGTTAACTGAAAGTTTTGTCACAGATGAGAATCATTTTCTACTGGGTCAAGTAAGCGTGATGTGACTGTTCCTCTCTCCCAGCTCACTGTCAGGAAACTTGTCATCAGATGGAAAGTGGGAAGACCTTTTGCTTTCTGGAAATGCTGAAGCTTCCAGTGATGTGGGGGAGAGGTTTTAGAAATTAGCCAAGTGTGTGTTCTGTTCAGGTTTGTTGCATTTCTTGCAGTCAAGAAACAGATACCAGTGTTTCTGCTGATGTTTTTCAGGTTTGCCTAACCCTGCACTTCAGGCACTTTGTAAACTTATCACAGCTTCAGAAACAGGAGAGCAGCTTATCAACAGGGTGAGTTGGGAGGTTTTCCTCCAGTACCAGGTTCCAAATGGCTCTTCCCAGGTCAGTAAATTCAGAAAAAAAACCAGAATGGTTGATGCCCTGGTTTATCAACCCAGAGCTTGCTAGGAAACTTGAGGGTTGAAATTCTAAACTTGCCTGTTTGTATGAATGCAAGTGTGTGTCCAGAAGGAAAATATGCAGGTGGGTTACTGGGCTGCATGGCCTTGGGATTCCCCATTCAGTGACAAGTGAAAACACAATCCCTACTGCAGTGTGGGGGAATTGAGTAATGGACCCCTAATTGCGGTTTGGCCACCGTGCCCACGGCCCATGTTGGCTGCTCTTTGTCTACTGTATTTACTGAAGTCCCAAGGTATGGCTGACTTTGGACAATGCAAGGTCTGTCAGAAAACTCAGCCTGTGCTGCTCCTGCATGTGCTTACAGCTCCATGGAAAGGATTTCTGGTCTTTAGGGGAAGGGCAGTGCTATCTGTGATGATGGGACTTCTCCCTGCTCCCCTCAACCTCCTTCACACTCTCCCTCTCCCCAGTCTCTGGAGCATGCCTAGCCTAACCTGACCTTTCTCTGCGCAACCAGCCTGGCTGCTTTCCATTCCATGGTTCTTACTGTCCTGAGTGCTCCTGTAATTAGGTTTCTCTTCATCATTTGCCGGCTTTAGTACATGGACACACTCACACAGGGAATGGGCCTGAGCTGGGATTGGCTCTGTGTGGTGTCAGGCTGCCCTTTCTTTAGTCACACAATCTGCAAAAAATGCCAGACAAGAGCTCCAGCTTCTCTGTTACCCACTTAGTGGCTCTGGCAGCCTGCTAGAATGAGTCTGCTCCTAGGAAAGGGTTCCTATTAGGATCCTGTTAGGATCTGCATCAGAGTTAAGAGATATTTCCAATGTCCTTGGTTACCAGTGTCCTTGGTGGTGTTTTGCATCTTGCCTTGGCTCTCATCAGTGCCTGAGATGTGTGTGGTTAACTGCAGGGTTCTCTCCCTCGTGGCCACCCAAGGGAGGCCAGGTCTGAGGGGTGTGAGAAGGAGTGGACGGCATTCCCACGGCTTGACATGCCTTAGAGTGCTAATGAAGTGGCTTCATGATTGCTGCCCTGCCTCAGATAATTAAATTACCCAAGGAAAACATTCAGCTGGCTGTGCACAAGTAACAAAAGACACACTCACCCTTTCCTTGCTGCCCCACAGAGTAAATACTGGCAGGGATATTGCACTGGGTTTGCAAATGTTCTTCCATAGCCCAGACCCCTAGCAGAATTCCCTTTTGCACCAGTCTGTCCTGTTACATGTTGGTTTTCAGCTCAGCTCTCCCTTCCTTTGTGGTTATTGCTTTTTTCCTCTCCTGCCTCTTGGCAGTTCATGGAGTGAGCAGCTGGGGCTCTACCTGTCCCAGAGGAAAGCAGACTTTGTTCCAAACAGAAGCAGGATGTCAGACATTTCAGTCAGTGAGTGCTGTTCGGTGTGTTTCCCTGATGGGTGACCAGCATCACAGGGGAGCAGGTGCTCTTAGTGAAGCAGTGCCATTAGTGAAGCAGTAAGGTGGGAGCCTGAGCTGCTGCACTGGATAGAAAATGCTTCTTTTGAGTGCAAAAGAGAAGGCTGGAGTCACAAAAGAGAGAACTTCAGTACTACTGCATGTGCAAGGAAAAGTTAGGGATTGCTGGCTCCATTGAGCGCCAGTACTGTGTCCCAGAGGAAACAAGAGAAGGGCTGTTTTATGTTCAGCCTCCTGCCGGAGTGTGGGTTGGCCTGAGTGTCTGCCTGCTAAGTGTCTGAGCTGTCGTGAGCTGGGCACTCCCAGATTCCAGCTGCCTGTTCCCACGCTGTTGGATTCACAGTTCAGGCCATTCCCATTGCTCCCTTCTTTCTCTGGACAGAGCATCTTGCCGTCAAGGGTGCTGGTTCGCACATGGATGTGTCCCTGCAAGGCTCCTCAGCACAGGCACTTTGTAGCACAGAGTAACCCATGTTCTTTTCTCCTCTTTTCCTTTCTTGTTACCTGCTGCCCGAAGGCTGTTAAAAATGTGGTGGGAATGGTGAGTATGATGTGCACGGGGATGACACTGCGGTGCAGGGTGAAATGCCGGGGTCCCTGCAGACCCATGCCCTGTGCTGCAATGTGTCTGCACCCGCTCTCAGGCCTGGGAGTTGCTCCATAGAGCTACTGTGGAAAAAGGCCTGTGTAAGCTTTTGTGGGTTGTGAGAGATGGGTGGTCCTGAGGTTAGCTGGTCCCTGATTAATGGCTTTCCATCCTTGCTGCCCTGGCTGTGTTGGTGAATTACATGGGATCCTGGCATCTTAATTTGTGTCAGATCTTCATAAATACATTTTCTCTCTAGCTTGCTACTCCTGTCCCTTGGGCACAGTTGAGAAACTTCTTTCCTGGAGGCCGTGGAGATATTAGGAAAGTCTTCCATGGTTTCATATGACTTGTTCTGCCCAGTTAATGAGTTTCTTGGGATTTGCATAAGGAGTATGGCTCAGTCATGGAATGGGCTTTAGTATATTTCTGTGAGCAGAGTATCTCTTTCCTTTTCTTTCCCTTCACAGATGTTCCTGCTGTGCTTCCTTCTTGCTCAGTTTCCACTGGCCACCCCCCAGCCCTCACCCCTGGTCTGTCCCTGCCTTTGCTGCTGTTCCAGTCTGTCTGATGTTGCTGTCCCTGAACTGTCCTCCTTCCCAGACCTTCCCATCTCACTGCTCTGTTCAGGAGCAGCAGCTGAACTGGGTGTCCAGGGAAAGGGTGTCCAGGGAAAGGGCATTGCCTTATCTGTGACTGTAAGAGAAGCAGTGATGTGACTTGTAAGGCATGGCTAATGTCTGTGTTGCTGTCTTCAGCTGCATCAAGTCCTGGTTCAACTTCAGGCAGGCGAGAAGGAGCAAGATTTCCCCTCTGCACCAATCCAGGTCTCCATCAGTGTCCAGCTTTGGAGGCTGCCTGGCTGTCATGAGTTTCTGGCAGCTCTAGGTAGGAAAATGCTTCTTTCTGTTGTCTCTCTAAACCCGTTGCTGGTGTCTCCAGTGCAGGCTTGAAGCAGTGCTGAGACTCAGAGCTTCACATTTGTTTGCTTGCTGCAGCCTAGCCTGCATTTGCCAGATTCCAAAGTCTGTGCTTTTCAGCTCCATTTCTGTGAGAAAACCTGGAATTAATAGTTAATGGTTTGGCATGTAGGACATGGTCCCCTGAGATGTGTTTGGTATATCATTCCCCAACAATTCCAAATAATTTGGAACTAAAGAAGTGTTGACAGGAGTAATTTGTTGATGAGTGTGTGTGTTCCCAGTGCAGTGCCATAAAGCTCCCAACACCTGGAGAAGGTGTGCTAAACAATAATAAATAACAGAGAACAAACTGCATATGAGAGATGAAGTCATCCTTCCAAGGGTGCTGCAGCCTGTCATACCTTTCTGTTCTACCTGTGTTATAAATTAGATTGCTTTCATTTGAGACAGACTGTCTTTCTGTGAGCTGTGATTTTCTGTTCCATGTCCCACTACAGGTTTTGACCTTTGTGAAGTTGGCCAAGAGGAGGTCATTCTGAAAACTGGGAAACAAGCTACCAGGAGGACCATGCACTTTGCTCTACAATCCTTGCTGGCACTTTTTGGTAAAGCTGCTTAGAGTAGTTTTTCTTCTTGTGTCATCTGATGATTTGATCAGAATGGCTTCTGCTGAAATCTCACACTCACACCTTTGCAGAGGTCATGTTTGTACATACTATTGTCTTTTCTTTTTTAGATTCTACAGAGCTGCCCAAGCGCCTTAGCCTGGACAGTTCCTCATCACTGGAGTCACTGGCTTCTGCTCAGTCTGTTTCCAACCCTGTACCCCAGTATCAAAACCCTCCATTCTCTCCTACCTGTCCAGACAGCATTGCCTCAGATGCCATTTCTGTGTACAGCCTGAGCTCCATTGCATCCTCCATGAGCTTTGTTTCCAAGCCAGAGAACATGCTGGATGGGGCAGGACACAGAGGACGCCAGGATTATGAGAGGCCCAAGAACATCTATCCACACAGGTCTGCAGCTCAGAGCCAGCTGTCACCACAAGCCACTGCAGCCAGCAAAGATGAGGAAGAGTATGAAGGTTTCTCTATAATCAGCAATGAGCCTTTGGCCAGTTACCAAGAAAACATAAAACCAAGTTTTTCCCCTGATCACAAACAGCCCAAAACTAGTCAGAATGGAGGCATTAAAGTGTCCGTCAACTCCAAAGGGAGCATAAGCACACCAAATTCTCCTGTTAAAATGACTCTCATCCCCAGCCCAAATTCACCTTTCCAAAAAGTTGGGAAACTTGCAAGTTCTGATACTGGGGAATCTGACCAGTCTAGTACTGAGACTGACAGCACTGTCAAATCCCAGGAGGACAGTAATCCAAAGCTTGATCCACAAGAGTTGGCCCAAAAGATTCTGGAGGAAACTCAGAGTCACCTCATCGCTGTTGAACGTCTTCAGAGAAGCAGCAGCCAGATAAGCAAGAGCAACAGTTCGGATGATGGGGCTCCCACCCCAGCTGGCATGTCTGCGTTCCGCTCTTCGGAGACCAGCGCCTTCAGCCGGCCCATCAGCTCCAGCCAGAGGAATCAGTCTTCACCTCTTGCAATTAAACCAAAGCCTCCAACGAGGAGTTCATCCCTTCAGAAGGTGAGCTCTGGCTATAACAGCCCCACAACATCGGAAATGTCGAACAGAGAAGGCACAGGCCAGTACAGTGGGCAGCCGTCTCCAGGTTGTGATTCACATGGGTCCCTAACTGAGCAGCCTCCCTTTAAACTCAAGTACCCCAGCTCTCCTTATAGTGCTCATATTTCTAAATCACCCAGAAATATCTCTCCGAGCTCAGGGCATCAGTCTCCTGGTGGCAGCACTCCATCTCCTGCTCTTTCTTATTCCTCAGCTGGTTCTGCTCGCTCAAGCCCAGCTGATGCCCCAGACATAGACAAATTAAAATTGGCTGCCATCGATGAAAAAGTGCAAGCAATTCACAACTTAAAGATGTTCTGGCAAAGCACTCCCCACCACTCCACTGGCCCAATAAAGATTCTCCGAGGAGCTCCTGGAACAATGACTTCTAAGAAAGATGTCCTCAGCTTGCTCAATTTATCTCCACGGCACAGCAAAGAAGAAAGTGCAGAGAAGCTGGAACTGAAGGACCTGTCTATTGGGCAACACCTTGCTGCTTCACCACAGAAGATCGCTCCAAATGGACACAGATGCCCTGAAACCACAAATGCTGTGACATCAGCTCATTCCTCACCTGGCAATACTCTGAGAGCTGTGCGTCCCCTGAGGCTGCCAGCTGGGAATGGGTATAAATTTTTGTCACCGGGAAGATTTTTCCCCTCCTCCAAATGTTGAAATGTCCCGTGTACCAGCTGATGACTTACAGTCTTGTTAAAGTATTTGCTTCTGCCCACTTGCCTTGACCAAAACAGAACCAGTACCTAAACAGCTGTGGTCATGCCCTCAGCTGGCAGTGCCCAGGGATGGGACAGGCTGGCCTGCTGTCACTGTGGGGGCACACGGCCTCACACACATGGGATTTTATTTCTGTTATCAAGACCTTGGCCAGACTCACCTGATAACAGGTTCTTTGTAGTGTTCAGCATTTGCAGCAGCAGGTGCTAAGCATCTGGTTGTCTGTTCATTAAATACTGGCTTTTAAGCCACCTCCTTGTATTTCTTAACCAGAAGTTTTACAGCTGGCTTTTTGTACAGAAATTACACATATCAGGGGTTGGAGAGGGAGAGGAGGCAGAACGTTCCTGTTTACCGCAAAGAACATATGTACAAGTTTCTGCCTGGAGAAAGATGAGCCATTTACTTGACTGCTTTCAAAGGCTTACAGAGAAGATCACGTGCCTCTAGACACCTCTGCCAGGCTGGCCACACCAGAAACTGCTGTCAGTAAAACTCCATAGCAGCAGGATCTGGCAGTTCTCTTGCATCATTTAGAGGCTGGTGAAACAAACACAAGAGGAGAGAGGTGCCCCGTTCTAAAATCTGCATCTCAGGTAACTTTCCTGGAGGGAAACCCCTCAGATGAGATTTTGCTGGTTCGTCTGCTCAAAGGAAATGTTTGGGGCCTAACAAACAAGGTGAGCCTGAGTGTAAGGTAGTGAGAGTGTGTCAGAGAGACAAGTTCTGGTTTTATTGAGTGCTTTGGTCTCTCAGACCACATTGTGAAGGTAAACTTTTTATCCTGGCAAGTATTTGGACAGTAGTTAACGTCTCTGCTCAGTGAGCACAGAAAAGGATTATAGGTGCTGCAGCTCAGAATATTATTTTGTGGTTCCATGGCAGGCAAGAATGTGACATCAATGTGTGTAATTCAGATAACACCTGACCAAAAAAATCCCTCCTTGATCCTGCTAAATCATTGCCATGGTTCAGTGCAGGCAGGTCGGTGAACCTTTTCCCTGCAGTGGAAGCAGGTTTCCTTTGGAGCAGGTGTGGAAACAAGTTTCATTTGGAGCAGATGTACCAGTGTAAGCAGCCGTTGGTGCAGCTGGAGCTAAAATGCGAGGCAGCAAGCGGAGGGGCTGGGTGCAGAACCTGAATGCCCTCTGACATGTGGAGGAATGGGGACCAAGAGTACCCCCACGGTGATGTGTGCAGTCAGCTTCCCTAGGCTAGGTGGGGTTTAGGAGTTAGGGGTCAGGTTGGAGATCATTTCTAAGTGGCTGTCAAATGCAGTGATGTGATCAGGATCCCAGTGATCATTTACATGCACTGAAGCCGTGGGCATGCAGCAGCATCAACCCCACCATGTGAGCTCAGATCCACACAAGGTATTCACAGGCCATGGGCTATGAAGTCAGAGCACTGGATTACCAAGGCTTTTGGTGTCTATTCTGCACTCCCAGAACTGGCTGAGTGACTGAAGGCTAATCACTTCACCTCTCCGTGCCTCGTCTTCCCTTCCCTTCTAAATGGGGATAGTAATACTTATCTACCTACCTCACAGAGGTGTTGTGAGGCTGAATTCATTAGGCCCTGAGTTTTAGCTGGCTCTTAAGTCAACTTCCAGTTTTGCAGCTGACTCCCTGGATGGAGAGTGCAGGCGGCTCTGTGGACATACCAGAGGTGTGTTGCTGATGCAGAGAATTGTACTTAGCGTGGCTGGATGCTCTTGTTGTAAACATGGATCTGATAATTTGTGATTTTCTTAGGGACCTTGGAGGAAAAGCATGATAGCAGGGCAAAGAATTCAGTTCTGATACAGAAACATGAAATTGCTTAGGCTCAGTTTGCTCACAGAGCATAATCAGATGCTAGCTGTGAGCATATTCTGGAATCTTCTGGTTTTGGGAGAATGTTTTCCTTTTTATCATCACAAGGAATGAACACAAACACTAAAGGCAAAGGATACTGGGCTGGGTTGTTAACAGCCAGCGAATAAAGGAGGGGGAGATCACCAAAGTTTTCAGTGCCGAGAGAAGGAGTAGTTATTCACCTACTCATACACAATGTAGCAGAACAGTTGAGTCCATCTGTTCAACTCATTATGATGCAAGTTATTTGTCTGTACATGACATCTACCTGTGATGGTTTGGTGCTAAACATTACCTTTGTGTCATTTGGCAGGAAAAATTAGAGTAGTGGGCCAAAATGAGTCAGCACAGCATCTGCCCCTTGTGGAGACTGTGATGCTGTTGATCATGCCACTTGCTGTGGTCACAGGACTGCTGAGAGACTTCATGTGACCTGCTCTGTTTCTAACCAGCATAAACGTTTTGAAACGACATCCCAGGAACACCCAGGATGGAAGTGGGCAGCTTTTTGTTCATAGCAACAGCAAATACTCCCTGTAGTGCTGCATAACATGCCAGAAATAAGCCTCTTTGTTGTAGTTTATTTCATAACTAAAGGATCTTTTTACCTGTAGAAATTCTATGCTGCCATTTTGTTACAACCCATTTCTGTGCTCCAGCAGGTTTCATGCTGGCTTAAAGCTTTCAGACAGAGCTAAATGGGGGTGGGGGGTGTGGGGGAGTGGTTCTTCTGTTGTTGTTTTTAAGGAGGGGGGAGCATTAGAAGCAGGGAAGGGTTCAGATGTAGAGAAAGTTCAGTATTTGAGAATTTGATGTTGTATAAATATGGAAGGTGAGTGTCACTAGAACAAGTCTTTTGGGAAATAGGTCTCGGTTGACTTGGCACAGGTCACTTCCATTGGCTTGCCGGGAGCCATGAAATGCATGCTTACTCGTGGCTGGGAGGCACTGCACACCTTGTCCCTCACTCCTCCACCTCCTGAATGAGAAACAACCCCTTTGTGAGGAAAAAAAAGAGTTTTATCAGGTTTGCCCAATACGTGGAGAAATTCAGGAAATGCAAATCACATGTTCTCCATTTGCTATTAGAATTCCTTCTGTGGGTTTAATGCATTTGTCGTTGTTGTATTTGTGCATGGTACAAGTGACAACACTGCGTAATACAGTGAGCAATAACAATTAGGTATTAACCACTTTCACATAAAACCTGCCACATGCAACCATTCCCCAAGGCCATAGAATGTTTTGGTTTTTCCCTGTACGTTTTACTGTGTGAGATTTCAGATCTTTTAATTGACTGTCTTTAGCTCCAACTAAATGGGAACAGTAAACAACCCCTATGATCAAAATCTAGTTTAATTTGATTTTGTCGGTTAGCCTGTACCTCTGGCCTGGTTTTCCTTCTCTTTAATCATATCTTACTAAAACAAGGAAAAAGCATTGAGGGGGTGCTACACCCACACATATCACTCTAGGCCATATCTTCTTTCATTAGGGCAAGCTCTTTCTGTGAACATCTCTTCCAAGTTGCAGAACAGATCCGGGGCACAGAGGTGTCTGTGAATCTGTTAGGAAGCACTGGTAGTTTCAGCCGGATGGTGATAATGGGTTTGAGCAGTTTCGGGTTCATTGCATTGCCATGCTGCCCAGAAGGGCTGCACGTGTGTGTGGACACTTGTCCCCTCAGCTGCAGAACCCCTTCGGAAGAGCACTGGAGACAGTGACCCAGAGAGGATGGTCAGCAGAGGCTTCCCAGCAGCAGCCCTTCAGCACTCGCTCTCCCTATATGCAGTGTTAGCCATGTTTGGCCTCTATGGACTTTCTTTGTAAATTAAAACTCTGTTTCCAGACAGCATTAAACTTTTTATATTATGAAATTTACCATGTAAAAAGATTTTCATATTTTTATTGAAATTGCTAAGGCATTTGGCCTTTCTTCTTTGTGATTTCAGTGTCTATTAAAGCATGAGTTCTCTCAGTGCCTCAGACTCTTATCTGGAAGGATGTTGGGGAAGGGATGTTGTTTGTTGGCTGGCAGCTCTCCTCAGCTCCCTCTGGAATCTTCCTCCCGTTTTTGGGCAGTGAGTGTAGTGTTCCTGTTACCAGCGCTTGTAGGAAATTGCTTTTCCTTTTCCTAACAGCTGGTGGGAGCGCCAGTATTAGCTCGTATCTGTCTTGCAGTCAGCAGCACAGGACACGCAGGGCTGGGAGGGACTCTCAGGGTCACCCAGCTCCCGCCCTCTGGTGGGAGAACCCAGTGCCAAAGGGATGAGAGTCTCCCTGTACTGATGGCCAGCTGGAACTTGATGAGTTAAAGCTTCCTTCTGCCCCCATGTGAAAGGTGCCCTTGTACCTGGGGGAAATGTTGGAGACATGAAACTAAACACGCAAACCTGCATTGGGGCTGCAGGACCTTGGCATGCTCAGCCTCTGAGAGCAGCCAGGAGCCACTGGCAGTGTTGGTTCTGCCACAGGGTGAGCCTGGGCTGGAGCCCTGCCATGAGGAGCAGTTCCTGGGAAGTGTTCCCTCCTCCAGTGGGGCTGTGGTGGAGCTGCTCAGGCTGGGCTCAAGTGGTTTGTCTGTGCTGGGTGTGGAGTCAGCAGGATGTGGCTACTTGGTGATACTGTTGTGTGTGGCAGGATGCAGCTATAAACAGAGGGTTTGGGGCGAGCACACACAGCAGCTGGCTGAGCAAACACGAGACAAATGTTGTCCATATGGGGAAGGAGCAGCAGCAGGGACTGCACACTGCCAGAGTTTTAAAAAACCAAATAAAGGAAAATCGTGAATGCTTGGGGAAACAGAGATTTACAGCCCCCCCCCACCGTGCCCACAGTACAGCCCTGCTCACTGCTGAGCCTCATGGCCTGAGTCAGTACAGGCCCGAGTCTGTGTGGCCATTCTCATCTGTCACCATTCAAGGACTTCATGGAAATGCATGTCCATTGGAAGAGCCAACCAAGGGTTTTCCTTATAGCCATTTATGTGGGGGAGGAATGTTTGGCAACACTGAGTTTTATCTGGATTTCTGCTCTCCTTTGTGTAAATGCTTCAGTGGTTCTGGCTCCCGGCAAAGGAAATGTGGGGGATGATGGCTTCTCCAGGGAAAGGGGAGCTGGGGGGGGCTGCAGAGAGGGTCACGAGTCACCCCTGGCGAAAGGGATGTGCCATGGGAACACAAGCGTGGAGCTGAGGCCAAGACAAGTGGCTGCAGTTCACTGAGACGCACCAGCGGGTACCACAGAATTAAACACAGCAGCCAGATGAGAATGAAAAATGTACAGTTGAGCTGCTTAGAGGGTGAGAGCTGACACAAACATCCCTTTGAAGTGACACCTTTCTCTTGTCAGCAGTGGGGCAATGCTGATCACCAGAACTCCCAGGTGTGAATGCTGTGAGCTCCCACATCCAGGTGTATTTCCACTTTCCTTCCACAACACCCAACTGAAAAGTTTCACCCTTGCCTTGTCAGACCTGGGAACGTTGAGGGGTTGTTTTTTACTTTCCAATTTACCAATTTACATTTGTGTGTGCATTTCAAACAGAGAAAAGCAAAAGTCTGCATGGCTGTGGAAAACATCTGGGGAAAGAAATGAAAGCTAATGTTCAAATCCCGTAGTTTTCCCTGAATTATAGTTTTTGAGAACCACAAAGTGGAAGTACATGTCCTGGCTGATTTGTTCTTAGGGCAACATTTTGCCACAGGATAACTTCAATCACTATAGAAACCAGGATAAAGCCAAATTCAGCACACAGAACATACCTTGGGTGGTCCCATTCCACTGCCCCCCAACCAGGAGCCTCGGAGGAGCGTGTCCCTGCCACACACTGTCCTGCACTGGCCAGTGTCACTGCCACCGCACCCCTGAGGTGTCACTGGAATTCCTCTCCTCCAGGACCAATACTCCAGGTTCCTCACAGCCTGGAACGGCTCCACTGAACATTCTAATTTGGGGTTGATTTCAGCCTTCTTTCAATGCCTCTAAGCTCTCAGACAAGCAGACTCCTTTTATTTTGTATTTTGTAATGACAGATGATGGTCGAAGCCCCAGCATGACCGAGCCTTGGTCTTCGTTGTTTGGTTGTCAGGTCGTTATTAATTCCTGGCGTCTTTCTTATTACTGTGATGGAGGCTAAAAGAAATGGTCTCACAAGAGGGCGGCATTGGCCGCGGCAACGGAGTCTGCTACGGATCTGGTGTGGTATTATTTGCATGGCAATACGGGGGCACTCCAGAGGTAACAGAGATCCGCAAGGAAAGGATTTTGCTTGAAACAGATTGCAAAAGGGAATTTTAGCTTCCCCCCGCACGACAGAGGCAGAGGAGATGGCCAGCAGCGGCAGAGCGGTGGTGCTGGCAGCACTCGCCAACATTGGAGTCACCAGGGCAGCGACGGAGCCAAGAAAGGCGGAGCCGCGGTGCTCGGTGTGAGAAGGGGGACGGGCAGTGGGGGACAGCGGACCGGGGCTCCCCGAAATTCGTCACTTCAGCTTCTCACTTCCCACACATTGGGAAGGCGCTGGAAGTAACCCCATTAAGCAGCGGCGTCGGTCACTGAGGGCCTGACACCGCGGAGCGGGCAAACCAGGGTGTCCGGCACGGGCGCGTCTCCGCCCGCCAAGCGGTGCGGACGGTCCGTGCCGCTGTCGTGCAGGGCCGCGCTCGGTACCCGCAACCGCCAGCACCCTGCCCCGGTCCGGTAGCCCATGGCCGGTAGCCCATGTCCTGCCCCGCTCTCTTNCCCTCTTTTCCCCCGCCCCCCCGCCGTACCGGGCCCCGCACGGCCCACACCGGCCCGCCACGCGCGGCGCCGGAGGATGACGTCACTACATAGGCAACGAGGAGAGGACGATGCGCACCGGAGCCGGTCCAGCGCTCTGATTGGCTGCTGGCAGCTGAGGTGTGCACTCTCGGGAGCTGCGCGCCCTCGGATTGGCGGAGTCCGGCGCATGCGCGCCTCCGGGCGAGGCGCGAGCGCGATTGGCCTCGCGGCCGGGGGCGGGGCCTAGCCCGAGAGCGGCGCGTGCGCGGAGCGGCGGGAAGATGGTGCTGATCAAGGAGTTGTGAGTGGGGGCGACAGGGGAG
>VZRN01005610.1:71561-96306 GCA_013397935.1 Dasyornis broadbenti
CCTCTCGGCCGCCGCCGCCGCCACCCGGGCCGCGGGGCCCCTCCGGTCCTCCGTGCGCCGGTGCCGCCGTCACGGCACAGGCCGCTCGACAGCGCGGGGACGGGGCCCGAGCGGTGCCGGACGGTCCGTGCCTGGAGCGAGAGAGCCGCGGCCCCGCACCGGGATCTCCTCGAGCTCCATCTCTCCGGTCGTGTCGTGCCGAGGCGGCGGCACCGCGGGTCCCTGCTTAGCACACGGGCCGCGCGGGGTCTCGAGTGATTCCTCCCCGTTTTCCTTAGAAAGCAGCTCGGACGGCAGTGGCGACAGCCTCGGAGTGGGGCCAGAGTCCTTCCCTGCTCCCGGTTCCCTGTTCTGGTGACGCCGGGAGCTCCCGTAGGAGCTCCTGCTAGCAAATTACAAGCTGGTTTGTTTCTGTATGTCACCCTTTGGCTGCTAATTACTGCACAGTCCAGTAACTGTAGCCTCGGTGATAGTAAAGGTGATGTGTAGGTTCAAAAGTTTATGAACAAATTTAGCACAACACAAAGTTGTTATGGCAGAGCTGGAAGTAGATCTCAGATTTGCTGGCTCTTTTGTGCACCTTCTAGCGTCTTCCACCCCTTTTCTTTTCCTTTTGTGATGTATCTGGCATTGAACTTGGATTTGTTGCATTATATTCAAAGTCTCCCTGTCACAGATTTGTAAAAAAAACCCTCGAATTAGCTCCTTTTGATGCATCTTTCTTGAACATCTGTATTATACTTTATATCTGTTAGGTGAAGTGTAATGATTAATTTTATTGAATTTTCTTTTTTTCTCTTTCAGCCGAGTGGTTTTACCTTGCTCAGTGCAAGAGGTATGTCCTGATCTCCCTGCTTTATTCAGGCTGTGGGGTGGGGTTGGGTTTGTGTCAGAAATTTGACCCGCCTGGGTCCAAATGTTCCCTGTGCTGTGGCTATGCCGCCTGACAGAGGTGAGTGACACAGGTGTGACCCCCGTTCTGTTCAGGGAATTTCCAAGGAAGCAAATACAGCACAGAGCCTTGAGGTGTTCTAAGCCCTCCACTGCCACCAGAGCAGTTGTGCCCTGCAGCAGCATTTTACTGCTGATACGGCACTGAGGGACTCCAAGCCTTTTCCTGAAGCCAGAGGTGGGAATTGTCTTTCCAGATCTGAAGCCAGCAATTCAAATGGCACTGAGGTACATTTAAAAGAGAGTCATGATAGGATGTCTGTCATGACAGGGTGTTGAACAGGGTGCCACACATGCTTCTGAGGGAAATATTATACTTGTAATGTTTCCCTCAGAATGCAGTGTGCATTTCCTGAGTCCTGGAAGAGCAGCATTTAGTTGATTGGAAGTGTGAATTGGGAAGGCTCAGAACTGGAAGTCAATAATTTCAAAATCTGTAAACTCGAAACTGATATTTCATGGATGCAGTGAAGAACAACGAATACACTTTGCTGTTAGGATAGGACAAATGAAGCCTAACAGCTGTGGTGTGCACCAAAGCGTTGGGTTGCTGTGGAACAGCCTAGGTGTAGACCTGGTGTTCGTGAGCTGCAGATAGATACGTATTGTCAAAAACATGTCAGAGTTCACTAAATGTCTTTTATATGGCGTATTTTACTTTCCTGGTAATCTTTTTTGTACTACCGAATTTTCACAGGAAACAGCTAATCTTTTTAATGTGTTCAAGTTTTCGCCAATTTCAGGGCTGACATTTGACTTCTCTTCCCTTTCCAGTATCAAGTTGGGCAACTTTATTCCGTGGCAGAAGCTAGCAAAAACGAAACAGGAGGTGGGGAAGGAATTCAGGTCTTAAAAAACGAGCCTTATGAAAAGGATGGCGAGAAGGGACAATATACTCACAAAATCTATCATTTAAAGAGGTGAGAAAAGCCTTGATGCATGTTGTAGTCCCTTGGTATTGAGCAAGAGATGTTTAAAGGTGAGGATAGCCTTCCATTGTTTTCTCTTCTGGGACACTAGTCTGTGTTTTTCTGCCACTTGGTAATTTGCTGAATTGTGTGTGAGCGCTCTGGTGAGTGGGAAAATGTGAAATATGATTGAGTTTAAATATGTGGGATACTTGTCTGGGGCAGCTGAAAGAATTGTGTTTGCTTGCTCTAGACAGGAGTCAGAGATGAGTGGGACATAAGGTTCCTCCAGCTGCTTGCCAGGGAGCTGGAGGCGAGGGCTCTGCGCAGTGGTCTTCCTCAGAAGGTGTCTTTGCTGCTCTGCAAGAGGAAGGATAGCACAATTTTCATCGTGATCACACATCTCACTCTCAATTACCTTATTACTTTTCACATTTTTGCCTTAATCGTGTTGTGATCAGGAAGGTTTTTGAAGTTTCTGTGAATTTCACTGCAGGTGACAACGTACGTCGTAACCTCTCAAATGGCTGGGTAGACTGTACCTTTCTTATTGGAGTGGAAGAAACCAATGAGGAATTTCAGCTGGCAGAATTTTAAACACGTTGTCCATGTTTGTTTTCCCAGTAAAGTCCCTGGGTTTGTAAGGATGATTGCTCCAGAAGGCTCCCTGGTGTTCCACGAGAAGGCCTGGAATGCATATCCCTACTGTAGAACAAGTGAGTCTCCCCATGTGTGTTCTGTTGTTGGTGTTGTTATATGTGAGACCTTTCAGAAACAATTGTATCTAACAATGCTCTGTGTTTTCTTTTCCTTTTCATTGCATGTGTTTCCAACGACACCAGTTGTGACAGTGAGTATTTGAAATCCTACCAGTTGTATATTGCGGTTTTCTGAGCTATGTTTTGTCTGTTGCTATCACTATAATTGTCTGGCTCCAGCCTGTCATATGGGCCTTGCAAGGACTCCTGGTGTGGAGCTCCCTCTTACTTTATTTGTCTGCACATGGCTATAATTAAAGCTGTAGTTTGTCAGAAAAATTATTTCATTTTGTACGTTTTTTTATGCCTTTACTTACTATTACAGATGTATAATGTCTGTCCTGGTAATACATAATGCTAAAAAAAAGTGGGAGGGCAAAAGCAACATATCAGAGGCTTCTAGACTCCTGAATGCAGGAAGAGCAGTGAAATGGAATCACTCCCTACCTGTCTGAAATGCCATTGCTGTTAAGTGAATTCCTGCCTCTGTTAAAATGGGGTAACTGAAATCTAAATGGATCAGCACAGCTCAGGATTTGGATTTGTTTTTCTAAGATGCATGGGAGGCACATCATTAAGACTTTAATGCCCTTGTATATGTTTTGGCGACCTGTTTAAGAAAACTTAAAAGTTAAATGTTAAACTGCTTTATCTACTCACTTGCAAACATGGTTTAGATTGTTACCAGGTGGATGTGATACAAGGAGAAACAAGTGAGTTTGAACTGTTGAGCTTGACTCATTGTGATATCTGTGCACACAGGTGTGTGCCCTCTGACTTCTGGAATCGGCAGAGCTCTGCCATTGTCATGAGACATACAATTTGGTGGTAGCTGGACCATTATGATCCAACTTTATGATTGTTATTGTGCTGTACAGTAGCATCTTATTGCAGTATTAATAATTTGAAAATTACTTGAACATAGAGGTAAAGAACTTCAGGGCTGAGGAAGCAGGACAGCATATGGCAGAGTTATTTCTACTGGTGAGCAGAGGTAGAGCCGGATTTCTCAAACATGACTGGTTTTAATTTAGTACTCACTGCTCTAGTTTAAGATTATCATGGATCTATTTCTGTGTGTAGGTAAGGGGGCTGCTTCTCTGGTAATTTAAATAGATTGTGTCGCTGGTCAGGGATCAGTAGTGGCTTGTATGTAGATACCATTTATCTAAACTTATAGCAGAGAGGTGTAATCAGACTCATCCTTTTTGCTTTTAATTCTTACAGAATGAATACATGAAAGACGACTTCTTCATAAAAATTGAGACCTGGCATAAACCAGATTTGGGAACAACAGAGAACGTGAGTTGGGGTTTGAATACCAAGCCTTAGTGCAATTGTACAGTTAGTACAGATAAAGTATTTTATACCTGGTAATGGTGGATAATCACTGTATAAAGTCCATGCCTGCCCAGTGAGTAAAGCAAGAAAAGCATTATTTAGGTCCTTGCAAGGTGGTCAAGCTGTTTCATCTAAGGAAATCCAAGAACAGGAGAAGGGTTCTGGTCTTTATGTTTAGAGGTCAATACAAATGCTTGATTCTCAGGCAAATATTTAAATAGCTTTTCAGCAAGTCCTTTTTTTATTTCATCTTCTTTTACCTCAGATATGCTACTGATAGGCTGACAAATTTATTTGAAAACGGGTTTTATAACAGGTTTCACAAGACCGCTGGATTTGATCGGTGTACACTGTAGTTACATATTGAAGCTGCCTCTGTAAATTGTCCTGGCTAGTGATGTTCTTGTTTTCCTCCCTAGACAGTCAATTTGGTTCACGTGTCACTTCAGAAAAATTGTGATCTGTAGTGACAAACAGTTTTAAACCATCCAGAGAGGACTTGTTGTCAATCTGTTTCCAGTGCTTGGGTGAGCTGTAGCTCTGAATGTGCTACACAGAAGGGGGATTATTCCTTAGACAGCTCCGCCAGCTGTAACTAAGTTTAGCTGTGCTGGACAGGCCATAGGTGTGAAGCTGATTCCATCCTCAGACTTTTACAGACACTCAGACTACACCTGGTCCACCTTCAAGGCAGTCCTATGATTGAGGGAACCTACAAGATCAGTCAAGTTATTGAAATCTGCATACTTGCACTTGAAATTTATACAGCTTCTTTCTGGCTGGAAAAGTTCATTCAGATTATGGAATGGGTAATGGTTCTAATTAGAGCTTGATTTCATTAGCGCTAAGAAATGTGACAGATGAATACAGCTTAGTCTCAGATCCAGGTTTCCTGAATGCACAAGAAGTGAAGGCTTAGTGCTAGTTTAAAATTGATTAGTGAGTGAATTAAACTGTAATTGTGGAGATCATTCCCTTTGAGAAAGGCAGAGGAAGAAAGGGTAGGTTTGGAGAATGCTGCCTTTACAGCATCCTGAAAAACTCTATGGCACACACATGTACTGCACAAGATGCATCACTGTGTGATTCCCAGCATGGGAATCATCCCTTTTTCTTTTTTTGCAGGTGCACAATTTAGATCCAAACACATGGAAGAGTGTTGAGGTTGTCCATATTGACATTGCAGATAGAACTCAAGTAGAACCAGGAGTAAGTAAATGTTCTGCTGTTGGGTTTGGGATGTAGCATGCAGCTGATTCCGCTTGTGCTTTGTGTTGATAGTGAATAAGCTAAAACGGTGTGGATTTCACCCAACAGAGACTTGAAAAGTGTTTTGAACAGAATCATTCATTTATGTGCCTGCCTTCTTTGGTTTTCCTGCTGGTTCTTTCTGCACATCTGGATCTGGTGGGGCTGTTGTCTGGTTTGTTAAGTTGTAGCAGCTGGACTGTTGGATGTGTAATATTTTTTGGACAGTAGGGAGATGGTAGGCACTAATATGGAGACTGTGTTTGCACAATAAATGTGATTGTCTTGGTTTTGTGCAAGGAGAGGTTCTTTATGCTGTTTAGCTTATTTTCTGAAAATAGATGCTTGGATATCCTACATTCTGGGGAGGGAACTTCTTTGCAGGAAGTCCTTGGAACTATTTTCAGTACATTATCCTCTTTTCTTTTTTCTTTTGTATATTTGACCGACAGAGTATTAAAACTGAGTGCAGAGTGGTCTCATCCAGAGTCTTAAGTCTCTTCTGATGTTTCTACATTTCTGTTTCCTTTTTATTAACTTCTAACACCATTTCAACTTTTAGCAAATATTTTAGCAGATATTTGCAGATTCAAACTCGCAGTATAGCGCATTCTTGTGTAGGAATACTTGGGATTCATTTTCACTATGTGATTCAAATTTTTATTTCCATTTCATCTCCCAGAAACTCAGTTTTGCAAAGTCTTGACTTCACTAACCAAAACCTGGCTTTGTGCTTAAACTCTTAGCAGACATTGGTAACTCTGAGTTACCTGCAGACTGACATCCTTGCTGTTTACCTGTTTTCCTCTTCTGGGATTAGACATCAGGAATTCTCTGGGATCCACACTTGAAGTCTCTTCTCTTACAAAAGTTTGCAGTTTCTGGCCTTTATCTTCTCTCTCTTCACTTCTTAGGACTTCGGGAGAGAGTCTTTCTATTTATCCTGATATCTTTATCAAGTTTAGGTGATGGAACTTGAGTTTTTATTTCTTTTTTCTTGGGAGTTCAGCTACATCATAACAACGTTGCCATGACTGACATGCTTGGCTTTGTGCTTTCAGAGAAGGCTGCTGGTCTTGGAAAGTAAACGTTCCCTACAACAGCATCACCTGTTTTCCCTTTGTTCTTTTATCCAGATGTTCTTTTCCTGCAGTTTCTTTGTCTTTGTTCAGTGATATTCAAGCAATCACCAGTTCATTCTGTGGGGTAATGTCTGAAATCATGTGCTTTTTATGGTTTTGGGGGTGTTTTGTTATGATGCTTGTTTGGGAATTACCTTTCCAAGTGGCTGGGTGGGTTATTTTGGTCTACTCCATTTTTTTAGGGAAAAAGAATAGTCAGTGTTACCAAAGGAAAGTTTTATTTGTACATTTATCTTCTCCATCATAGTTTTACCTGGAAAAGCAGCTCAAATGTAGGACATTGGGTAACAGTAGAACTGAAAGAATGGAGCTACATATATAAAATCCAGCGATTTTGATAAAGTTTTTGTGTATTTAAGATGTATCCTTTTGTTCTGTGAATGAACCTTGTCCACCCTCCTGTGGTGTAGCAGCTACTTTGGTTTCAGAGCCAGAAAAAAAGCATAAATACAAAAATAGTAAATTTCTTTAAGCTACTAATAGCATGCATGTGCTGACTCAGGCTCATTTAAGTATGTATAGAAATAATTTGGGTGACAGCTGTGACTTTCTTTAGATATACATTTAACCCTGCCTTCTCTTAATCATCTCCAGCATGCAATCTATGCCACTTTATGTTGTTTGTATATAAAAGTGACTTCCCAGGAGAGAAAGACTTTTTAAAGTGTAAGCAAAAATGAACACTCAATTAACATCAGAAGAGCCTGTGGTTTTGGAAACAATTTGTAGGAAAGTAGAGTGCAGTGAAAACAAATTGAAATCAGGTTTATGGCTATTTTTGTACAATGAAGACGTTAAATGTCTTGTTTAGGTCATAGGGGATCTTTGTTATTACTTGAAAGGAAGTTCTAAAACTACAGTTTTTTACACATCAGTCAGATTACACATGCCTTGAGAGTTTGGATTTCTGTGTGCTATCCCTTGTTCTATAGTTTGAGGAAATATATTGAAATATAGGAAATGGTCTTTTGTGGTCTGTTAGGAAGTGTTAAAAGATTCTCGAGTTAAAGAGCGTGATAGGTGGATCTCTCCCATTTCAGACTTAATTTATCTCATGATAGGCAGCCAAACAACTCCGTGTTATTGGTGCTGAACCTTGGAATCATCATGCAATGACACATCCCATGCATCAGCCTATCTGTCTATAAACAGGATGAGCTTTTAGTTTTTTGCCCCTCTTTTTGTTTTCTATCCCTAAGTAAGGCTTTTTCGTCCTGTCCTGGGTGTTTATAAATATTTATCTCTTCCAGCCTCATTCCTGGAGACTTTTAAGTTCTCATTCTGGGCATGGCACTGCTTTGTGCGTCTGTGATAACCAGTCTGGTTTCATTTCTCATTTGAACCTTGGCATTCTTTCAAAGGTGATTTCAGGGAATGGTTCCCCTGATAGCTGTGCTGTAGCTGCAGGACTCTTCAGGAGATGGGAGTGATTGCAAGACATTTTTTATTAAAAGCCATTTAGCTAAACCTACCTAAAACACACAGCTGCATGTCAGTGGAGTGTACAGTAGTTTCATTTACAAGACATGGGAATCATGCACTGAGTTGGGAATATGGCATACTTGGATAAACCTGATTTTGATCTTCTGTTGTGCTGTGAATGAGCACTCACAGAGCTGTGGATGCTGTTAGAGGGAAGTGCTCGTTGGTGTTGCCTTCCACAGGGACTGTATGTGAGTTTTTTGCTCAATAACACCAGTACATTCTCTTGTACACTAACGCAATATTGAGCTGGAAAGTCAGAATTTGTGTCCACCTACCTAGTTAGTGTGATGCCACTCCCTGTTCAGTTCCATTTTCATGGACATACAGATCAGTCATCGGACTTGTATAATTTTTGTGTTAGGTTCTAAAAGTTTTCTTAAAATCATTCTGTCTTGTATATATGCTTTGAATTTTTATACTATGTGGTAGTGAACCATGAGCCCTCAGGAGCACTGTTAACACTCTGAGCAGATCTAAAGCCTGAGAATGAGAACTGTAAAAAAGTGCCAGGATTTTGGGTTTGTTGTGATATTGCTTTATTGTATGCGGTTCGTGGTCTCTGAATCATTCTTTATAATAGATGGTTGCATTCATGCATATTATATTGAGAATGTGAGCAGAAACTGCCTGTGAAATGATATTTGTGTATTTCTTTGAAATGGTTTTGCTCCTCTGTCTTGTTATGCTGCTGCAGGCTGATGTTTGCCTGTCTGGCTTTCCAGAGGGCTTCAGGGGTTTGAGCTGTAATATTTCCTCCAGCAGCTGCCTGTTTTTCTTCCTAAGAAGGACTTGTTGTTGTCAGGAGTTAAGCTCTTGCTGCACAGATATTTTCCTTAAACTCTGCAAAGAACTGTTGTTTATTTGTACTTTGGCTCTAGTCCAGTCTTTTTCCCTGCATGCTGGTAGGATTTGTGTGTAGAGAAGAGTTCCTACAGTGCTCTCCTGTCCATCTAGGCTTTAATCTATACAGGGTTTTCCCTGCCCTTAACAGTGTTTGGGTTAACGGAGTTCTGAAAGGTCTTGGTTCAAAGCTTCTGTCTCTAGCATAGAAAATTTTATCATGACTTACCTATTTTCTTTGAATTTTTGTTTTCACTCCTACATTTTCCTCATAGATAACACTTTCTTCCTCAGTGGTTCCAGCTGTGGTTATTTTTATGTGGGTCCTAAATGCAAGAGCACAGTGGTTTTTCACCAGTGCAATGGGGGAGGTAGGATGGCAGGTAACAACATCATGTGGACTTGAGTGTCCCTGGGGTATCCAGACAAATCATTCCACTGCATAAACCAGGCAGATCAAGGTTGCTCATGTAGCTGAGTTTAAATGCTTCATACCCCACACCACCACAGTGTGAGCACTGCCTTGGTAGGATGTTCACGCAGTGAAAATAAATTCAGGGTTGTCTCAATGCAGTACCTGGTTTTATTTACAAAACTGGCATTAGGATGTGGAATTCTTGTGTTTCTGTTTGGCACGTCGCTGCCCCAAACCAGCAGCAATTGTTCTGCCAGCAATTAGTTACATAGAGCAAAATTGTTTATCCATTGCTATAGCTTGATCCGTCTTCCATCCAGGGGTTGAGTGACATTTTTAAAAGACAGTCATGATCAGTAATTTAAAACATTCAATATATTTCTGTAAAAACATTCTGCTGTAGTATTTGCACAGGTATCTTAAAGGTGATTTATATGTAAAGAAGATGACTCTTTCCACCCAAGGATTATTTAAAAATCATTTTTAAGAAGTGTATCACATTGAGCATCCAGGACAATGCAGAACCTGAGGATTCCAGTGGGTTGCAGTAGTCCTCTCCAACAGTATTTGGAAATAAGTTGTGAGATGAGAAGTCTGCAGCTGGTGGCAAGCCCTATGAGCCGTGTGGCTCCCTCACTCCCCACTGGGTTCCCAGAGTGCTCATGCTGGTTCCTCAGGCTGTCCTCTGAGGCAGGTGATGGATTGTGGAGCACCACGGCAGCCCCTGCTGGGGTTCCTGACTGTTGTTTGGGTTCTTCAAACTAGCAGTATAGAGGGAACACTAGAGGAGACTCCTGATTTGTGGAAGTTCATAAAACACTGATTAGCAATGGGATTGAAATGTATTTACTCGCTTGGCTGCTTCTAGGAAATATCTGCTCAATTCCTCAAGTATGTAAAATATGGAAGTTTGTCTGAACACCTAGTAATGCTTTCTAGATACATTTGGGTTTCTTCAGCCTATTTTAATATGCAGTGTAGGTAGGTACGTTAAAAGAACTGGGAACAAAGAAAGAAAACTGGGGAGAAGAAAGTAACAGCTGATGTTCTGTAAATGAAATTTAATTCCTTTGAGAAGACTTCCTGGATTTTTCCAGCTCTATTTCGCTTGCAATAGGTTTTTGTAAATGTCAGAATGTCTGTGAAAGCATTAACAGCTAATATGTGTAGCCTTGTTCTGTGGATTTGGAATTTTACTCTAGAAGTGGCCTTTGTTCCTCTGTGCTGGTGGAAGAATCTAGAGCTGGAAACTGATGTGGTCTTCAGCAGGCAGGAGCTGCTTCTGTTGGAGGTGTTTCTTTCACTCTGTGTTCTGCAGATTTTGTCCTCACTGAAACTTTATTTAAAAAGGAGACCTTAAACTCTGATAAACTTTCTTGGGCTTTTCTGTAGCACCTACCAAGTATCTGTTCTGCTTTGAAGCAACTTAAATTGTTACAGTTAGACTGTGTGGGTGTAATGATAATCTTGGATAAGTATTTTTATACACAGTATAAACCTTACTTGTTTTCACTGAGCTCAGATTTTTGAATCCTTTCCTAGTTTCCGTGGTAGCATCTTTATCAAATAATCATTTTCACACCTCGATCAGTAAAATTAGGTAAATCTATCTGCAGGAAGCATTTGTCCCTTTCAGCTCTGTGCCCATTGGCTTTTTTCCCATACACAGGGGTGAGCAGAGCTGTCCACGGTGAGGCAGCGCCGCGTAGGCTCTGCCTGTGCTCTGCTCTGCCCCTGGTTCAGGCTGGTATCTCAAAGTTTCCAGTTGTGTAAGGGACTTGCTTCTGCCTTCTTCCCTCCTGTTCTGCCTTCCCAGCAGTGGATATTAGCACCCTGGTTTTTGAATTACTGCCTTCTCCTCCACTCAGGGGTCACAGACCTGGTGGGACAGTGCAGATGTCAGAGTGTGCACAGCACAGGGCAGCTCTGGCCTAGAGCAGCCCTGGAGAGCTGTCGTGTTGGGGGCAGGTGTGATGGAGCCATGGTGTCAGCCTGGCAGCTCTGCTGCACCCATCCTGCTCCAGAGCGCTCCGGGAATCGGTTTGCAGCCATGAGCAGAAGCTTAACACAGTGGGATATTGAATCTGGTGGGGTTTTCTGACTCTCAGAGTGTTTTATGTTACAGGACTACAAAGCTGATGAAGATCCTGCATTATTCCAGTCAGTTAAGACGAAGAGAGGACCTCTGGGGCCAAACTGGAAGGTACTAGGAGCTGGTGTTACAGCCTTGCAAAGTCTTTATCAGCAGAATAACAAAGTCCATGATTCCTTCAGAGCTTGGCTCAACTCCAATTGAGGAACAAATGTCCTGTGGCCCCGCACATCCCCCATGGACCCCAGTGACACCCCAATAGCAGTGCAAAGTTTGCCAGTACCCCCTGCCAGCCATCGAGAGTCTGTGCCTGCCATCCCAGGAGGGAATGGATTGTGTGTGCCACAACCAGAGATTCCCACAGGAACTGACTGAGCAGCCCACTGCTGTCCTCTGGAGTGAATCCCAGGGAGTCTGTCAGGACCAGCCCCATATCACTGATTAGAATGTTGTTTTCCTGTAATAATACTTAGAATTATATTTTATATCATAACAACATAGTTGAATTTAATTAATTTACTATAAATTAATGATACTGTTTATCATTCTAATGCACTAATTAGAATTGTAATTTCTTATAGTTAAACTTTTAAAGTATTAAAACTTCTTTTCCATTACTTCAAACAGAAGGAGCTAGCAACCGATGAGGAGTGTCCCAAAATGTGTGCTTACAAATTGGTGACCATCAAATTTAAGTGGTGGGGACTGCAAAACAAAGTCGAAAACTTTATACAAAAGGTGAGTGCATCTGCCTTGTTGTGAGGGGGCTGTGTTGATGTGGGGGAGCAGGAGCAGTGATGCAATTTCCTGTTGCTCACAGCCAAGCAATTCCTGTCCACTTCCCCAGCCACTCAAACCATTTGTGTCTTGGTTTGCTACGAATGGGGCTTCACTGGTAGTACCAGAACAATGCTTTATGGAAAAAAAGCAAAGTCTTCAGGTACTGGCTGTTCTGGTTTGGCTGCTGCCACCTTGGAGCTAGAACAGATTTTAAAAACATTCTTCATAATTTTGAAGTAATGTGAATTGCTGAACTTTCTTGAAACTTTTTTTGATAGTGAAATTTGTTAATTTTTTCCGTGTTAAAGCAGTTGAGAAATGACGTGAATTTAAGTTGGATCCAGGGGTGTGAGGTGGCTGAACCTGCAGCTTTGTGAAGCAGCACTCAGCTGAAGATTTTAACTCTTCAAACTGAGCAGCTGCAATCACTTCAGCCAGCCTTTGGCAAATCCTAGGCCTATGATCTAATGCTTGTTTATCTTCTTAAAGCAAGAAAAAAGGATATTTACCAACTTCCACCGCCAGCTGTTCTGTTGGATTGACAAGTGGATTGAGCTGACTATGGAGGACATTAGGAGAATGGAGGATGAAACCCAGAAGGAGCTGGAAGCGGTAAGAAAGTTTTTTTAAGGCTCAGGTGTGCGTGCCTCTACCTGCAGATTTATCTGTTTAGAAACTGAGGCAAGTTGTGTGGTGTCCATTCCTGTATGTGTGTTTGGGCAATTGCTGATGAACACTGTGGCCCCTTTAGTGCAGCCCCATGTGCTTCAAGCTTCTGCATTCTGTGCTGTCAACCTGGAAGTGGCTGTAAGGTAAGTGTCTCCGATGTCATTAAATGCAGAATGTCTGCCCTCACTACCTCCGTGTTTATGGCACCACACCCATTGCACAAAGTCCCATTCAGGGTCCTTTTGCCACTTGTTGGTCAGAACTCAAAGCTGTCACTGTCCCATTCCATCATGTGTCCTGCTTTGTTTCATTTCTAGTCATCACTAGATCTGATTACTTTTTCTCTTCAAACGTGTTTTCAAGCAAGTTTGTGTCATGTGTGAGCTGTTCCACTGCTGATTAGCACACCAAACCAAAACTTTGCTTCCAAAAAGGAAGTCAGTAAAATCAGCTGAGATTGTGTCAGTTTTCCTGCCTCAGTGGCTGTGAGGACCAAATCCGTATGGCCTGATGTGTTGTGGGGTGACGTCTGGGACAAAGCTCAGACTTAGGGCACTGTCACTGTTCTTTCCATTCAGAGGAAGAGGACCACCATAGGCTGGGAAGGAAGCCTTCTTCTGTAGCATCTTTCCAGAACATGACCTTTGGCATGAACCTTTCCCATGTTAAATCCCACTGGCTTTTTGCAGGTTTTTTGCAGTTCTTGATTTGGAGTTGTATTTCCTTCCCGTTTTGACAATTCCTCCATGCCCCAAACCCAGTCAGGTTACCCAGACAGTTCCACTGTCTTGGTTCATCCAAGACACACTGTGTCTTTAGCTACAACTTGCTTTTTGCCTGGTTTGACTCATTCCAGACACCTCTAACCAGGCTGCCTGAGGCTTCAGCCCAGCTGTGGACAGGGGCCCTGTGACACATTCTGTGGTCTGTGCCTGGTGCATCTTTGCTGTTGGTACCAAACCAGCTGCAGCTCCTCCCTCCCCACTCGTGCTCTCCAGGGATTTTCCCAACAGTGTGAACAGCCTGTGTTGTGTAGGGATTTTTCCTGGGTTGGGTAGAAGTGTTTCTTCACAGTCCTGTGCTGAGCTGGTAGCACCAAACGTTCTTTTCCCACAAGCTAAAGGGTTTGGGTCAGCAGCCCCAGAATACCCTTTGGACAAGGTTGGTGTTCACTCACTCTTGCACACCTTGTGCTCTCTCATGGGCATTTGGGTGTTTTTGGCAGGTGTTCTCTCAAATCATGGACGTTTCTTCTTAATTCTAGTTTATGCCTGATCCTGTTCCTCGAGCCACCTGTTCCCAGGTATTTGTGAAGGAGGCAGTGTAACAGCTGTCCTCTATAAACTGATTTTTGTCAGAAGGGTTCCCTTTTGCACATCATAGTTCTTCAGTTGGACTGAAACAGACTTTATCCAGTTTCCCTGAGCAAGGGTAGTGGCAGTGAGGAATGCACACCAGAGGTGTGCTGGAGGGAGGCAGCAGAACCTGGCACACCTGTGTGCATGAGGAAATTGTTCCTTTGTGTCTCTGTGGACTGTGGATGTTTTGTTTCACATTTCTTACTGGTAAGTAGCTTCTTTTAAGTACTTTTTTTCCAAAATATTTGCTGTTCTATTTGTTATTACCTTAAACCAATCCCAGCTCTGGGTGTAACATTTATCCTCATTCTTAAACAACAAACATATTATTTTCTCCTTTTGCAAAGGCAGATAGTTTTTTGCAAACAGCTTGTTGTGTAAAATGTTAGCGTCAGGAATTTGTGTATTGTTGACATAGTTGGGTTGGTTTTTTGTTTTTTTTTTTCACAAGATAAATGTATTGATGTTACATTAATCCAGATTTCTGTGGATATTGTGAAATGTGAGAGGAGTGGGGACCTGCTGTCTTGGGGTTTTTTCAGTTGTTGCAAGAGGAGTATCTACAAACACCTATAAGTGATGTAATTACAATGGGTTTGTGGTGCAGTGCATTATTGGAGAACAATGTAAGGGCAAAAAGGTCACTGCCAAATAATATGAATGCCAATTTTATCCAAAATAATTTGTCATCTTGTTTCATACTCAACTACTCCATCCATTGTGCTCACCAGTAACTGCCATTACATCCCCTAAAGTGTGTTTTATGGCCAGGACCTCTGGGAAGTGAGTGCTCAGGGAGGAGGTGCTCAGTGTGACACAGATATGTCCATGCTTCTGTCCCTGCAGAGTCGTCAGGAATGCAATTCTGTGATACTGAAAGGCAAACCAGGCACAAAGCAGGGCTGGCAGTGCATGTTCTTTCCCACACAGCTTCCTGGTACTCTTCCCCTTCTCATAAACACCCTTTCTTCCTTCTGCTCTGAGCTGATATTTCTCTGGATTTTGTGTGCATTCCAGTTCTTTTGTTGCTCCTGTGCTTCATCTTCAGTCGATTTTTATAGTCAGGATCTTTGCTTTTGTTACTTTCTGTTACTCTCTGAATCCTCATCAATGTTCTTCCACAGTTTCTCTATCCCAGTCCATCTTTTTTTCACTGTTTATGTTTCTCTTGGTGGATTCTGTCTCTGGCCCCTGGAGATGAGAAGCACCTCTGCTCCATGAAACATGCATCAGCTCATCAGTGCAGAATAGGAAATCATCTGGTCCAGCCAAAGCCCTGTGACCAACCTCTCTCATGCCTGTGTGAGGGTAGAGATGCCACACTGAATATCCTGAGCAGTGATTCCATTCTGGAGCATTGTGGGCTTGGTAGAAATTCAGGCAGCATTGTTTACAGCTGCTCTCCAGTTCCCAGGTCTCCATGCCAAAAAGAAATACTAGACCGTGTCCAAACCCCAGAGCTGTAGCTGGTCCTGGCCCTAGCCACAGAGAAGCAGTTCCTGGCCCTGTAGGTCATTCCTTCTCTCATACTAACCACGGCGCGACAGGTTCTGTGTGTGGAGCTCACATTTTATTTCACTTCAGATGCGTAAGAAGGGTTCCGTTCGAGGCACTTTGGCTGCGGACGTCTAGAGGAGTTCTCTGTAGGTTCTGAGGCAAAGCGAGCTGTGTAAGTCAACTGCTGGATGGAAAAGGAGAAGAGGGATTTAATATTCTTTTGGATGGGAATTGCTAGCAGAAATCATCTTAAAGTCCACATAACCCATGTGGGCCTTACCTTCCTCCTGCTCGGTAGTGGTGTGGTGATCAGCAGGTGGGACTGACCCATGGTGCCCAGGGCACACCAGATGGGCACTGATGCAGGTGCTTGGGCTGGAGGCAGAATTCGTGCAGCATTGGCCACCTGCCCTGGTGCCTGATGCTTACCCAGTGCAGGCACTTGAGGTGTGGGATGTGCTGCTGTTGTGGCGATGGTGCTGAGCCCTGGTGCCCACCCCTTCTGGGCACCAGTCAGACACGTCAGCATTGCTTTGCTGAACACGCAGGAGCAAAGTGATCTATGGACTTGGTCCATGTCACTTAGGGAAACTGTGGAGCGTCACCTTCCAACCACATTCAGTTCTTGAAATCCAATTCCACCTGATATTTATAGATACTAAACTGTGTTAGAACCTTTACTGTGGGAGCAGGATCCCTGGGAGTTACAGGCTCTTGGTGCTTGTGGGCAGCACTTTGGTGCTGCTGTTCCTCACAGGGACTGTTGTAACATCCCAGCCCCAGGGTGCCACATCCCACTGATCTGTGTGAGCTCCCCTGTGAAGAGAGCCGCTCCCACCCTTGGGGGCAGGTCCTACCCAAGGACAGCTCCCACTGAGATTCCCTCAGGAGCTGGCATTGCTTTGGTGTGACTCTCAGTCCCAGCGGTATTCTGAGGCCCTGTCCTGGTTTTCCCTGGAGATAATTTTCCTGCCTGTTCGGAATTCTGTCTTTAGAAGCTGCTAATGCAGACATTGTGCTTCCTCTCTCCACAGCTGCGTAACCAAGGCCAAGTGAGAGGAACGAGTGCTGCCAATGACGAGTGAACAACGGACGGACGCCGATGCCGGATCTTGGATGTGTGTGTGGGTGCATGACTCTGTATATAACTATACACACACATGCAGACAGAAGGGGTGGTTACAGTGTCTCCAGGTGCTATACCTGTCCTAGCAAAGATTCCAAGGAAACTGCTTTCATTATGTATACCCCAAGCAAATAAAAATCAACTGAGTAGTGTCATTTAAAGGATGAATTTTGCTAACTGGTATGTTCATGAATGTCAATACTGGACCAATTTCTGCCCTACTTGTTTTCTCTCCTGTCCAAGTCACTCTGCTCTAACTAGCCCATTGTAAAGGAACAGTCAAACGAGTTCATTTCAGTTTTATGTCTTCCCTATGTGATGAGTTTTTGGAATAGGAACAATGAATGTATTTATAGCTATTTATTTCTGGATTGTCATTATCCTCTAGTCAAATCAGAAGAAAATTTCTATTAGTGGAAATTGGAAGACTTTTACTGTTGAATAAGTTTAACCCAAACTGTACCCACTCACTGATTTAAAAGAAAAAAAAAAAATCATGTTTTATTGGACTTTTGTACATTGAAATGCTAACAGTTTTCTTCATTAAAATTGGCAAGATTAAGGAAAAATGGCTTGTGATTTATAAAGTAATCTGCAACTTGAAATTTTCCAGAAGCTCCTTTTTAGACAAGTACACTGACAGTACCTGTAGAGCATTTTCCAGTGTATCTTAGGCCGAGCAGTGAGGAGAGGGGACAGCCCTTCCCTCCAGGAATACTCCTGCCAGCGCAGTGGCTGTTTTCCAGAAGCTCCCTTTTGAACCCATGGAAGCAGTCTGGATTTCACACACAGCAATGGAATATAATTGTGATTTTTTTTCTTTTTTTTTTTAGCTGTTTTCATGTTGGAAATACACTTTGGGAGATGTAGACTTTCAGATATGATGACAGTTTCACTTGTAGCCCCTGACATGTTTCCCTGCTGTCTGTGAGGGGTTGATGCGCAAGAGCCCCTGGAGTAACAAATGCCTCTTGTAGGAAACTCCATAGGGAAAAGGTCTTCAGCATGTTTAAGGAACTATTCAGAGCACATAACAGTGGGGGATATTATCCTAATGCTTGTGAGATCAAAGAAAAAGTATTTTAAAAGCACTAGTTAGATAAAGATCTATTAATGCCTGGTTTCCTCTCAGCACCCTTGGCAGGGCAAGCCTTGCCTGAGCTCCCAGGAGGGATCCAATTTCTGTTGCTGTCAGTGACAAAGCATTCCTACGTTGGCAGCATGGCCAGGGGTGCTGTGCACCTTGTCGTGGTGCTGTGCACGGTGGCACTGCCACACCTGCCCAGCTCTGGTGCTGGTGCCTCACCTGTGCATTGCACCCGCCCACCCTCCAGGCCCCACAGTCATGTGTTTTGTTTTCCTTTCTGGGCTAGCAGTTTTTTGGGTTATTTGTCCTGTGCCACCAGGAGGTTAGGTTGGTAAATGCAGAGACGTGGCGCACACACAAAGGTCACTGAAGTGCCTGGGCCCAGGATGGCAGTACACCTAGAACCCAAGGGCTCAGGTCTCCTCAGTGCTGGAGTTCATGTCCTGCCATTTTTTATGTATTGTAACGCAGACAGAGAGAAAAGGGCCCTGTGACTTCCATGGATTTGGACTAGTTGTGATAATTTGAGAGAATCTTGTAGTGGATGTACAATGTTTAGTTTCCTTTGGCAGTCTCTGGTGTGACTGACAGTAAAGCGGGCAATGAAATTTAATTAAATAAATTTGATCATAAAAAGCTCTGTGTCTTATCTCAGGCACTCCCATTGTTGCTCCTGAGCTGGTGTTTGGGGTCCCAAAGGCCGCTCTCACCTGGAGCAGGACGGCTGCTCTGGGGCTGGGTTTGGTTTGGGATTTCAAGCTGAGCGGTGTATGCACCTGGAACCTTGACACTCCTGAACAGGGAGAGCTCCTGTGCTGTGGCTGCCCACGCTAAGGTGCTGGGCCAGCAGAGGTGGCACGGACCAGGAGGAGGGGGCTGCAGGTGGGAGGTGCCTCCCTCGGGCCACCAGGGGTGCTGATGGGGGTCTGGGTGTCCCTCACTTGCTGGTCCCATTCCTGCCCTCTGCATGGCATGGCTGAGCCTCCTGGGGCTGGGTGGTCTGCCCTCAGGATGGGCCCAGTGCTGGCTTTGGGGCAGGGTTCTGCCTGCTCAGGCGCAATCACCTGCTGCAAATGGAGAACTGTATGGCTCCTTTGGTAAATGCAGGATTGAATTCTTCCTTTACTATCAGCTTGTTTAGCTTCCAGATGGCAAACCAACAGGAAGCAGTGGAAGTGCAACGTAGTTTTGATATAATGGATATGTAAACGTGGTAGTTATTCACTGCAATAGACTGCTGTGAACCATATTCCAGCAGTAACCTTTGAAATCCATCACTTGGCTGCACACAAGTGTGATCTTAAAGGGACTTGTAAGGAATTTGCTTTTTTCTGGAGGATTTTTATTCATTGAAGAGAAAGGGGAATGTTTTCTGTCTTTTGCCTTTACATGTAGACTGAGAAATGTCACGAAAAAATCTGCCAAGATTTTGGGTCTGTTGGGATTTTCCACCCTCAAGCCTTTCTAAAAACTCTCTGAGCAATCTGAAAATGTCCTGTAAGACAACTTACTGTACACTTGCAAGCCTCAGCCGATTCAGCTATGTTTAGGAGCTACATCATGTCCTGGAAAGTGCAGTGCTGTGGTTTTATGGCAAAGTCTGAAGCACGGGGCTGTCGTGGTTTTTATTCAGTTCATACAATTTGAGAGTCTTCTCCATTCAATTTGTCTCAATGGAGTCATCAGAAAAAGATTTTCTTTGAAGTTTTGTAACTTTTAATCAAAGACTTTCTACTTGCTTGATTTGATATGGAAAATTAATTCTAATCAACAGTATATAATTGTCAGGATTTCTCATTGCTATAAGCACAGTAAGCTCTTACCTAATTTTAAAACTTTATTCCTGAGATTGGAGACATGTTTTTTCCAGAACCCCATCTACCTTAATTCTTTAATTTTTCTCCCAAAAATTACATGGCTTTCTGGTTTAAAATTGCATACCCAAGACATACAAGAAAATCGAGGCATTTTTTGAATCTGAACTTTATAGAGTTTCTCCAATCCCAGCTAAAATCTTGATAAGCCTGGCTTTAGCACCCTCTAGAAAAACACCTAATGCTGTTGCTCTTTTGCAAAAGGCTCTGTCTCCCTTGTTTCTCACAGAAACACAGTCCAAGGTAAATTATGGGAATGTGATTATCGGGACTTCTGAAAAACCCAGTAGTCACTGGCTAAACTGTACTGTAAAAAGAACCGAGCTACACCAACACGGGAAGTCCCTGAAAAAGGCTAGAAGCAAAATGACCATAATTGAAATCTGAAAGCAGCAACTTCATAAAGAAGTATGGAAGAGGTGGCGCTTTGTAAATGATGATCTAAAAAGTGTTCTGGGTTGTGAGACCTCATTTCAAATGTATTCATTAAATAATATTTGAATCATTTAACAGTTTGAACTCTACTGCACTGCTAATATCTTCAGGGGATTTTTTTTTTCCAGTAACAAAGGTGCCTTTGTTCCCGCTCAGTGCTTGGGCTGTGCCTTGGATATTAGTTGGAAACCTGATCACCCGACATCACTCCGAGGCTGCGAGTACAATGTGAGTCGTCTGCAACCCGGATTAAATCAGGCCCTTTGTACAGATGCTGAGGGGCCGTGATGGTGGAGGAGCGATGGTTATGGGCAGCAGGAGATCGTTAACCCTTTGTGCCTCTGGCGGGAAGATGGGAGGTTTGGGGGAGGCTGTCGGCAAGGGGCAGGAGCAGCCGGGGCAGTTGTGCGGAGCAGCCAATAGTGCTGAAGTAATTCCTGCTGGAAAGCAAATAATTCCTTAAGTGGGGCAGGTGAAATCTGCTGGACCTGGTGCTCACTGCCTTGGGACGCCTCTTCACCACAATCTGTGGGCAGGGGCACTTTGATTTCTATTGGAAAAGTCAGGACTGTGAGCCAGGGTTCACCAGTGGCTCAGGAACGCACGTCTTGCTGTTAAAACTTATGAAGTAACATGGTAAAAAATAAACACAAGAGCAGCTTTATTTGCCTGGTGGCTTTGCGTTCTGGGCCCCACGGTCTCGAGCATCCCTCTCACCCCAGGACATGTTCTCCAGCAGAGCCAGGAGGTCAGGGGCTACAAGCAGGCAGCCCCAGGAACCAGCATATCCCCCAGCCCTGGAATAGGATGGATGGCAGCATTTAGCAGGGGACAGTGGAACGTGGGGAATGCTCAGACATGCAGCCCTGGGGGAGGTTCTCCAGGAGAAGCCAACGTGGTCCCCTGTGGGTGACTTCATGAGAACCAGTGACCTCCAAACCACATCCAGTGGCCCCACTGCGCCCAGCAATGCACTGCTCTGCCAGGTGCTGTCCTGACAGGGAGGAGAGGGCAGGATGGGACAGTGGCGTGTGGCATCCCAGGGGATGGCAGGATGAGGAGGGGAAGCACCAGGGTGAGTGCTCTTGTGAAGCTAATACTTAGGGGAAATTAAGTCATCAGGACTTTATAAAACACCCTCTGGCTCTCTCCTTCCACAGTAATTCAATTTATAAGATGATGAAAAATGAATTAACTTTGGTGGTTTTCTGGCATCACCCACAGTGAGCCAGACTTTCCAGATGCTCAGAGATTGTTCCTGCTCCACCATGCTTACATAAATTCCCACCTGGTTCAAGTTTAAGAAAACAACAGAACAAAGTTGGTCACACAAACTCCACCGTGAAACACTGACGAGAGTTAAACACCGATTAGAGAGGTGCCATTTTAAAATTTATGCTTCACTGAGCTATTTTAGGAAACAGAAAGCTTTTACTGTTCCTGTAGCCAAACTAATTCACTATTTTTGTCTGTTCCTGTTGTGCTGTATATATCATATATGTATAACATAATACAATTTTTTTCTTAAATTTCCCCTTCCCAATGGAATGTCTGATCCTACATGTGCATTTTAGAGATGGGAATTTGAAAGGGAAAAATAAAAGTCCAGGCAGTGGACTGTGCAGTGCAGTTATCATGGACAGGAAAAATTGCTTTAGGGTTTCCTATGTTTTTAGTAATGTACACTCTCGGTGTTGCATGATTTTAGCATTATCCTGTTTTTTAGTCATCCAAATTATATGTTCAACCAAAACATATTTTTGGTGTTCATTATAAGTACACCGAAGTGCACCATGTGCTGCAAAAATTTTCACCTGTGTGGCATAAATGAGACCCAAGATACTAAATTAGCAAAAAGAAAGCTGTTTGCAGCAATGGAAAAATCTACTGATATTGTGCAAATATCATGATCCATACTGAGGGACCTCTAAACCCGAACATGAAAAATACACAACTTAAGGCTGCAGCCGTGTAAAGAGACTAAACCAGCTGGCCAACCTTGCAGAAGAACCAAATGGGAAAATTCCTGTGAAGGGTTAAGTTCTGAAATTGCTGTCGATCCCTATGGGAAATGATTGAGATGGTTTTAGTCCCTTAACTCTGTTTATTAAACTATGCATTTTTAAAAATGGGAAGCAGTAAAGTGTCTGAAGGAATTTGGTTCAATCTTTCCAGAAACCACATTGTTGGTAAAACTAAGCATGAAATCTTTACACTGGCAAGGTGAACTTCCCAGAAACTGAATGCAAATCAGGTTTCACAGATGAAATTGTCTTTAATCTCAATTACAAACCATGTCACCTCCAGACACTCAAGCAGGGAAGGACAAGGAGTGACAGAGGTTGGATCGCTGGAAGTCCCTACATGTTGCCTTTTAGCCCGTGTCTCCCAGCTCAGCAGTGTGACCGTGCTGGCAGCAAATCCCTGGGAGCCTGTGAGGCACTATGTGCCAGAGCCTTCTGCCCACAGTGGGCCTGCCTGCTGTGGGCACAGCCTGAACCATGCTGGGCTCTGGGACCTTCCCAGAACAGAGCCCTTCCATACCCAAAAATCCTTCCGTTCTTGGGAGCTAAAGCAGATGCACACAGACAGACACTATCCCCTGTGGAGCGATGCTTTCCCTCGGGAGCTGGCTCTGCACTCCCTGCACTCACAAGCTCATCTAATGATTTTACACATTTGCCTCCTGCGTCCGTTCCGCCACCACACTCACTGTAGTTTGAGAGGAGATGCAGTAGTGTCCCTAAACTGTTCCAGGCAGAAGTGCTGAAAACTTTCCTGAAAATGTCAGCTGCCAGATTTGGAGACCTGTCCATCAAAATATTCCAATCCCTTTCACCAAATATCCCTGCTAGGAAGAGAAATCCCTGCCACGAGAAACCTATCAGCTCTTTTGCAGAGTGGCTGTTGCAATCCTCTGCTCCAAGGACAGGGCCCATCTCCAGGGCCGCTGTGTGATGTGGAGCAGGCATTGGTGGCACCACAGAGACAGGGAATGGCTACAACTGATGTACCTGAAGCTGCACTAATGACAGGGCACCTTTGGAGAACTGGGAGTGCAAATACTGCCAAGAAGTGAGCTTGAGTTCCCTCTGTGTCAGGGTTTAAGAGGCTCTTGCTAAGGGCTGGCTGAGCTAAAGTGGCTTGAGCATATGGGCTTATTTTGTGCAGTTTCTGTGGTGGTTTCTTCGTTAGATTTTCAGTGGTAATGAGCCCACACAGTAGATTGCTGCAGGGAGAAAAAAATCATTCTGAATAGGTTTGCTGAATAATTATGAACTGAGCTGAACCCTTACATTTGCTTACTAATTGTATGGTCCGTGATGTTTTATGTATGATGCATTCATTTTGTTAAAAAGGATTTTTTTTTCTTTTTTTTTTTGCTGAGCACCAACTTTTCTCAGTGCAAGTTAAACTGACACAGTGGAAAGAGCTGGATTTAAGTCTGATGAATTGATGTTGTTTGAATTTTTTTTTAAACATGAGTCCCACTATTTGGTTTTCAGAGCTTGCAATATGAAACTCAAAATTGTGCTATTGTCTGGAGAGTTGAAATAAATGAATCCCCTCAACTTTGGATTTGGCAGGCACAATTACCATTGTTAATTTAGAAAATAATCCCCAGCAGCTACAACTATTTAAATAATGCCTCTCCTTGCTTCCCCCAAGATGACCAAAACCCAAAGACTAAAAGTAAAAATATGTTTTTTATAAAATACACTTTTCACCGCTTGGTCTGATTGAGAGAGGCTTCCTTCTCCTTGGCTGGGGACTGTGACCCTTTGTGACACAGGTAACCTGACATTGCTGGACACAGCCCAGGTCCACACTCCCACCAGTGCTCCCAGCCCCATGCTGGACAGCAGGAGCTGTGGGCAGTTTGGCAGCCCTGGGTGAGCTAAAGCCAGAGCATATCTCAGGTTAGAAACAGGGGTTGAGCCACCTTCTGACACACACACCATGGGCCGGCAGAACTCTGCAGCTGGTATCCGACCTTGCCATTCCAAGCAACTCACTGTTTTTACTGTCAGGATACTTAGGCTGAGATTATTTCCATATTTACCATTGTCCAGTTATAGACACCATCTGGCTCCCGCCAAAGGCCACAGGGGTGGTGCTGGGCGAGGTGGTGCTGGGTGGTGCTGGGCCAAGCCACGGGTAGGCATGCGAGTTCCCTCTCCAGCGAGACTATGGTGGCTCTGGAGGGAGTGAGGCTGAGCCCTGGGGCGGCACACGGACACTCGAGGTCCCGGCTCGTGGGTGCAGCCCCGGGGACGACATCGCCCCTGCGCTCAGGGCCGTTGTGCGCCTATGGCGAAGAGAGGAGGGACTGGTGGCACAGCGGTGCGGTGGGCTGCCCGCCCCCAGAAAAGCGGCCGGACACGCCGGGGAAGTGAGTGCCGGCGGCGCCGGTGCCCCAAGACGAATCCGGGCAGCCGCTGCTGGCGACTCCGCCCAGCCCGACGCCCACCGCACACGACCCTGTCCTTCTGTGGGGAGGAATGTTCACGGGTCTCGGCCCGCCCCGTCGGGTCCGACTGCGCGCCGCTGGGCGGACGGGAGGCTCTCCGACCGCCGTCGGGGCGGAGCGGGGTCGGGGGCACGGCCTGGGGACTCTGCCCGGCGGGGGCTCGGAGCGGGGCACGGAGCGCGACCTCTGTGCCCGGCGGGGGTGCTGCGGGGGCCGGGCGGGCGCCAGGGGGCGCTGTGCCCGTTCGGAAGAGCCGCTCCGACGGCGC
>VZRN01005610.1:99865-313325 GCA_013397935.1 Dasyornis broadbenti
CCACCACGACCCGCTGCCAGCAAGCTGGGTGCCCTCTCGCTGGGCTCCTTCAGCAAGGCGGCCAGCAAGGACAATGTCTTCGGGCAGAGCTGCCTGGCTGCCCTCTCCACTGCCTGCCAAAACATGATCGCAAGCCTGGGCGCTCCCAACCTCAACGTCACCTTCAACAAGAAGAGCCCGGCCGAGGCCAAGCGCAAGCTCAGCCAGGCCGAGCCCGACCCGCCACCTGCTGCCCCGGACTACTTCCCGGCAGGGCCACCAGTGGGCGGGGGTGGCGCGGGCAAAGCGGCGGGCACTGCCCCACTGCTGCCCGCGGAGAGCAGCCTCTCACCTGGCTACGCGCTGGAGCCGGTGGCCGGTGGCGAGGGAAAGGCGGGTGGCGGGCGGGGTCGGGGTCGCCGGAAACGGGACAGTGGGCATGTCAGCCCTGGCACGTTTTTTGAGAAGTTCTCAGCTGCAGAGGGTGGGGGAGCCGGTGTCAGTCCAGGGCAGCCGGCAGTGCCGGTGGCGGCGGGGGGCCCGCCGGGGGCTGCGGGCACTGAGCGTGGTGGAGGCACCCCTCATGACAAGCCCCTGACCTCACCATCCTGGGGCAAGGGGAGTGAACTGTTGCTGGCGGAGCAGCCCGACCTGATGTCCTCCCTGGACAGCGGTATCCAGAGCGTGACCAAGTCAGACGGCAGCTCCCCGCACGTGGACTTTCCCGACGAGGTCAGCACCAGCTATGGCAACGAGGATGAGGTGTCCTCCAGCTCCGACAATGCCACCTCCAAGCCCACCCGTAGCCCGCTGCTGGGTGGTTCGCCCAAGCTGCCCCGTGGGGAGCACGCACTTCTCAACGGACAGAAGCCCCTGGCCCTTGGCCTTCTCAGTACATCTACCTCGACCCCTGACAGCTATGGGCTCAGCACCACGGCAGGCGCTCACCCTGGCACACCAAGCATGGAGCAGGTGCGGACCCCCACAAGCACCTCGGCCCAGGACGAGATCCACCCCCTGGAGATCCTGCAGGCACAGATCCAGCTCCAGCGGCAGCAGTTCAGCATCTCGGAAGATCAGCCCTTGGGGTTGAAGAGCAAGAAGGGGGAGTGTGTGGGGCAGAATGGGGACAGTGACCTGGGCAGCTGCTGCTCAGAGAGTGTCAAGGGCACCATGAGCACCATCGACCTGGACTCCCTGATGGCGGAGCACAACTCCACCTGGTACTTGCCTGGAGAGAAGGCCCTGATGGAGGGGCAGGAGGAGGACAAGCCCATGGCACCCTGGGAGAAGCCCAAGCCCCTGAACCCCAGCAAAGAAGGTATTGGTTGTCCCACATGGGTACTGACACAGGGGTAGGGGTGGTTTTGGGCTGCTCCGGGAAGGGGACAGAGTACCTGCAGCCCTGGTGCTCTGGGCACACACTGAGTCCACACCTACTCTACCCTTGGTGGGTGCCAGGCATCTTCCCATTCTGAGCTGAGGCTACAGGATGCTCTGTGGATCTACTGGGGTAACCAGTGTCAGGGACAAAGTGCCTGCTGCCTGACTGGCCCAGGTGACAACTGCCCCGTGGCATCTCTGCTGCCAGCCCTGTCCTCATCATACCTCCTAGGGAATGGGCAGGTGTGGGTGCTGAGCAGAGGGTCTCCCCATGAGCCCCAGTTGAGCTCCTGGGCCTGGGGGTGCTGAGGAGGGGGCTCCTGCAGAGTCCTACCAAGCACAGGGTGCAGAGGAGGGGACTCCCACAGAGCCTGGTGCCAGCTGAACATTCCAGCCACTTTCCCAAAACTGTGACTGAGGTTTTCCTAAACCACAAAAACATGAGTCTGGTGGTAGTGCTACCCCTTCAGGTCCAGATGCCCCTGCTTGCCTTTGGAGCCCACAGCAGTGTGATACTGAACTGAATAGCTTGTAACAAATTACTTTTCATTTAACTGAAAGGCAGGACAAAATACGGCTCTGGGTCTGTTAGTGTAAAACTTGCTTAGTTGACAGGTGTTTAATTTCTACATTAGTTGTCATTTTTGATCCTTCCTTGTGTCCAGAGGGCATCATAATTCCCCAGGCTCAGGAAAAAAATATTTTAATGGAAAACCCTCTATTATAAAAGCTGTTTAAGATAAGGATGATTATAGATTCAGTTGGTTCCTATTTTATCTTATCAAATCCCTATTTTGCAACCTGCCTGGCTGTATGTGTGATTGTTACAATGGGTGCACATGCTGTACCTGCTGTCTGAGGGCAGGCGGGTGGTTTTGGTGTGCTAGAAATACGTGTGTGCAGTTTACACAACATAAACTAATTATTTGTGCCTAGAAAAGGTGATGTTTTGGTACTGCAGTGTAGTTTGAAATTGTTTTCATTACCTCTCATGGTACAGACTGACTTTTTACAGCCCTCCACGTTTAGTAATTTTACTAAGAAAGTTGTTGGGGAAATTAGAAGGGAGCTGGTTTGGAAACTGGGCTGTTTCCTAACCTGGTTCTGGTTGGCTTTGCAGCTTTGGCTTTCTGAAGCGTGAATCCTAGCCCCCACGGTTTGTCTCTTTGTTCATGTTTAATGCCCAGCGCAGGAGACTCTCATTTCGAGCAGAGTGTTTAGCATGCACAGCAGACCCGAGGAAGCCCATCAGCATTCTCCATGCTTCACCCAGGCAAGGACATAAATTGGTTTGTTTGGGGCCCTTCTTTTCCATTTTTAAATGGAGTTGCACACAGCATCCTTCCTGGCCCCTTCTATTTTATTGTTTCTTGTACACAACATCTAGATCTGACTGGATCAATAGCTAGTTAGCACAAATCACAGTTCCTGTCACTTCTGCCTTGGCAGGCTCAAGCACATATATATGTTCTCTCACACCACACGCACCCCGTTACGTGTGCACTTTCACACAGATACACAGATCTTACACCGTGCTGTGTTTAGAAATAGATTTTAGAAGAATAACTTATTCTATAGATCTTGACTTCAAGGATGAAAAAAAAAATCCTGAGCAGTGATTTAATTCTGAACACCACATTTATTAAAAGTATAATTTGGCTTAAAATGATCTATATTTTGTGTGTGTGTGTCATACAGAGCAATGCTTCTGCAGCGTCTTTTAACAGCACTCCTCCAGTCACTTTGATCACAGCTATTCTTAGTAACAGCTAGTGAAAGAAGTAATTGCTTTCTGGTCGCGATAACCACAATGTTGGTGTTAAAACAGTTCATCACTTGGAAGGAAAACCATTTAATCAGTGTTCCTATATAAGGATATGTTTTAGTATTTCAGAGGCTTAATATAAAATAGCAAACCAGTTCCACAGCAATGCAGAGGCGCTTGGGTTGGTTCATGCTTTAGTCACTTGAGGGATTTGAATGGGCTGGTTCCTCGGATGAGGAAATTTATACAGACTCACAGAGAATTTACTTTAACTATTGTTGGAGATGATAAAGATACAATAGGTGAGACAAAGCAAGCTGTTCACCTCGGTCAGTGGAAATAATTTAACTTTACATTGCCGTACCCCTGTGTGTGTGAAACTGTGTTTAAGAAAAGGCTTTCTTTAGCTGTGGACTGAGATTCTAAACCTTCTCAGTCGGCTGGGATTTGCACTGTGGTGTTTGTTCCAGCAGCAGCCCAGTGTCTGGGTGGATGCTCAGGCTCTAGACAGCGCTCCTCTGAATTCAGGCAGTTCCTCGGCGTGCAGAACTCCGTGCTGGGGAGCGGGCATCGTTTTGGGGCTGGGCAGCGTCCGTGAGAGCAGCATTAAACCCAGGGTCCTCCCCAGTGCAGGCATTGTTGGGGGCTTCTGATTTACACCTGCTGTAGGAGAGCAGGCGGTCAGGGATTTATTCCCATTGTGGCACTGCTGCGATTGGCACCAGCGGCTGCTCAGGTGCCGGGGAGGCGGAGGAAGGGGCGGTGGGTGTCAGGGGGCAAGTTCCCCTCGGTGCAGTGCTGGGCACTGTGTCCACTGCCAGCCACTCTTAGCCAGTGCTGGGCCCGGAGGGTCCAGCTTCCCTGCTGGCCATGAAGGCAAGAGCAGGCTCCCCAAAACACAGCAGGATCAGGAACTTCTCAAATACTCTTTTAATGCACAGATTATGGGGGAAGCAACTTGAGTTGTTTTAATGGCTGCTCAGATTCCTTGGAGCTCACCTTTTGTCCCATACTGGCATTAAAATGATTTGCTGATCTCTGACAGTTGCATGAACTGTGAGTGTGGAGGTTGCTGAGAGCAGATACTGGTGCTGCTGGTGCCCCTGCGAGGTGTGACACCTCCGACACTGGCCTGCCGCGAGCTCTGTGCCTGCGTTCACGTTTCGTTTCGGAATGTAGTATTAGTAAGGCTGCCTGGACATGGCTCTGCCCTGAAATGTGTGTTCTGTAAGGAGTTTTCTCTGATTCATCATTTCTTGTACCAACATGTTTTATGCGAGGTGGCTGGTAGTTTTTGGGGCTTTTTCCCCAGAAAATGCTTTCTGGAATTTCGTGTTTGCCTAGCAGCTTGATCTGGGAGTGAGAGATAAATAACACTGAGTCTAGAGGGGTTGTCTTGACTTCCAACACCACAGCTCTAGCTGACAAAGAATAACCAGATCAAATTGACTTAAAAACCTGGGGCCAATTTAATGGAGTTTTGCTTTTCCTGGTTTGACTGAACCAGAACGATTTCCCCTTCAGTGAAATGTGTATTAGTATTCTCTAGAAACCCAGTAATTAAATGCTGGTGGGGTTTTGGTTTTAGTTTTTCACTGAAATTTTGAAGGTCCCGTACTGCAGATGTCAGGTGAAGACATCAGTACGTACCTAGAGCTGTGCAGGTGTTGATTGGAAAGGATGGGAATATATTCCGCTGCTCGGTGGCTGTTGGGCTCGTCAGTCCGGGCTGATGGGCACGTGCCATGTAGCACCGTTAGCCTTCATCTGTGAGTTTTTGTTAATATTTCATTGTTACACTGAACCTGTCTCTGGAATGAGCCCGCAGGCCAACTCTCTTGCCGGAGCAGTGTGTAACATCTGTGAATTACTAGAAATATATTAAGAAAGGTCAAATTTGGTCCAGATGCGGCCAGGAGCCTTTGTTTTCTTTCTAGTGCATTCTGCTGCATCTTTTATCTTAAATACTGCTGAGTTCTTTTAGAGGCTTTACCGAGGGACTGATTTTTTTTACTGGGACCGAGTTTGTCAGACCTCTCGTGAGGTTTTTCAGGCACTGAACCCTCACTGCAAGCGATGTGCTGTGAGCGGCTGTGTTGTAGTGAGCGCTGTGGAAACGAATTCAGCGGCAAAGCTCAGCGCCTTTTGCAGCAAGGGGGCTGTGATTCCCGATGCTGCTTTGTTTGCCTCACTGGGCTGCTGAAACTTACACAATTTTAACAATTTAGTGAAAAAAGAAGCTATTGCCTTTGTCTTGAAGTTACGTGATAAACTCCACATTCATCAAATCCACATCTTTATTAAATCATCTGGATTAACAAGCAGAGTGATGGGGGAAGAACGCTCCCGTTGCTTATCCTGGGAGAGAGTTTGGTGTGCATTAGATTTCAATTTAATATTATGCTTTAAACTTTTCTAACCTGTTAAAAAAAAAAAAACTAATTGGAAGGGTTGCCCCTGCTTGGCCTCACGTGAATGACAGAAATTCTCCGTTGTTCACCTTGACTGACTATAATTTTTAATACTTTCTACTAGAAAATGGTCCTGTTTAAAAATGTTTTCCTTTGTTTTATAAACATTCTGTAGCAGTGTGTTTGTCGACCTTTATGGCAAATATTAGAGAAGGCAAGGGACAGAATTTTCAGGAGTATTTCCTCTTGCTGTGATATACTAAAATATTTAGTGCAGGAAGTGTGTAAATTTATTGGCATTTCAGTAACAACTGTGGCCACCGTTTGCCTTTGCATCCCCGTCTGTCTGGCTGTTAATTTTTGGTCTCTAGATTTACCTGTTCTCATTTCAGTGGAAAATCTAGCTATTTGAATTAATGCAGATTACCTATCTGTTTTGAATCCTGGTGCTTTCTTGCCCCAAAGTCTGTTATTTACTAATGGCCCATTCAGTTGCAAGGTGAGTTTTAACAGGAGTGTTTTGCACACACTTGGTGTGAGGATGTGCGTGAGACAGACTTTGAGGGAGATATTACTTGAAACTGGTTTGTGAATGTGCTTCAGATTTTTATGTGTGATGTAAAAGGAAATGAATTAGACTTAGTATTTATATATGAGCTTGGATGACAGCATAGATTTATTTTGATCTGTGATGTATTACACTATGTCTGCTCTTAATTTTTAAAGTACAATACCTGGTTTTTTTACCAACGACCTAGTGGAATGCTCGACCATAGAACTGCAAATAATATTTTGATAAAAAACGTTATTAATTAGCCATGTCTATAGATGCAGTTTGTTGTTACTTATGTAGAGCAAAGAATAAGACAAAAGTCTAACCTAAAACTATGTAGGCTGCTTTTATTTAAACCAGCTGACTCCCAGCCTCGGTAGTGTTCTGTACCAGGGAGAGGTTTTGGTACAGTAAAATGCCTTTATGTGGCCATATAAAATTTTAGTACTAGACAAATTACTGTACATTTTCAGTCAGTGGTTTCTCGTGTATTTCTGTTAAATCTGAGTGCGAGGAGAGTCTCCCCAGAAAGTGCAGAGCCAGCTCCAAAATGAATCTTCAGGTGGCCTAACGTGTATGCTTTGTTAACGCTGAATTTACTGAAATATCAGAAACAGTTTAATGACATAATTTCTGAAGCAGAGTGAGAATATTGAAAGAGACCAGTCAAACTGTAGGCAGAGGATCATTCCCTGTTTAATCTCTAGTATAGAATAGATTGTCCTTTGCATGTTTTGGACTGGAGCATGTTGGATGCAGGCAGCGCGGGTGGTGGGCGTCAGGCGCTGGTACCCACCTCGCCATCGCGCCGCGGCTCCGGCCGGCTTCCGCCTCCTTGTTCAGCTGGTCCGGCTTTTTTGTTGAAAAATCTACACCCTTGAAAAGAACAATGTTTGCACTTGTAAATACATGGTTAATGTTTGCAGGACATGTTTAAGATTGGTGTGTTGTTTATTTTAAAATACAAAATTATTCTTGTTTCATTGTTTGAGGGGTGTTTTTAAATGAGAGCTTCTGTTAGTGATGGCAGTTCAGAACATGGCTGTGCACCAGGTCTTGGGTAAGGGACATGGGGAAACTCATGAAAATTATATAGGTGAAGCCGTGGAATCATCCAGGAAATTCAAATTCAAGGTCTGCCCTCACCGTCCTGGTCTTGGTTAGATTTCTCAGCTTTTAAAATGTAATTCCGAATTTTTGCTGTTCTGTAGGTAGACCCAGTTTACACACAGTGATTAGATGACTGGCTTATATAAAAATTCTGTGATTCTTTGTAGTTTGCTGCTTTTCCTTTGCCAGATGCTTTTGTGTTGGTGCAGTTAAAACATTCTGAGTTATTAGTGACCTTTTAATACAAAGGATTTGGGGTTTTTTTTACACATTTAAATATATTTTATGGATTATGTGCCAATGTTCCAAAGTCAAATGCCTTCTAAATTTAAAGCTGAGAATTGAACAGCTGGAGGTCTAATCCATTAATTTTTACAAGCTGACTTTCTTAATACTTCAAAGAGAACATCTTAGATGATACTGCTTTGCTGTTCTCCTCCTCAGCACCCCTTCTTCTCTCCCCACCAGTGCCCTCTCCTTGAAGGCTTCATGTTCTGTTCATCTCCTGGCAAATGACAAAAGCATCTGGATGTGGGGAATGCATTTTCCTTAGTTGATGTAATAAGTTTTAAGACTCGAAGGTCTAGAAATGTGCCTTTCTTACTGTTGCACTTTTTATCCATACTAGTGCAAAAATACGTGGTCAGTGCTGTTCTGTGTTTCTTTCTTGTACTTGGGTTATTTTTTGCAGCAGTGCAGGCGCTGTCATAGGAGTATTTGTGCTCCGTGCTTGTACCCTTTCGACGCACCTGACTCACGCATAGGGCACATCCCTCTTGGTAGGATTGGGTCTGATTCATGCTGGCCATTTGGAAGTAACGTTTTTCTAAGTTTTGCCTTGCCTATTTGGGCAGGAGCTGCTCTGGCACCGCCAAAGGTGCTGCTCCCTGGGATGCACGTGCGCATCCTCCATGGGCAGCTCCCGAGAAGGAGCTGAGTCTCGGCTGCAGGCTGTGGTGCTGCCTGGTCACTGCAGTGGGGCAGTTTGTGTCTGTTTGTTTTCAATTCCAGCAAATCTGTTCGTGTCTGTTCAGTGTTTTAACGTAACACCACCAAGGCATGACACTGGGCGGTCCACATTTTTATTAGCTTTTAACATTTGTCTAAAAAAGCTTTTTTTGGTGTGGTAAGCAGAAATCTGGTTATGTTTAAGTGCTGCTTTGATAGATTTTTTACATCAAAATAAATACAGTTTATTTGAGTTTAAACACAGACAACACGTGTGAGAGCTCGAAGGGCTCCACTAGCTCTGACTGTGAGGGATGAGCCACAGCCCTGCTGCCGCAGCCAGTTTGTGTGAACTTTGGGATATTTACCTTTTTTTTTATCTCCCCGCTGTGTTTGGAGCATTTAAAATACAAAATGAATAACTTTGTTTTTTTTTCCTTTTAACTCTCCTACCTAAATTTCTGACTGCTGGTCCTTTAGGACTTGATCCCCTTGATCCCAGCAAAGCCTGTGATCGGTCAGTAGTTGGAAAACAGCAAGGTTTTTTTGTGGTAAAATATATATTTTCGGAGTTAAGTCTGCATTTAATTAATTTTGTGAATTAGTATTCACAAAATACTCGAAAGCATTCTGTTACTAATAGAAAGATCATCCTGAGGCTGGGGAAGCACAGTTAATTGAAAAAGCAGCCATTTGTAAAGTGAAGAAAATTTTAAAACATTTCATAGCCTAATTAAGAATGTACTCCTGAGTTAATATTGAGAATATTAATTTGCTGTGTGAAGCAAATACACTACAAAGCCCTGGAAAGAGTCATATCCTTCCATCCTCCTTAATCCTCTCCCAAAAAGCAGTTTAAGAAGAAAGGCATGACTTTTTTTTTTTTTTAATGTAGCCTGAAACCATTTTGCTAGAAAGATGTAAATTGATCTATTAACATAGGAAATGGAGGTTGGGCTGGGGTTATTATCTGGTCAGAATTTTAGGATCTCTTTCCTAGAAAAATCTTCCACTATTTTCTTTTTTTTTTTTTTTTTTTTTTTTTTTTTTGTGGGGGTGTTTAATATTTTTTTTTTTTGNGAGGTGGATATAATATTTCTCTGTAATGGCATTGAAAAGCCTTTTGGTCTCAGGTGAGAGCAGTGAGAAGAGGCAGAGGATGCTGTCGGTGGGGGTGTCTGAGGCACAGCTATGCATCATTGCAAGCAGTGCTGGTCCCTGGGGAATGGGGCTGATCCTTCCCTCCCATGCACTGCTGGAGGTGAGGCTGGTGGAGATGCGGAGAGTGAGTGTCTGCACAGTGTTCCTGCTCCTGGCTGGATGGCTCGGTCGGTCACGGCATTACCATCGTACTCACGGAGATCAGGGTCTGCGTGTGATTTAGAGCGCAGTGGAGTCCATATTCAGGTCCCGCTCTAGGATTATTTTTATTTAAGATCATATTTATTACACCATAAATTGCCACGGTGCTTTAGAAACCTGGGAGATGTTCCCACTGCTAAAGATTTACAGTCCAAATGAGATAAAACTGGCGTTGTTGGGGTAGGCAGCTGCTGGTTCACCGCCGGAACACGGTGCGGTTCCACCAGGGCTTGGGCAGGTGAAGTGCACAGTGGAACTGGAGGGAGCCTGGGGATTAGTCTCAGCACTTGGGAAGCCAGCAAAGGCTGGCACGCTGGTGCTGAATGGTGCTGGGTTAGGCCTGCGGTGGTTGGGAAACTTGTGGGCAGGGAATGAAGGGCTGAGAGCATCTCGTCCCACCTGGTGAGCTCATTTCTGCGTGCATGCCTTCTTCAGTGGGGATGGTGAGGCTGTACTGCCCTCTCCGGGGCAGCATTTCTCCTCTTGTGGAAAAAAAAAAACCCCAAACTCCAGTTATGGCACTTCTATTCTGTGTGTGAGTGAATTTCTAAATAAGTTTCTCAGTCTTAGCAACAGGAAAAGAGACCTAAATGTTACAGAAGTAGTTTGGTGCAAGGTGGGTTTTCACCTCCTCCAGATGCCTGGAGTTGGAAGCATCACCAAGGCTGGGCTGCTTCTACTTGCTCCCCTGGGCGATGGGAGAGGAGGACCCAGACCCCAGGTCTGAGCTGCCCGGTAGGTCACAACAAGCTGATGTGACTTATACCTGGAGTGGTACTGAGCTTTTAATTAGAAAAAGGGTGTCTCTTAGACCTTCCAGGCAGCCAGGTAACTGTTTGCATCTAACGTTACAGGTATTTTTGAGCTGACTCGCTTGTTTTGTTAATTTTTATTGGTGCCAAATGTTGGCTGAAAAATATTTTTTTGCCTAGTCTGAAGAGTAGCCCAAAATGTCAGACCAAATACAGTTTTAAAAGCAAGAAGATAATAAATGAGCCTATTGATTGTATTCTACAAAAGAAAAAAAAAGGAGTTCCCCAGTAATTGTAATAAAAGCTACCACAATCTATGAGACAATAATTCTGAAACCCTTTAAAAATAGTATTATTATTCGAAGTGCAAAGCAGCTGGTATTTTATGATGGAACAGATTTTATTGTTGCTGGATATAGGGTCAAATGCTTGCAGCACATTTTTGATTTAAACAAACCAAAAATGCAAATGCTTTTTTGAAGATAAAATCAGTATGATTTATCTCTTTTTTTCCTGGATCCTATAGTTCCCTGCTCTACCTCTAAATATAGGCACATGCTGTTCTTTTTGTGCTGGGAGAAACCACGAGCAGCCCAGCTCCCTGTGCTCTCCCTACCGTGTCATCGTTCTGGAGGCAGAGGGAAAACAAGGGCTGTCCCAAGTGCAATTCAAATCTTATACGAGCTACCTTGAAATAGGCAGATCACAAAAAAAGGGAGAGTAGCAAAAGCTTCCTTTATTCTGGCTCATTATTATTATTGTTGTTGTTATTATTACGAAAGTTTTATCCCACCGTTTGCCAATTTCTTGTGCTGTTGGCGGGGCAGGTGTGAGGGCGATAGCTGGAAAATGTACAGGCGGATGGGGCAGTGTCGGGGAAGGTTCAAGGGCAGCTCTGGTGATGTGAGTGAGCTTTGCTTTTAAACTTTGTGCATCAAAATTGTGTTGTAGGTTACATGACAAAGTGGTTTGTCCTGTAGATAAATCCAGTTCATGTACTATATCCTGATGTTACTTATTTTAGCTGAGGTGTGAATGGGAAAGGCGGAAGGGAATTTGCTGCTCCCAATGTTCTGGGCCCCCGGGGCAAGTGACCACGGTCCGGACTGTGGCAGGGCTCCTGCTGGTGTGGCCGAGTGCTGGTGGGGCACAGGAGTCCGGCTACTGCGGACCCGCGAATGCCACTTTGGAAATGTCAGGTTTTAACAACACAATGAAGCCTTACTCCAAATATTTAACCAGATCCTCCAGTGTTTCGTGTAGTTTTCCTCGAGTGGCTGATGCCAATGGTGCTGCAGTGTTTCTTTTACAGAAAAGAACAGATAAAAAAATCTCTTCTTTGAGCCAGACACGTGTGAGCCTCAGAGCTGGGAACGTGCGTTGGGAGATTGTGATACAATTACGTTTTATGTCTACCTGTTAAGCATAATGAAGGGTTGGTTGCTGGCCTTAAATTTGGAAAGAGCTTACTGTAGAGCTTAAACCAGAAGTAGATTCCTGTAATTACTGCTTTGCTGTGCGGAGTGTGGCGAGGTAGAGGGAATAAAAACTGTTCATTGTCCAATTGTATTTCCATAACTGCTGCACTTTTAAATGTCTGTTTTGAAAGATAAAATTTTTTGTTATACTAATTTTCTGAAGTAATAAAAACCAGTGCAGGGAAAAAAAAAAAAAGAGGTTAAGAATGTCAAATGAACAATGCTTAGAAAACACGGAGCTTCAGCTTCTTCAGTGAGCCCTGCTGCGGTGCTTGGAAAGTCAGTGGCTTTGTTTGTTAAACACAAGGCCACTGTGCTATTGCGGTTTGTGTTCTCTTGAATCAGAGATCCTTGATAACGAAATGAAGAATTTTAAAAACTTTGAATTTTCTGTTTGCTTTTTTTGTACTTATTAGGCAAACGTGGTGAAACTTGAAGCAGGCAGTTCTGAATCTGCTCTTGCTTTTACTTGACTTTGTTCTTGTTGTGTTATGGCAGTGTGTCAGGGAAACTTGGATCCCAGCATTAGTTGTTTGGAATTATTGTTTGTATTATATTCAGTTTCAAATGGTATGAAACTGTAATGAGAAATGAGCATTTGTTTACACTGATAAAATGAGTCTTTCATAGCGTACACTTGTTTTGGTTGTACGTACTAGTACATGTTGTAGCTCAGAATGTCCGGTTTTTCAGAGTGCTAACATGGCCTCATTCTGCTCTTTGTGTGCATTTGGGATTGGAAACTGCATCAAAGAGGAGGTGTTTCTGCTTCAAGTGAGGTAGAAGAGAGGGAAGACCAAAACTCTACTTGTCCCTTAGGGAAAAAAAACGCTCTAAACCACATCCTTTTTCCTCTCCCCTTCAAAAATTTGGCTTACATCTTTAAGAGAGAGGTTTTTTTTCCTTTTCTTTTCCAACGATCCTTTAGGGTGTGCTCTTCTGGCCTTTCTCCTGTTTGTGGAGCTTCTCTTGGAAAACATTTTAAGGGGTTATATTTGACATGTCCCTGAAGGCTGCCTTCCACAGTGGTCTGGCCCAAATAGAAATGTGAAAAGTTCCCACTACTGAGCTGTAAAAGAATACTAGAAATGGGTTGTGCAGAAAAAACCATTTAGATAAAAATGCAATTTTCCCTTTCACATACACTGCTAAGAATTAATAGCACATTCTTCCTAAATGGGTAGTTCAGTATTATATTTTCACCTTAATGAAATTCTTTCCAAAACAGGAGAGTTTCATTTAAAACTGTAGAGCAAAATTGATCTGTCTTTATCTGCAGCGCTCACTGCTTTAAAATATCATGGGATTGACTGCCATGGGCTATCTGGGTGCTCCATGGAAAACAGATGTTGGGTTCCATGGTGGGTGTCCCAATCTGACTCTCTGTCCCATCACAAGGTGTGCTCCTTGCCCTGCCATCACAGCTGGATTTGGGCTGTCACTGTGGTGATGTGTGCTGAGCACGCCAGCTGTGCTTTCACGGCTCCACTACTTGGCCAGAGGCCACCACGCAGTGGGGACGTCAATGTGGCACTTACCAGGGCATTTCTGCCAGAAATACCCCAAAAAGGGAGAAGGGCCAAGCCCACTGCGGCCTTTGCCCTGTGTTGGTTCATTGTTGCACACCTGGGGTACAGGTGGTGAGCCCCAGTGTGGCGTGGCCTGGTACAACATCAGCAAAAACATGCGGACATCGGTTTCAATATGTCCCTTTTCTGTAGAAGATACGTAAATGCCTAATGAAAGAAAGAAAGGGGAATCCTCTGTGGTAGCTGTGAAACTGGAGATGCCCCCAGGAAGACTTGCCAGTTCCAGCTAAGAGGAAAGCAAAACATATATTCATACTTTTTAATGCTTTCATTTTTGGTGAAAGGTTTTTAATACAATGGTGAGAACAGAAGTGTGCGGAAGGCGTAGGGTTGATAGAGAGACTCTGCTTTAAACAGCTCTTCACTGCTGAGTTGCAGGGGAGAAAATGCTTTTATTAAATAAATTGTTTGGAGTTTTCATCGTTTTAATAAAATGGTTCCCATGTATAAGCAATGCTCATAGTGGTGGAGACACAGACAGGATTGATACAACTCAAAGTCTCCATGTTAAAAACACGAATTTTGATGGCAGTGATGCACAGCTTTTGCATTATTTTTGTGACAAATTACCCTTCAGGGGGGCTCATGCTTGGGCTTTGCCCCAAAAGGTGAAATACAGGAGAGGTGTGAGGCAAGTCTGTCTGACTCTTGCTCCCAGCTAACATTGAGCTTAATCCAAATTCTGTTTTTGAAAGGGGTATTTATAGTCATCTTCTGATAGTCTCCCAATCAAACAGCAGCAAATACAATACTTCTTGTTAGGTGTGTTACAGAGCAGCTGTTTTTTTAGTCGCAAAACTTGCCTTTTGTGATTCATTTTCTGTGAATCATAGTAGTTCAGCGAAGAGTACAGATCACGACTTTTACAGCCAAATACGCAATTCCCTGGAAGCAAATGTCCAAAATTTAAATATTTTAGTGTAGTGCCTTGTAACTTGCCAGTTTTGTATTAATGGGACATTGGCTTTTGAGTTTTCCTGTAAAGCTTTGCTCTCTGGGATAAGCACGCCCATCAGTAGGAGTGTTGACTCCCCGGTGTCAGTGGTTCAGCACTCGGAGAACGTTGCCTGGTTCCACTTTAGACAGGAATTTCTTAGGTGTCACTGTTTTGTTTTTTCATGTTTTTTTGCTGTTGGTGCTCACTGTACCTGCAGGCAAGCAGCGTGCTGAGTTGTGCATTTAAACATTGGCTGCTACAGTAAAAATCTTGATGGCCATTGTTTCAATCAAAAAAACCCTTCTCATCTTCAAAGTCACTGTTGTTACAATAATTTTCTCTTTGAACATGTCAGGATTCTGTCTTTGATTATAGACTGGATTGTCTCTTGTCATTGCATAATGATTTTTTTTTTTTTCGGGTAGGCAGAGACATTTTTCAGTTCCTCACAGTTCATCCCCCATCCCAGTACGTCTTTAAAAAGAGACTATGTTGAAACCAGGTATTTAAGAATATAGATCCTCAAGAAAATAACTGGTTTTGACTTTTTATTTTCCTGGGAATTTTATAAGGCTGATGTGAAATACAGATTTATTTTACAATCTGAACTTAGACTTTTAAAATTTCCTTTTCCCCCCACCCCTTCTTTTGCTTTTGATTGGACCAGAAGTCATTATTACAGAGATTTTCTTCTACTTTTTCATTTTCTCTTACTGCAACTTACACTACACAAAAAGAATCGATCTCTGTAATTGTACCATCAGTTGGATGGGTACTCAGGTGGATGGTGGTTAAGGTGGCTGTCTGACCTGGGGACCTCAGCGCTGCTGCCAGACCCTCCGTGCCCTGCTCTCTGTTGAGGACTGGTGTAAAGCCTTGGGAAGTGCTTGCTGAGGCCTCTTCTGCTGGAAGCTGTTTTGTGGTTTGGTGGTCTGTCCACTCTCTAGGGACCAGAGCTTCCATTGCTGCTGCAGTGGGTGCTGACTGGCACCTTACAGCTCTCTGAGCATGGTGGTGCAGTGAAGGCACCCTGGAAGCAGAGCTCCTCCTGCACTGGTGCTGAGGTGTGGAGGGACTCGCCAGCTTTGCAGCCCTTTGTGGCTGATGGCCTAAATTGTGGTGCTCTGCACTAGTACAGTGTTCACCGTGGATCAAAGGGCAGGGGACCTCCTGAAACAGAAGTTGCCTTGGAAGGTCCTCCCAAGCCTCCTCCAGCTAAGTGGAAGACCAGAGGCAAGAGTGTTTGCAGTTGTCTTGCTTTATGTATATGTGCAGTCTCTTCCTTTGCTGGGTGATGTTGATGCCACCCTGGGAAAACTGTGCAAAAATGGGGGACAGTAGAACCAAATCAGGCACTGAAGAGATTTATCCCTTGGGAAATGGGTATCGTGTAAGGATGGCAGGAGACCCTGAGTCCACGTGAGACCTGCAGATCCGTGCCTGGTTGTGATTATGTGTGTGCAGGCTTCCAGCCAGTGGCTCTAAAGCTGTCATGTGATGGGTGTATTGCTTCAGAGGGTTCCGTACACCTAAATCCAAGATGCCCCCTGACTGGGGGTTTCCTGCATGTGTCCATATGATGGAAGCCTTTGCTACAGAGTTAGTAAATCCTGTCTGTGGTTCTGTCCTTGTGTTTTGTACAGGAAGAGCTAAAAAGGATTCGCTGTGTCTTTAAACTTGCAGATCCTCAAAACCTCCCTGGGAAGTAGAAGGGGGAAGGGACCCTTTCAGGATTAATTAAACAGAGATGTCTTGCTGCAGACTTCAGGGTTTACTGATAAATGCCAGCCCCTCACCCACGTCTGGTGGTGCTGCTGTTATTTAATCAGGGCCTTGACAAGGAATCTGAGCAATCTTCCTTTTCTCCTCCTCTATTCCATTTATCTGTCCTCTCAACCTCTTTGTTTGTGTATGGTTAAGTTTTCCATGCCAGGGAGAAGCAGAGTGGAAATGTCAGGGGTCAGGCTGCAGGCAGGGCAGGTAAGGAGCAGGCAGGGAGCAGAAGGCCCAGCTCTGCAGCCTTGGAGTTTCTGAGAAACCGGAGATAGGTTGTTCCAGGCGAGATTAACTCCTTCAGCCTGGCTGCCTTCTGCTTAAGACCTGCAGGAAGGGAGGCAAGGTGGGTACTTTAAGACACTGAGCTCAGACTCCATCCCTCTATCCTAGTGGTCCTGTGGGTAACGGGTGCTCCTGCTGCTATTTTCCTTACCCTCTTATTGAAGCCTGGCAGGCCCATCTGCCTTGGTAGCTTTGCTGCTGGGGGATGGAGCTGCGTAGATCCAGACCTGAGGAGGCTGGCAGATAGCAGAATTCATTGCAGTGCTGTTATAGATTCCTGGGTTATTTGGCACGTTTCCTAGTGGACAAAACCTTCATGCATGGAGGGCATGATGCTGCTGTTCAGACACATGCCTTTGAGCAGACAGGTGCCTTGGGTTTGTCACTCAGAAGTTACCTAAAGACCAGTCTAGATGCTCTTGGTTTCAGGAAAAGCAGTTTTGATGTGCCAGTAGACTTGGTGTCTCACAGGCTCTTAGCTGTGTGCTCTGTGGTGGCTCACAAGTGCATCAGCCCTAGCTGATGCTGCCATAGTGGCTGGGGCTGGGTGAAGTTTTGGTTGTATGACTAAAGATGTTGAACTTGCACTTCACCCTACCTGTGTGAGGGAAAAGCCTAATTCAGGGTGGGGTGGAGGATTTTGTTTGTTTATTTGGTGATTCCTTTGCATTTGTGTTGTGGCAGAGAAGCAGGTGCCACAGAGCTGAATCCTGCCTGGCTTGACAGTGTTTGCATTGCAGGCAGCGCCCTGCTTGGGACAGTTGCAGGTAGAGATTACAAGGTCCTTACGCCCTGGTAGTGGGACGGTCTGTACTTTGCACTGACCGAATCTAGACCAGGTTAACAGCAGTTGTCACAAACAGCTGTAGTTGCAAGTGGGGTGGGAATGAATCATAGAATCATACAAGAGAATCAGAGAATTATTTGTGTTGGAAGGGTCATCTCATTCCAACTGTAGGCAGGGACACCTTTCACTAGACCAGGTTGCTCCAAGCTCCATCCAGCCTGGCCTTGAACACTTCCAGGGATAGGGCAGGCACGACTTCTCTGGGCAACCTGTTCCAGTACTTCACTACTTGCTGAGTAAATAATTTCTTCCCATTATCCCGTCTAACCCTGCCCTCTCTCAGAGGGAAGATGTTACCCCTTGTCACTCCAGGCCCTGGTTAGAAGTCCCTCTGCAGCTCTCTTGGAGTTCCTGTGGGCTGCTCCATGCAGTGAGGTCCTGAGGATGTGCTGTGCTCCCCTGTGCTCACCCTGCACTTGGGTGCTGCTCAGCCCTGTGTCCCTCCCCTCCCCTGCCCTTGACAGGGGCAGCTGGTGCTTCTGGCCCTGACTCCCTGGGGAGGTGCCGCAGGGCAGAGCCCACACAATCCCCAGCGTAGTGGGATGAACTAATTGTCTGCTGTTCTTTCATTTTCCAGGAGTATTGAAATTGTTGTGGGTCATAAATCACGTGAGCATATGGCCGGAAGGAGAACACAGGCCTATATATCAGCTTTGGGCTGGAAGATGAGACTGTTCGTCCTGTGTTGTACAGGCCCATTTTGTTGATTTACCGGCCTGTGAAACTTTAGAGTTAATTTTTTGTTGAAGCAAGGAAAGTCTGTCTACCTGTGACTTTCCTGCTTGAACAGCTGTTGGCTCCTGATTCGTTGCTATTCTGAGAATTTCATGAAGACTCTCCACAGTGATGTGACAATTGAAAGTAAAAGATGAGCTTATATTTTCCTTATCCTAATAGTGGCACTTACAGCTGTACCTAAGAACACCAGGTTTCTTCGTGTGGTTTTTTTAATGCTGAATTTCCCTCACTGCCATTCCTCCTCACATGGTTGTGCATTTCTTCTGATGACATTTTTTTCTTTTCCTTCAGATAGATTTAATTTTAAAATATGCTGTTCAATCAAACCCTGTTCCTCCATCAGACTTCTGGCCCCCAGCTTAATCACCACACCTTTTTGCTGCTTTAGGGGATGTTTCTGAATATGCAAAATCCATTATATGATGACATTTCTGTCTCTTTCTGTAGTCAAAATTTGGAGTATAGGAGAATTTGTGATTTTTCTACAGCAGAAGAGATATAGCAAGAATTTGCCCAGGAAATGCTAGGTTGATTGTATCAGCTCTCAGTCTGATTTGCCAGCACTTTAGCGTTTTCTAGCAGAGATTTTGACCCTTCTTTAAGAAGCCTAGACCTCCTGACAGTTCTGCTTTTTTTAGTTATTTCTTGCAGAGTCTTTAGAATTTGCTTGTGAATTACTTGCAAGGGACTTGCAAGCAGTGTTTTGGAACCTCCTGTTTTTGCATTGTCAAGCCTCTGCGGTTGGCACTGCTGAGCACAAAGCAGGTCAAGGAGTACCCATAGCATCACAGAATGGTTTGGGCTGGGAGAGACCTTAAAACTCATCTCATTCCACACCCCTACTATGGGCAGAGATACCTTCCACTAGACTAGGTGCTTAGAGCCGTGTCCAACCTATTCTGTCCATCTCTGAACTGTGTCTCTGCCGGTGTCTTGTGAGCCCCAGCTTTGACCTGGCGTCTCTGGTCTCACTTTTCTCTTGATCTATGTGTGGTAAAGTTGTTTGAACACCTTTTGTTTTCATGAACGCTGTTTCACAAGGTCTCCTCATTCACCCCTGAGAAACCAAACTTCAGCTGGAGGTGTCCTAAAGAGAAATGGGATGTGTTTCAAGGTAGGCTATAAATAAATGGCATAAAAGAGCTAATGATCCTTGATGCTGGTTCTTCTCACTAATGTTAACCTTTGGTAAACTCCCACTGTATTTTCAGGAATATCCTTGAACTTGTGTGGTTTAACCCCAAGCATTACTGCACATGATCACCGTTTCTTGGTGTGCAGGAGCCTCAGATGTGTGAGGCCCCTGGGAGAGATTGACTTTGCCTGTGGCAGTTTTGTGTTACGGTCTCTCGTAATTGTGAGTTATAGATGGGGCAGAGGCACCTCAGGGAGCTGCAGGCAGAGCCAGGGATGACACAGAGGGACCAAGCAGATCACTGTCCCAGCCCTGGCAGCCAGGCTGGATGCAGATCTGGCTTTGGGATGTGAGAACATGGGTCCTTGGGGAGCTCTTGGGGAACACGGCCGACAAAACACCTAAAAGTCTTTGGCCAACCGCATCTGAGCCTCACAAGAGACTGATCATATTTCAGAGCTAATTCCCTGCTTTTGCTTGGCTAACAAGTACTCATTTAATTTGCATCCTGAAACTAAATGACCACAAACAAAGTTTTTTGAAGGGAATCTTCATCTTTCATTCTGTTTTCACTTAAGGAAAATAATTTTCCAGGTATCTGCAGGGCTTAAATACCCTACTTATTATTGTAATATCTATTTTCCCCCCACAATTGTGTCAAAGCTCTTGCACAAATCTGGTAAGGGAGTGCTGGAATTTACAGGGTTCCTTTTCTGTTTGCTCTGTGCATAATCATGAGCTATTCACTGCCTTTACAAATCCATTTTTACACCCCTTCCCTTGCTAGTAAAAGTGGGCATTTTGTCTTATTTTTGGAGGCCTGCTCTGTGTGAAATGTCCAGGTGATGATTTAATGCAGAAGTATCATGTTTTTTCAATTTTGGCCTATCCTGAAATAATGCCAGTCTGTGTCCAGAACTAGTTTTATTTAAGTGAGGGCTTATTGAGCAATTTCATGTGACTCCTGTGCAATCAGAAAATTCCACTTTGGCTTTTATGGCAAACCTTTTGTTTGCTTGTGCGTTCTGGCAGTCAGGAGATGGGTTTTGCATGGGCTGGAGCTGTGTGGAAAGCTGTCATGTGATAGTTTGCGTACATATGAAATAAATTTGAAAGCAAACCTCAGCATTTCCTTACTCATCACAGATGTGCAGTTTGTCATTCTTGATGAAAATAGGCTCAGAGCATTTAGTTAGTGCAAGCAGGTAATGTATGCCAGCAGCACAGAAAACACAGGATCAGTCAGCTGGTATTCTCTCCTGCTGTCCAGGTGGTCTTCACAGGTTGGGGACTGGATTCAGAGGCAGGGACATGTCTGAGACAGCCACAGCCCTTGGAAGGAGGGGTTACGTGGGAAAGCTGGTTGTAGCCTCTTCCCAATGCTGGATCTGAGTGTCAGTGTGATGGAGCTGGTGGGTGGGGCTTAGGCAGTTCACTCCTTTCAGAGATGAGCAGAAGTGTTCAGGTTTTTGAGGGGGGAAAGGACGAACCTTGGAAAATAACTTGGAGCTCCCTGAGGCTTCACTGGTGTTGGATGGCAGCGTATGGATGTTGTGAGTGATGAGTGGGCTGTGCTGGAATGGGCAGCCATTGCCGGACTCATGTTTATTTTGTCTTGGAAGCGTCCAGATGTTGCTTGACTGTTGGTGGCAGTTGATTTGGTTTGTTTTTTAATGCCAGTTTTCCTTGCTTGGGCAGGGCTACAATTCTCATACCGTGCAGGGCTGAGGAGAGCACAGTGTTGGTGATGGCACTGGAAGCTGACCAGTTTGGAACTGTGTGGTTGGGTTAGGCGCTGGTTGGAAGTTTGGCCATTGCTAGCTCAGCTTTCTGGGGCTGTCACAGATGAGCAGTGGTTCACCTGCATGGGGTGGGCAGGACAAGATTGGCAGACAGCAGCATTGCAGTTGGGGTGCGACCTGGATTGCCAGAATGCTCTTTCGTTCTGTGAGAACCAAACCGTGACATCAGCCCCTTCACCAGGGGGGTAGACAGGACCCCACTCTGTGGTTTGTGTTTTGCAGGGAAGCCAGCTTGAGAGTCAATGTGTTAAACTGAAAAGAGGAACTGAAGGTAGCCAAAAGAGAGGAAGGATATGAGTTAGAAACAGTCAGTTGTCCCTGTGGCCATCTAGCAAGGTACAGGAGCTGGTGCTGTCCCAAGGCCCAGAGCTTCTGGCTTCTCCAGGGATGCAGAGCTTACCTTTCTTCTTGGAGAGTCATAGAGCTGGAAAGCAGTGATTTAACAGTAGCCTCCAGAGAAATAAATAGGTGTAGGCAGTTTCACACTTGCCTGTGAAACTATGGTGGCGTGTTGCTCTCCTGCCGGGCAGTGGCAGCAAGGTGGGGAGCAGTGTGTTCCGCATCTCTTGTCTCCTCCTGGCACAGTAGAGGGAACATAGATTTTAGAACAGCAATGTCATTGTCCTCATCCACACATCCTTCATTCTGTGTCTTCAAGGTCATGCTACATGTAAGATAGGGTTCCACTGATAGGGTTAGCATTTTCCTACTTCACGTTTTTTACACCAGTTTCTTCAGTTTCTTTCTGTGAGCATGTGGAGCACAGTCTGATTGTAACCCTACAGCCTGACAGCAAACTCTTAACGCTGCTGTGGGTTTGGGCAGCCTCCCTGTCATGGCGTGCACATCCTTCCATTGCTCCTGGTGAAAACAGGAGCAGGAAAAGAGGTCAAGGGAGAAAAAAGGAAAATATGTATTTGCATCAAGCACTATGTGTCTCCTGTTATCTGAATTCTGTGCAAGCAGTGAGCTGTGATGGAGCCCCATGCCAGCTTGGAGACCACTGAAAACAAAATAAACATCTCTGCAGCATGGGCTGATACACACTCCCTTTAGAGCCTCAGGCACCTCCAATTAATCAAGCTGTCTGTGGAGGAAGGGTCTGTGAGGACCAGAGGGTGCTGCCAGAGGTGATAGGCTGATGAAGGGGTGCACAGCAAGCAGCATTAAGGGTGAACAGACTGTGTGTTAGCCTGGGCTTGCCATGCCTTTGGGTGAGCGCTGTCTTGTCTGTATTGCAGCAAAGTCGGAGCTTTAATCCTGGTTTGTGGGATATATGAGTGCTGTGGGACGGTGCTCAGCACTGTACACGCATGTTTGATGAAGAGCCTTCCCTCCTTTCGTGAGAAAAGCTTTCAGAGAGCGCTCAGCTGGCTGGGCCTTGACAATAAATTGAGAGGCTGACCAAGCCAAATGGCTTCTTGAAATGTCATCGAGTGAGATGTGGCTGATACCTTGGAGCTGGGGTGTCTCTGCAGAGTGCTTCTGGTCAGCAACATGAGGAGTCACCTGCCCTCATTTCCGCTGAGCTCGTCGTGATGAGTCCTTGGCATCAGCTGTTCACCTTAACCAGCAACACTGAATTCTGTGCATACAGAGCAGAGAGCAGCAGGGGAGAGCAGCCCCTTTAAGTGTCTTATGGGCAGAGGTTACACAGAGTAAACAAAGAAGTAAAATCAAAGTAAGAGGAATGTTCTAGTAATGGGTAACTGGGGCTTTTCCTTGAGTGCCAGCAGAGCTGGGTGCTGCCAGTCTAGTGCCAGAGGCAGCCTGTGCCCTCTGAGTGTTGGGAACAGCGGAGACACCCAGCCCGAAGCGGATACGGGTTGCCAGGGGTGAAGGCACCTGAAAGTGGTGCAAGTTTATGGTGTAAAGAGGTGGCTGGTGCCATATTTGTGTCTATGAACAAATGCCAGCCATTGCTTCCTTATATTCAAGGGTCAAGAAAATGCCTTTGTCAAGGACTTTGTCAGTGCTGCAGAGGTGAGGAAGGGTATTGCTCATTTGTTTATCAACACAAATGAACTAGTTGTGTTTAAAAATAAAATTTTGGGAATGTTTAAAAATACAGTTTCAGGAATAAATTAATCTGTGGAGACTAGGTCCAGTGTCCAGGGAAACATGAAATGTTTTCAGACCTTATTTTTCTCGAAAACTGAAAAAAGATGGTTCTGTGCTGTGTACAAATGCAGAGCTATGTGCCTGAACCAATATGTCAAACTGTCATGTGGGAGATTTGGTGAAAAACATCTTGTCCTAAGGGAATAATTTTAAACACTATATGTAGGTTTGCTGCCTCATAAGGGATCATTACTCAAATCTATTCCCTCTTATGGTAGCTTGGCCTCTGCTTAACGGGCACAGAGTGAACGGAAGCCTATTAACGTGTCCTTTAAGAGTGGTTATCAGATGGTAGAGGGGAAACAGATCTCTGATCAGGGAATATAGTGTTACTGGCCAAATCCTCAGATTCAGCCATAACAAGATCAGTAGCAATCCAGGGCCTTCACGCTTGGCTGGCCATCGAGGGCGGCGGCGGGGCCGTGCTGTGCCGGGCAGCCGGACCCTGGGCAGCGCAGGCGGCTGAGGCTGTGTCAGAGCGGTGAAGAAGTGTAAGGGATGAGCCCTGGGGCAAGGAGCCATTCTAGGGATCTTCAACTCCTGTTTGTCACTTCAATCTCGCAGGATCACTGAAATGTGGAGTGGAACCCACTCCCAACCAGACCCCTACCAGACTGTGTCTGTGCTCTCACTCTTGTGTCTCACTGCTTTCTGTCCTTTTGTTGGTGGTGATTTTGGCAAAAATGAGAGGGATTGCTTGATCAGCACCTGAAGAGTAGCATCAGCTCCTGGTGCCTCAGCTTAGCATTTGCAGTTGCCTTGGCTACACCAGTCCTCCCTCAATTAGCCTCCTCTCTAACTAGAAGATGCATACAACATGTGGCTGTGCAGGTGAACTAGTTTTTAATGGGATTAGTTTACCTAAAAATTGGGACACCTCTGGGTTTGCTCAGTGCTTGGTGGGGTTGTCACAGTTAAGAGAACGCATTTATTTTTTCATAATGCATAAGAAGATGCTACATGACAAAAGAGGCTTTATGAAGCAGCTAAACTGCTCAGGGGCTCACAAAAAAAGGGAGAAGGAAGCTGGAGGGACTGAAGGTGTGTATACATGGTGTCTGCAGAGCAAGGTGAATGCCACAGTCTAACCTCACTTGAGAAATGTGCTTTTCCTCAGCTGATATGAAAAAGCAGTCTGTAGTGTGTGTATTGTATTCTTTTGTGGAGCAGAACTCCTGGTCCTCTTCTTGTGTCTCAGCTGCAGGCTCCAACACTGCTGGCCAGGCTCCTGGTTAGTCACCATGCTGCCGTTAATGCTGTGTAAACAAACAAACAGCAACCTTTTCTTTTCCAAGGCTGTGTGCCTTTGCAAAGTAGAGCAGAACGAAAGAGCAGCTTCCTAAATGTGCAAGGTCAGAGCAGAGGGTCGGGCCTGGAGGGAGGCTGGGGAGCCCGGCTGGGCGCTCTCTTCTTGCTGTTTGTCTGGGCCTGAATGGCTGGAACGTGTTTGGCAGGGTAAAGCTGGGTCTGAAGCTCTTATCTAAAAGCAGACTGGCTCTTGGGACCACCACAGCGTCACCAACAGTGCAGGGGAAGGACACCATCATGGGTGAGCCATTTCCAGACTACTTTTGGTCTTTAGTCACTTTACTGCTTTGAGTTTCACGCCTGTCATGGGAACATGACATGAGCTTACCTATGATGTTTTATTTCTTACCTCTGCTCCAGCATTTGCTGTTTCCAAGCAGCATGCGCTGTCCTTTCACAGGGTGGTTGTACTTGAGTCGGTCCCAGATTCTGTGTTGTGTCCTTTGGTTTGGAGGGGAAGTCTCCACCCAGACCATGTCAAGATCTTGGGTGTGGAGGATGGCCCTTATTAGAAGTGTACTGCTGTTTTTTATAACACAAATTTCTTGCAGTAGTTGCTAATAGAGGCAGTTGTGCAGTTTAAAGATAATTTGTTTGAAAATTCCGTGCTTTCAGTGACGTACTTCATGACTGACAATGATTTATCTGGAACTTGGCAACTGCTAGGCAAGGATGTGGTGACACCATCTTGCATTACCTGACTGATTTTAATGCGCCGAGTCACGTCCATCTCAGCTAACAGAACTGCTCTAGACTGTGGATGCTGTGGCTGGGGAGTGCCGGGACACTGTGGCGGTGAGAGAGGAGGCAGAGAGGGGTGGCTGGTGAAACAGGTCTGCTGGGAGAGTTACTGTTCTGGACAAGCATCAGGCAGTATCTCATGCTTAAGAATATAATTCTCATCAGCATCAGCACAACTTTAAATTTTTTGCTACAAAGGTTTTTTCCTGGAAAGCATCATGCCTTTGTCAAGACAGAAATACTGGAAAAAAGTAAATTGCACTGAAATTTTCCCTCCAGATTGGCTTTGAGAATTCTTGTGCCAGTGCAAGCTTTACTGTGAGCTCTCTTTGTTTTGGATTTGAATACGTCATTTTCTGTGCTCGTTAACGATAGACGGGAGAGCTGGAGCTCCCACAGTGGTGTCCCATGGTGAGCAAGGCTCATGTGGACAGTGGCAGTCAGTACTGGCTTTGCAAACTGAGGCTCAGTTCCTGCTCACCTCTTTTAGTTGGGTTTTCCTCGCAACCAATGAATCCTGTTCATCCTTGTGGGATAGATTTTGCTTTGATTTCTTTATCAGTAGTTTGCTTATGAATTTTATTCACAGCAAATGGCTTAGAAATAATTTGCTGATTTACAAGCAAATAAGCCTAATTTTTTATTCTTTAGTTGCTTGTGTGCACATGGAATTGTTCACGTAGTTGTTGCTGAGGACTAGCTCTGTTCTAGGTGTCGGGGTGCCTGCACAGCTGGTGCAGCAGAGCTCTGGCTCCGATCCCAGCCTGGGAATGTGCTGCCTCTGCCTTGGCTGTTGAGTCCTCAGCTGTGGGGGGTCTCCTGCAGCCCTTGTAGAAACACCGCTGGGACCCCTGGGCCCCTTGTGGCAGCAGTTCAGCTGTGGGACTCCTTCCTTTTTCTCTGCAGGAGAGGAAGAGAGCTGCTGTCACAAGGACTAATCTCGAGGCGCTGGCTCTTCCTGTGCCGAGCCCAGCATGTCCTGTGCAGTCAGGGAGACCTAAGAATAAAAACAGTGGGTACTGTGTGTCTTATGAACAAATACAAGTAAGGAAAACATTTCCTGTTCACAATTTTCTGCACAATTCCATCTGAGTTTTGAATATTTTATAAAAAAGAAGTTTCATAAGTATATTTACATTCAGGATAGTAAGTTAAATGGAACACTTGATCAAATAGCAGTTATTCAGGTAGTCTGCTTTTTTTACCTTGTGGTTTTCCCAAAGCGATGGGACTCAAGGGTGACAGGAAGGAAGAGCAGAAGTTCCACATGCTAGAGAGGCAGCTGTGCCAACACCTCTCTGCCTGCTGGAACTTCAGGTATCACGTGGTGTCTTCTGCTCCATGCTTCTGCTCAGCCCCTCGGTGCTGCCTGTTTATCAAAACTGACTGAAAACACCCAACACCAACTGCAGGGAGCTGCAATCCATTTGAGCGTAGATAGTGTGAGCACCTTTGCCCTGCCGCTGCTGGATTCTTGACTGGAGCAGCACATGGGTGTCCAGAGGAAGGCGAGCATGGGGCCTGGCTGAGGCGTGCAGCAGTGCTCTATGTGGATTTTGCACATGGCAGCATAAACGAAGCTCAGGGCTGAGCAGGCAGCAGCACTGCTCTCAAGCCTGGTTCCTTCTCCCAGTGTTTATGGCATCATATCCCCAGGTTCTTGGTAATTCCTTTGTGGTATTATTATACTGTTTTAGATATGATCATCTCTGATATCCAGTTGTAATCAATCATTAAAAGCCTTTTCCAGTTTAAACCATGGACTTCCAGGCTAGTTTAGGATTAATTTGTAATATCATTGTGATTGTGTAACAAGCTGTTCAGTTCTGGTTTTATATCTGGTATAGCAGCAAGTTCAATGAAAGCACTGAGTTGCCCCGTGAATTGTGGTACCCCCACACTGCCTGGCTTTGTGGAGCAGGAGAAAGGTGATGGAAGGAAAGGTCCTGAGATGTTAAACATTCTCAGCCAGTTTTTGGTATCTTTGTTGTGTTCCACCCATTTTAGCTACTCTTCACATTAACTATAAAATCCAGAGGAAAAGGCCCAGGGACATTGTTTAGGATGTTTCAGTTAAAGTCTTATATTTCTGTGGTTAGCAGAATCTATTGATAGCTAAAGATCATACAAAGTCATGAAATTAAATAAATTTTAAGAAAAGTATTATCACGGTGCTCCATTAAAAAAGGGGAAAAAGGGAGAACGATGCTGGGACTGACCACGAGGGCACGGAGGGTTCAGGCCTGGCTTCCCACTTGGAGGTGTTCCAGCATCCCTTTCCAACAGTGGAGGGTGCACGGGGAAGGAAAGCTCCCAGTTGTGCTGCGGTCTAGGACATGCTCATCGGCTCCGGGTCCATCCCTGGCATTCAGACATATCGCTGGTTTCTCTCAAGTGCTGTTCTTCGGGCCTGGTGAGAAATCAGCCATGGGAGCCCGCTTTGGGCTGGGGAGGGGGAGCCATACCCGGTGGTGGTGACTCGGCATCCCCTGAGCCGGGGATGCAGGAGAGGGGCGCGGCTGGTGGGGAAAGGGTGTGGCAACGCACTGCCAGGCTGTGAGTTGATGGGGTTGTGTGTCATGGCTCTCCTAACCTCTCTCTGTGAACCCTTTCCAGCCCACGACCTTCCCCCGAGCAAGACCTCGGCGGCGGCGGCGCAGACGGGCACCCACCTGCAGTGCCTCTCGGTCCACTGCACGGACGACGTGGGCGAGGCGAAGGGCCGGACTGCGGTGCCGACGTGGAGGTCCCTGCACTCGGACATCTCCAACAGATTTGGGACTTTTGTTGCTGCCCTGACTTGAACAAAAGAAATTATTTTTTTTCTTTTTTTAATTTCAAAGGGCCGCTACTGCTAGGTGGACTATTTTTCTAGGTTGGTACCTGCTTAGTGGCATATGGACTGGAAAGGGTTAATTTAAAGTAAACCTCAACTTTTTTTTAATCTTCTGCCACAGTATGTTACCAGTGTTAACCCTTCTGCAGTTAGCACACTTTTGCTTAAGATTTTCCTGCTAGACCACTTTTTCCCATTATTCTGTAACCTTGGCATACATTTATAGATGAGGCCTTTTCCTTTTTCATCTCAGTGTGTGTCCAAGTCACGTATGTCATAATAAGACAAAGATTCTCCTCTTCCTCCTCCACCTCCTCCTTTTCTTCCTCATTTGCTTTATTTTTTTTTTTTTTTTTCGTTTCGTTTTGTTTTGCTTTGTTCAGTGCTTATTAGGATGGTGATCCTGAGGAGCAGCAGTTCAGGAATAAACACCAGTGAAAGAGAAATGGTCAGCATTAAATCATATGTTATAGTGACACCCAGCCTTTGCCAGTCACATACAAACCAAGCAGCTGATGCTCTGTTGAATGTTCAGGCATGGACCTGCCCTTTCCTGAGAGAATGAGGCTATGCTATTAGTAGGGTTCAGCCTCATTTTGCTCTGTGCCTCCTGGTGAGGCCAGGATGCTCCTTCCTCTCTGTGTACCTGGGCACAGCCCTGGGATGGAGCTCTGTCATGAATGGGCTGGTTCAGGCATGGTGGGGAAGGTATGGAGAGGTTTTTCTAAATAAGTCTAATAGTAAGTTTGCTTAATGGTCAAGAGTCATTATGTCCTCCTCAAAAGGCCCAGGCTCCATCTTGCTTCCTGGCCCTGGTGGTGTTCATGCAGTTCCCACTTACTTGATACTGGAGAAGAAAATCCCCTGCAACTTGCCCATGTTTGGCCCGTTTTTAGCTGCAGAAAGATGCTGTTGATTGGCTGCGGGTTCAGTGTCCCCTGCACTTGTCTGGGGGTGCCCCAGCCCTTGCCACAACAGGTCCCAGTGCAGTGGCAGGGGTCAGGGATGGCCCAGGTTGGAGGATGCAGGGGGCTGTGTGCCCACAGGTGGCATTTCCTAATCTGCCATGGCAGGGAGACCTCATGTTACAACTCCCCGCAAACTTGTTCAAGGCCCCGTTTCTGTCACGCACTGAAGAACAGCGTTGCTGGATGCACACAATAAAAGGAAAGCCATACTTTCCTGCTTGGGCTAGATAATGCTCATTCGAGACGAAAGTTGGAAGCAAACCAGATAAACCCACGACTGACACGATAGGCTGATTCTCCGGTGGTTTTACGTAACATTGTCCATTATTTGTGTGTGCCTGCGCCCAGGAGTGGCCCCGTCCTGCCCTGCACCAGCAGCTCTTCTCCCACAGCTCCTGGAGCTCAGGAACTGGAAGGGTTTGGTTTTGGTTGTGAAATAAAGGTTGGCCTCTCTAGGGTTATTTATTCATGATTTCACAAATGTGTCCCCGCTGAAGGGACAGAGTTGAAGACTGCTTTATGTTTTATCTTTGATGATTGTGCTGGGTCTTTAATTATTTTGACGTAATATTCTCAGTAGACACCAATGGAGAGGAAATTTTGCCTAAAAAGCCAAGGGTGGTCTGGAATCCTCACTCTCGGTCGTATGCGGCTTCAGAGAGACTCGCAGTGTTTGGAAATGTGATTTGAATGTGCTCTTATTAACCATGCATGGATTGATTTATGGGTCTGGTCAATGAATTGACTTTGGATAAATTTGGATGGTTTTTAATCTTGGTTTTCAATATTATTTTACTTTGTATTAAAGCTGGAGCTTCCACGAGGATGAGGATTTTTGCCCATCCTGGAGCAACTGGCTGTGGAGCTGCCTCACACCCACTTGGTTTGGATCAAAAAGCTGGGATGGTTTGTACCTCTGTCGGGATGCGTGACCAGGAGTGCAGAGCTCCTCCTGCACCTGCAATAAAATATCACCATCCCTAGTAAAGTATCTCCTAGTAATCACTGTCAGCCCCCTTCTGGAAGGTGCCTCTTTGTTTGTGATTCCTCAAGTCCTGGCTTACCTAAGTATGTGTTTGATTTTTAATCCTGTCAGCAGAGCATGGATGTTCTGTGCCGGCCAGAGCACACGTGCTGCTGTGGGGGGCTCAGTCTGCAGTGGGGGGTCCTGGGATGACACCGGTACGGTACTGCGTTCCATCGCTTACAGCTGAAAATTTTGGCCAAGTTCATGGTCTAGTGGCATTCCTGCTAGGAGTGCAGCCCCTTATCTTGCTGCTTTGTTTTTAGTTTTTCCTGCTGCACTGAAGAAAACAGGTTTTTCTGGCTTCCTGAGGTCAGGGATGCACACCCTGTGCCACGGGAAGGAACCTGTCAGGGAACACCGAGTTCAGATGCTTTTAAAGAGAAATCCCCGTTTGAGTGGAGCTGTGGTGGCTCGGTCTCACAACCCAGTTCTGCTGGCTCATTCTCAGCAGCGTGCACTTCTCTCCTGGAGTGTCATTCTCATCCACTTCGAACCTGCTTTCTCACTGGCTTGAGGAAATGCAGAGCGTAAGCAATTCCTTAAAAATCAGTGGAATCCTGTGAAATGAGGAGGCTGGGGTGTCCTGAGGCCAGGGGCCGTGTCTCCAGGTGCTGCACAGCGTGGAGCCGTGGGAGCTGTGGCACTTGGCTGCCGCCGGCTCTGCTCTGGGCAGTGGGTGCAGTGCGGGGTTGGGACTGTCACAGAGTGAGGAGTTGAAGCAGCAGCTGGCTGTGTGCTGGGCTTACTGGCCATGGAGTTTTACTGAATCATACAGTCACAGTCCTCTTGTTAACCTCCTGTCTGTTTTATCTGGATTAAACAAGCTCTGCTTGAGGCAGCTGTTGGCGATGCCAGGACCAACCAAACCTGCGCTTTTAGGGTTTTGTTGCTTTTTGCCAAAGATCAGAACAGAAGCTCTACATTCTGACCAGGACAGGCATCATGTCCGGCTTAATCTCCTGGGGATGTGGTACTGGCAGCGTATACAGAAGGCTCAAGCTTTGTCACAGAGCTGGTGGTACCTGCAGTAATTTCGTTATACCCATTTTCTCCATTAATTTTACACTGAATGCACTGATCAGTTTTTTTTTTAATACATGTCAAGTGTCAGCATGGCCTGACGTGGTAAGAATGGAAATTATGTCATTTTCTGAATGATAATAATAATATTCCAACTGAAGCGTGTTTGGGAGCTGTAGGTAAAAGCCAGTTGTGGAAGAGGTAAGTTGCACTCTTGTGGAGAATGAAACTGAGGCACAGACAGCAGTGGGAGATTGAGGGAACAGCGGCAGGGCTGAGCTGTGCTGAGGTCTGACCTCTGCTTGCTGCGGAGCCCCATGCCTGAGGCTTGTTTCATTCAGGGGCTGAGTTAGGTCAGCAGGAGCGGAATTTTATCAACTACACGTTCCCCAAATGCCGGGGTGCAACCTCCCGCCTGCGTGTCCTACGTGGCTGCCAGATGGGGGACAGTTGTACAAGAAGCCAAAGACCAGTGGTACGATGTACAACCTGCTTTGGATTGTGAACACCAGCTAAAATGTGGCTTTGCCTTTTGTCGTGGGGATTCTCCCTGGCCGGCCTGGCGCCGGAGGCTCCCACACAGCCTCAGGGCTGGGTCGGGGAAGCCAGGACGTCCCCCATCTCCTGGCCCTGTGCCCTGGCTCCCTCTGTGTTTCTTAAAAGAAGCCCTGTGCTTAGTCTGCAAGTTACAATGTTGTAGCAAACTGAGCAAAATTTCTCTTGCATTTCAATTGGGAGGAAAGATAAAATACTTCTTTGCCAAAAAAGGACAAAATAGGCCTTATTTATTACATACTCCTGCGAATTTTCTCCAGATCACATTCTCTTGGGGTTACCTGCTCTCTGCTGTTTGAGCATCAGTAAGGGGCTTTAGGCTTGTTACTTAGTTAAGGTTTTCACAGTGTCTGAGGGTGGAAGGGGATGAGCACCAGAATTCTGTCACCTGGATCACTTGGGAAGCTGTGCAGGTCCTGTGGTCTCCATGGTCACCCTGGGGCTGGCTGGCCCTTGGGAACCCGGGATCAGGACTGGACTTCCAGGCACCACCAATAAGGCAAAAAATTCCAGTTTTGGGAGGTGGAAGGGGGTGAGGTGAGCACAGCAGCGGGACGGCCACTGGGAGGGAGGGGGCAATAGCAACCAAACTGGTACATTTGGCATATTTTTGTTGAGCTGCAGTGTAAGGTTTTGTCAGCTACTGGATTCACAGCTGTTCAAGGGATGGTGTGTAAGAGCATAACCCATTTTTATAGAATTGTTTCTTCTTTAATGCTTAAGGCTAATGGAGGAAATAGTCTAATTTTATCTTAGAAATTCTCTATTAAAATTGTTGCTTTGAGTCCATCCGCTCATAGGTTCTGACTGATGAAACTGCAGGCTCTGATTTCCGGCAGTTATAACTTTATCACTATTCACTACCCAAGAATATTACAGCTTTAAAACAGCCTTAAGCAAAAGGATGTTATTTCTTTGTACTAAATTTGGTTCATGGAAAAGAGAAAAAACAAACCTCAAAACACTGGTAATCTGTACTGCATTAGCAAACTCTTCTGAAAAATGTTATTGCACATGTAAAATATGAAAACTTGACTCTGCTGTGTGTTAGGCAATCCTGTAATCTTTTTCTTTTCTTTTTCCTTTTTTTTTTTTTTTTTTAAAGTAAAAAACTTTTTCTGAAAGTTGCATGGAAAATTCAAAGCAGGNAAATGCTTGGTTGGAAGACTGTGACAATAGCTCATGAAATTGAGTGTTATTTTTCTTTCTTTTTTTAAATATGTAAAGTGCAGTCTTCTGTATTCCTGCATATTGTACATATCTGTATATGTTTTACTGAGCAACTAAATAACAATAAATATGATGTTAATGGTGGCTACTCTATATTTCATACCAGGTTTGGTGATTTTTGTAGTAAGTCCTTTTCCTGCAGGGATGTGAAGTGAACTGATACTGCTCATATTCAGGTAAGCCCTGGGCCTCGTGATAGTACAAATTTGCCTGTGATTTGAGGAAACCCTCACCCACATATGGCTCCTTGGTGAGCTGTGCTGTTCCCAGGGCTGCTGTGAGGTTTGGGATGCACTTTGCTTTGCCAGTTCCTCCCTGCTGTCAGTGGTGACCCTCTGCCCAGCAGGATTGGTGGTTTTTAAGTTTTACTTCTTTTTGATCCTGAGGGAGGAAGAAGGGCAGCATTTGTGGCAGCTGTGCAGTTCCTGCCCATGGAAGATAAGACCTTCTCTTCTGCCCAGGCAGTTGCCCCACAAGACTGAGGAACAACTGGGCAGCAAGAGCTTCTGGTGTTCCTCATTCCCACTGGTGGCCCTGACCACTGCCCAGCCTGTCCTCAGAGGCATGGCAGAATGGTAGTGGCCCTGTCTGTACACTGAGGTTGCTGGGACCCTCTTTGCTGTTGGGTGTTGAAGACATCCATGTAGCTCTGCCCAGGTGCTTCCATGGGATTCTTGGGGGTGTCCTGCTCTCCTCTCTGTGCCCTGTCTCTGTGGCAGCATCTCTCTTTCTCGTCACTGGAGCTTGTCCAGAGGGGCAAGACCATGCCTGGAGCCGCTGGGCAGTGGGAGCAGCCCCCGGGGCAGCTCCCCAAGCCCCCAGCCCTGCGCAGCGCTGCTCCTGTTTTGTCCTAGTTGTTAGTAAAACTGACCATGAGCTCTGTTAATGGTTGGATTCACACGGCTCCTCCAGCACATGAGGCCATTTCTTGGCTCCCAGATCTCCCACTGTGCAAAGGCTCTTTTGCTTCTGCCAGCAGCTGGAGCAGCCCCTCCTGCTCCAGCAACGCTCCACCCCAAGCTCCTGCTTCCAAAAAGGCAGCAGGAGCTCACTGTTTGCTGCACATCACATTAACAGATGAAAATCCACTGACTGGTCTTTGATTTCTGCTCTTGACACTGGCTTTATTTGTCACCTGGTAATGTCACCTCTGCTGATGCTGGCACGGTGCCTGCCTATCCCAAATACTCGCCTTCATCCTGGGGCACTGTGCTCAGAGGCTTACCTGGTCTATGTCAGTGTTAAGCATTGATTATAGTTTATTAAGTAAAGAAAAGCAAGTTGTTGGTCCTGGAGATTTTACAGTTCTTGCTCTCCTAATCGTTTCCTGTGGCCTGTGACTGTGCCAAGAGTGGAAATCTGTCTGTAGCTGCATCTCTTTGCCCAAGCCATTTAACTGATTTAATTACATCCTTTGAGTTACTTTCTGCATGAGGCTTTGGAATTCCTGTCACGGAGGAGACTCTGTAAATATGTATTGTATGTTCAGCAGTCAGGAATCCATTGGCAGTGCAGCTGGATCCTGTGTGCTGAGATCTGCTCGACCCCTCCACGGCCACTGCAAAGCCATGTGGCAGCTGGGCAGCTCTGCCCCTGCAGCGCCAGCATTCCTGCGGTGCTGTCTGGGGGCTCCTCTGTGTGACTCCAGTCATTGAAACTCCCTTTTCCTGGGCTCTTCGGGTGAGCTGCTTGCAGATTGCTGCTGATGCTATGAGAGTATGACAGAGGGCATCTCTCTCCATAAAAACCAAGGTAAATAAACACAGGAATGAAAGTTTGGGACAATGACATCCTTTTGGCTGAGAAAGTTGTTAGAAACTAGAATTATGATGGGTTTCTTTTAACATTAATTGAGTATTTCCAAAAGTCCCTAGGACATTTGCCTTAAGTGGTTACTCTCCTTCCTGGGGACCAGTTTGTAGCGCCCCCAGCAGTTTTAGCATTATGGCCAATAACACCACATATTTTGCTTGTAAAATGTTGGAAAACTCTTTGCTAGGTGAGCTCTGTGAGGCTGTGCCTAGAGGGCAGAGGTGCAGATGGGGGTGATGTCTGTTCTAAGATCTCCTGTCTGAGGTGTTGCCAGAGCTCATTAATGACAATGCAGGAAGTGGAGGTGACAAGACCTGAAGAAAATCATTTAGGTCATCCTTGGTTCATTAGTGTAGGATTGTGCCCTGTTCTCTAATGCCCAGAGCTCTGACCAGCACAACCAAAATGGACAGAGTAGTGGGGGGCCTTGACCTTTTAGTGAAAAAGGATAAAAGAAACCAACCAAACATTCCTTCATTCCAGCTGTGGAGTGGGGATGATGTTCGAGGTGATGGAAGGGGATCCCTGACTGCCTGTTTCCAGCACTGGCAGGTTGCAGTGGGTTTGGGTGCTTGCCAAGCCTGGGTGGGAGGTGCCAGGGATGCTCTGGCAGGACCCTGGGGGTTCCTAGTCCCGGGACAGTACGTGGCCTATGGGAGGGATGAGGGAGGTGGGATCCGTGGCTCCTTTACGTTCTCACTTGACCTTGGACACGTGTCACCGTGTCACCATTGCTGGGCCTCGTTATTTCCTTTTAGATCGTGCTTGTGTCACACCTGTGAAAGAAGGAACAGGGGAGGAGCCCTGGTGAATGGTTGCTGTGTCCTCTTAGGGGCTTCAGTTAAGAGTTTACAGACAAAGGAGCTGTTGAAGTGTCACCCTAAATGTGATGCTGAAACATTCATTTCAGCCTCCATCTCCAAGGAGGCTGAGAAGTTTGATGCTATGAGGGCTCATGTTCTGCCAAAATATCCTCCTGCTTCGGGGTTAACTGATGGAGAATATTCAGTGCTGAGCTTCAGGAGGTGGGAACTTTTCTCAATTTCCTTTTATCCTCTGCAAAATGCCCCTGTCTCCCTTCCCCCTTTCTTCCCCCCACCCCCTTTTCTCTTTATAAAGCTGGAATTCTTCCAGACTCTGCTCTGGGCTTGCAAGAAAACTTTACTGTGTAAATTTGCTCTTTGTGTTGGGAGTCCTTTGTTTAAACAGCATTGTGAGCTTGCTGGGGAGGGATGGAAAGAGGGGGAGCTGGGAGGAAGAATTTGAAAAGCCCTGACCCCTGATGAATAAAATCCAGCACATTAACACATTCTTCAATAAATTCATGATTGCAGATAAGGTGGGAGTCCCCAGGGCCGGGCTTTTCATTAACCCCCTGCTGACTAACCCAAACAGACGGAGTGTTTTGTCAGCGCTAGGACAAGCAGAGCCCTTTTGTGGTGGAGGGGCCGGGTGAGCATGGGGAGCCCTCCTCCAGGAAGCCAGGTTACAAAATGGGACTCTATTTCAGAACAAACTCCTTTTGGTTAGTTTGATGAGATTACAGAAAGGAAAAGGCTTTAACAAGGGGCTTATTGAAGCTAAGTAACTGTTCTGAATACAGTGAGGACCAGGGCAGAAAACATATGATTCCCAAGTAAACAGGCGCCTCAACAGTATGGCTGAAACAACAAGCTGGACATGGTCCGTGTGGTTCTTCTGTGGCATGAGGGAATGCTTGGAGACATGAACCTGTGTGGGAGCCCTGCAATAACCTGTGCACAGCACCCAGCATGGCAGGGCACCACTGGCCAGGGCTGCCTCGCAGCTGGAGACCAGCCTTAGAAGGACACGTGCACCATGTCCGTGGTGTGAGCTGTGCCTTGTCCAAGGTTTTTGCCTTTGGAACTTTATTTGTTCCTCTGGTGGAAAGCCTACTCGGGAAATATTTTGCTTCTGTGGAAATCTATCCCCAGAATGCTTCCTTCCTGTGTTAGGGAGGTCGTCTGGGTTGTTTATTAGAATACCTACATTTTTAAATGATCTGAGTTCTGTGTCTTGTGCTCCCAAGTCTTGGTCATCTGAGCAACTCAGAGTATCACTCAGCCCAAAGAAAAGTGTTTTGGGGTGAAATGCAGAAAAATCCTGAGTTTGTCTCAGGTTCCTGCTGCCTGCTAGTTATGACGCTGTGCTTTCCCCGTTCTGCCCATCCCCTCAGGAGGTAACATCTGCATGTGGACTCCAAGCCTTTCACAGAGCATCTCATGCCCAGGTGAAGTGAATCCTGTCCTTTGCGAATAAGCCCCGGTACTCATGCACAGGGCCTTGCATACTTGCACCCACAATCAGGTGGGCCATGGCACACCCCTCTGCAGACATGCACATCCTGTTGGAGAGCACCTTCACGAGGGCTGCAGTGCTGGGGCTGGGGGCTGCAGGCAGCATCAGCCTTGGAACCTCCCACCCGAACTCGGCAGGCCCAGCCTTCTCCCACTACTGTGTTTTTGGTGTGCAGTTTCATTTACCTGAAAATATGATTTTAAATTATTTCTTGTCACTGCTAACAGAAACTTTTTGTTTATTACCATGGAAAATAATTCCTCTCTTTTAGGGGAATTGAAGTGTTCCAGCTGACTGTGCTCCTGGCCCCATAAGCATTGTGTCTCCTCTCCTAAATGCAAGGGTAGGTGCTGGGTTTGATGCCTTGGAACGTGCCTGGTGCACCTTCCCCTCTGTGCTGAGCTCCTGGCCTGCTTTGCTGGCAGCCCTCTGATGATATTGAGGAAGCAATTGATGATTTAAGCCTGCAATCCCTTCTAAACAAACACTATGTCTGCCGTGGCCTTCTCTCCCAGCAGCAAACAGGGCAGAGGCTCTTTTGCAGTCTGTGTTAAACTATTTACATTTCCGAGGTTAATAAATATAGAGAGAGAAATACTGTATTTGTATAAAAATCAAGTTATCTCAATTCATGGACCTTCAAGGTCCCTTATTCTTGATGCAGTGAGATTAGACATTGTCAATTTCCCTAATTAATGGCCCACATCATCATCTCTGAGAGCTCCCTGTGTCTGGCACAATTCTATGCACAGGTTTTGGCCTGAAATAACCCCAGTGGAATAACCCCTAGCCCCTGGAATAACCCTAACCCATGAGCAAACAACCTCCGAAATGTGTTGGCCTTGTAAGCCTGATACTCCTTATGTAGGCATTTGCTTAGGAGCCCAGGTGAAGGCAGCCCCTTGTGTGAGAGATTACTGCTGTATTAATGCAATTTCGTATTTTACTGTCACTTCATCTCATTGACAAGAAGCACCTGGAAGCGAAAAAAACTTGTTTGGATACATAGAAATGATGGGTTCAGGCTCCAGCCGTGGGTGTCTGTGGCCTGTCTGCCTGGTGCCAGGCTGAGAAGCATTTCCCTCTGAATATCCCTCCTCAAAGCCCTCTCTCCTCTCACTGCTGGCAGAGCAAAGCAGCAGTTTAATGGTTTGAACACATGGCTCTGCTGGGCTGACATGTTCAACTGGAAGGAGCAATCCAGCTCCTTCCCATGGAAAATCCATCTGTTCCCCTGCATTCCCTGGTGCGTAGGGTCTCGGTGCTGGAGCAGGGGGGACAGTGGAGTGGGTATTATTTGCCGTGCACCCTGCTCAGCTGAGTGATGCTGTGCATGCTGGAGGTGGTGAAGAGGGGTTGCTCAGGCATGTTCCCTCCCCTTCCTTTCCTTCATTTACTCTTTGAGACTTTGCTTTGTAGGAAAAGGCTGGTTTTTTTACATTGGGGCTGTTATTTATTCCCCTCAGCTGTGCTCATGCTTGCAGAGGGCTGCGGAGCCCCTTGGAAGAGCTCCATGGGCAGCCTGTGCCGGAGCGCCAGGACCCAGGTGCCGGGGCTGGGCTTGGCAATGGGGGCTGCAGAAGGGGTTTGTTCAGGGTGGAGGGCTGGGGATTAATCTGAAGACAAGGTTTTGTGTTTCTTTTCCCCTGGAATAATTTAAGTTCAGCTCTTTCTAGGCACTGGAAACCCTCCAGCAAAATTTGGAGGGATGGCTGTGGGGCGGAGGGGACGCACTCACTGTCCCACAGCCAAGCCCAGGATCCCCAGTCCCAGTGAGCCCCAGGAGTGGGGTGATGTGAGTAGTGGCCATACTTGGCTGAGCTCTGACCATCCCAGCAGGATTTCTGTTTCAGGCTGGCCTCCCTCGAGCACTGGCAGCACGTGCCCATGGTGTGGGCTGGGATGTTTTCTCTCCATCCTGGGCAGGCTGCTGTTGGATAGTCATGAGCTGATCGTACCTGGTCCAGCTGCTGGCCTGGTTGGATGGGAGGACAGCCTGGATGCTGTATCCTGGCTTGCTGGTCTGTTCACTGCAGCAGGTCTGCTGTCCATGTGGCTGGCGCATCCTGGGGCTGCTCAGCAGTGACACACAGCCAGAGAATGGCACAGGTAGCTCCTGGTCTGAAAACAAAGGCATTTTATCTTAATTTGAGCTGTTAAGAAGTATCTCTTTTCCTGTGATTTATGGAGCAACATCAGGCCGGGAGGCCCGAGTGGGTCCTGCACAGCCCATGGGGTGTGACCGGGGTCGGAGCCCAGTGGGGCCAGTTCAGCCTGTGATGGGGTTGGCTCAGCCTCCCAGCACTTTGAAGGCTGTTTGTGTTTGATGGGCTGATGCGTGTCAAATGCAATCCAGCTTCCCACTGTCTGCTCTGGCAGCCCCCTGAGGCTGGCCTTTGACAGATAAAGCACCCCCTCCCCGAATTTCTGATTTCACACTGATGCACAAACATTCTTTGGCAATTTGAGCCCATTGTATTAAAGTAGTTAAATTCCTTAAGCATGTGCCTCTGAGATGACAGTGGTGATATTCATTACAGAAATACCGGGGTGGTGGCAGCGCTGGCTCTCTGGCTATGCCAGACCTGTAGCAGTGACGGCCCCAGTGGACACTGAGCCAGTGGAACCTCTGCAGACTGTGGATGAGCCACGGGTCCACGGAGCTGTGGATGCTGTGGTACACACTGACAGACAGGACATCCACGCTGTCTGCAGTGCTGCTGCAGCATGCAGAGCCCTGCTCTCCCACGGGACCTCATCCTTCCTGTGCTGGAGGAGCCACACTGGGCATGGCCCAAGGAGTCTGGGCTGCGCACTGGCCACGGGAACATGGGCTGATGGTGTGTGTGTATGAATGAGGAAGTGTTAAAATAGGAATCTTTCTTGCATAGCACCTTTGTGCTGGACCTCAGAGAAATCACTCTGCCTGTCCTAATGTCAGTGTATTGTGGGACTTGGCGACTGGACCTGGTCTGGAAGCCTTCTTTTCCAGCAAGGAGTGCCCACTGGGTCCAGGAATAGCCTGGAAATCAGGAAAAAAGGTCTCAGAAAGGGAAGCAGCTTTGGCAAATGCAAGAATTGAATTGTTCTTTGCTAAGTGGAAGAGCTGGAGGGGGCACCATTGCTGGGATATGTTACAGTCCTGCCTCTGCTCTACGAGCCCTCGCCTCAGAAACAGCCCTGTGTGGAGTCACTTGTGAGTTAAGATTTTGTTTCAAATGTCTTAAGTTATTATTGATGCTTGAAAAGGTTACATCTGCAACTCATTTTCTATGTCATTGACGTTCTTTTCTGACAAATAATTTCAGAAATATGCAGCAAAATGTTTTGGCCCACAACCGCTGCAGCTCACCAAGTGTGCAGACCAAATCTTTACACATTTTGTAAGAAAAAGCTTAACTCCTCATGTTCTTTCACAGCCCTTGCCTGTGCAGCCAGGCACAAAGAGGATACAAAGTGCTTGCTGCTGAGCAGACCTTGCTGCTTATGCAGTGCCCAGGCGGGTGACGAGAGGCACGGTGGGCACAGGGTGCGGGCACAGGAGCGCTGGCCCCTTCCTGCTCTCTGGCAGGGTGTCATGGTTTGAGCTGTGAAGGGCTGACCATGTCACTCTATGCAGTGCTCAGTGCAGGGTGGAAACCCAAAGAAGAAAGAAACTGGTAGGTGAGCTGTTGTAGTAACAGCCACATCTTCAGTTCCAGAGAAACAGATTGGGAAGGGAATATTGGTGGTGGTGCCAGTCCTTTGTAGTTTTGTTGATGCCCAGGGTTTGATGTGCAAGTGTTACGTGGTCTCAAGACATGAAAGAGCTTCAGACAACAAACTTGAAAGGGAGAATTCAATCATTTTACTGGGGTAGTCAGACACTGTGTTTGACACTGGTCCCCACCATGGTACCGGTGACTGCAGCCAGGCATGCTATTCCTGGGCTCACAGGAGCATCCCGGACTGCTCCATGCACAGGGACAGGCTTCCTGGCTTCCCAGCTGGTGATAATTTCAGGGAGATGTGATCCAGATTGTTTGAATGAGAAAGCAGTAAGTGTCCTTGACTTTGTGGTTAATGCCCAGGTGTGTGAAGGTGAAATGCGAGGGTTGCCTCCTAGGAATCACCATCAAAGCCAAGCATCATTCATGTAGTTTGCTTTGGAAGGTGGAACTTGTCTCTTTATTTACCAAGCACTGCCAATGTCCAACATAGCATTTATAACAGATGGGAGCTTTTACAGTGCTGCTCAGACAGAACTGTGACCTCCTTCTGGTCTCATTAAATGTTAGGCAATTGACACATTCTCTTCTGTTATCTGAATTTCCAGCCTGGCTGAGAAAGGTGCTGCTGCAGCGAGCTGGGTGAGGTTAGATGTCATCTGAGTGTCTCTGCTTGATGTGCCTTTGCAGGCAGAGCTCAGCGGGAACTGTGCTATTGGGATGAAAGCCGGAGCTTAACCTATGGGCGGTTTGAAATAACTTCATTGTGGAGTGGTATCCAGAGTGAAGATGGGACTCCACAGGAACGCTTCCCTTTCCCCAGCTTGCCTTTGTTGTTGCTGCTTTGGTGAATATTAAGAGGGGTTGCTGACCCTTGCAAACCCTCGACCTTTGTATCTAAAGGCTGGTGGAGAAGAGCCTTCTTCTCAAACTCGCCAAGCCAGTCTTTCCCCAGCGCTCTCCTTTCTTTGCCAGTGTGACACTATGGAAATGCGAGCTATGGAAATGCACCTTCAGAGCTGCCACCCTGGGAGCAGGCTCGGTGCACTTCCACCGTGTGTGGCTGGCTGCTCTGCTTTGCATCCGTCGGGCAGGGTCATGTCTTCCCTGGGATGGGAAACTGCAGGTGGTCTGGCTCACATCCTGCAAGAGAGACCCGGTTGATCAGGGTGATAAGAATGACTGAAAAGTGCAGAGGAAACTTTTCTGGGAGAATGTGGGAGGCACGTGGCTAAATGCTGCACCTAGATCTAAGGAAAGAGCACAGGAATGGCTGTGGTGGCTCTCGCGGGCGGTTGGTCTGTGCACAGCATTGCTGCTTTGCATTTGGAATGCAGGAGCACGCGGGCATGGAGAGAGAGGCTGTCTCTGAGCTGAACAGTGCCTTCAGGAACAGGAGGGATCAGAGCTGGGTGTTTCCCAGAGTGGGACACGTCTTCTAAAAAGCCAGACTGTCCTGCAAATGGCATGGGAAAGGCAAAGAGCAGTGGAACAAATCTTTTGCCCCTTCTCCCTCCTGTTCTTGCTGTATTGTCCAAAGTGAGGTGTGGGTGTGATGTACCTTGTCATCAGTGGCCAACAAAATCTCAGATATTTACTGAGAGCCTTTGTGGCAGACTGGAAGCTGGAAGCTCTGGCTCCAAACCCCATGCTTTAGCAGCTAATTATTTCTTTTTGTGTTTTATGAGAAGGTGCCTAGACAATAACTTGAAAAACTGGATTCCTTTGATTAACACAGCTGTTTTGAGCCCTCCAAATCTTTTTCATGACTCTGAGGAAGCACAGCATAAAGGTAGATTGTGACACAACAATAGCAGTAACATAACGATTGCAGGCTGTCTCTTTTCTCTATATTTGAAATGCTTTTCTTAATGACAGTAAACATTTGTCCTTCAGCTAACCGGAGTTTATTTTCTTAAAAATTTCTAGCTTACTGTAACTGAGTTCTTGTATTTGTATTTTACACTTGTATTTTTTCTATCTTACTTTTCTTCTTGTTCTGCAGTGCTGAGAGTTTGACATCGTACCATCTTCTTTTCATGTGGAATCATGTCTGCAAGTGGAAATGTAGCTCCTGTTCTTGCAGCTCAAGCTGTGAGAGCTCTTTGCAGAGGAAGACATGTCATGCACAGCCTTTTGCAAGGTCCCTGCCCCGTCAGGTCTTGAGATTCTTTGAACTTCTCTCCCTTTGGGAATCTGTGCTTTGCTGCCTAAGAACTGTCAGAGGATGTTACTGTTTTCCTCTGGTTGGTGAGGATGTTCCCTATGATGTGTTCCCATTAATCCGGCTGCATTAGGAAGCGCAGAGCAAGGCTCACACTGCTGAAGTGAATCTGGTCCCGGTACTGGAGCCCCTGTGATGGACAGTAATGAGATGCCGAGTGGATTTGCAATGAAAACCCAACTGGCTGCGCATGCAGGGCAACAGGACAGCGGCTGCTGTCATCTCTCGTTTTGCAAACAGTAGCAGCTATGAGGATTTTTTAATGTTTCATGATATTTAAGGAAGTTTTGTTTCTAAAATCTGGTAAAACATCTCCCAGGCTCCCTCCTGTATAGTATCTGTCAGCCTTTTGGGATCAGTCAATATTAATTTGAGACCCTTGGGAATTTTTTTGGATATTATGGTGCTGAACACAGTTTGTACGTCCAGACAGATGGATTCGCTGCGTATGTTCTCCTGCGTGGAATCACGGGTGTTTCCGTCTGCCCTGTCTGTCTGTTTGGAGTGTCATTCAGTGGATGCCCACAAGGCAGATGTGCTAACAAAGGGATAGGATTTTTTGGGGAGAAAGTGGTGGAGATAAATTCCTCTTCCAGGCTGTGGAAAGAAAGGACAAAAATTATATTCTATCTGGAACATTCTCATTCTGGTTGCTAGAAGCTTCCTGCTGATCTCTAGCCTGGGTTTATTGCTGGCCTGCTCCTTTCCTCTGTGTTCCCAGACAGCTTCCCATCCCTTCAGTTTCCATAAAGCTTCTCTTTCCCAGTGGTTTTCTTCCTCTGTACTGTCAGTGAAGCATCCAAACACACTTACATCTGAGCCTGAGCAATGCTAGCATCTGTCGTGGGGTTGGCTCTGCAGTGCTTTGTCGGTCCTGGTTGCCTTGCCCCTATTCTGGTTGGCCTCATTTTCCCCAAGCCTGGGTGAGTGTCCTCTGAAGGTCTGCAGGTTTGGTCACTTGCAGCTGTAAGGAGATGAGGAAATATTAAAAACAATAAAAATGTGAAAATAGTGGAGTCAAATTCCTGTGCAGTATGGTGAAGGTAGAAGGGATCCTCCATAGGTGTTCTTCAGGGCGACATGCTCTGTCCCTGGCATGTGAGCACACAGCACTTCCTGACAGAAGTGTGTCCCCTCTCTAGTCTGCACTCAAGTGTTTTAGAGAAGGGGAATTAATTAAAATGGCTGGATAGATTTCTTGCTTGGGTGTAATATGAACTGTATCCTCAGAGTAAGAGGATTTGTGATCTGCTGGTGGGCAGAACCACCATTTATTTCCCCTTATTGTTGAAGGTCTAATTGAGCTTTCTGACTGTAAAGAGATCGATGTGCTCAAGCTTTGATGGAGCTCATCTCAAAGAACGCCTCTTCCTGCCAGAGCAAACGACATGAAAATGAGTGTCAGGTTTTAGGGCTGAGCTCAGCTCCTGGCAGACGCAGGTGAGAGCCAGGTTTGCAGCCCTGGTGCTGCATGGAGCCACGACTGGTGGGGAGCAGAGCAAGGGCAGTGCTGACCTGGGCCATGTGGCCCATCTGCCTGCCCCAGGGGTGCTGCTGCATCCCCAAGGGTCACAGGAGGATTGCAGTGGGGATTTGTCCAGTTGAAGAACGAGGAGATATCTCCATTTCAAATGAGACTTTTAGGCTTTTCTCAACAACTAACTGTAGTTTCCCTGGTATTCCCAGGCTATCTGCCTGCACCATGTACTTACAGCCATGTTTTCTGTGGTATTTTTCTCAATGAGACAATGGAAAATGCCGCTGCTACCACAGGTTAGCTTTGTGCTTGTGGGAAGATCATTAATTCCAAGCTATAACCACAGCTTAAAAATATATTGCTCCTCAGACCTACAGTTCATTGCCCTCCACAAAAAATGGCAACATGCAGATCATCTTCCAGGAAGACTTACATCAGAGGAGTGCAGTGCTGAGGTGAGCTGGGCATGGGCGTGGCTGGAGCAGTGTGGCAGCTACCTTGATGGAGCGGGTGTGTTTGCTGTGCTTTGTCTAACTGGTCCTTTTATTTGAAGTTATTTCCTCGCTGTCCCTGACTCAGTTTCCTGGCCTCCTCCTTGGCTCAGTGTTGTGGTTCCCAGGGTGGACAGTGGGACAGCCTTCCCAGGAGCCAGTGTCTTTAGACCCCCTTTGTGCACAGGGACCCAGCCTGGTCTCCTCTCTCTTGGGGGGAAGCTCTCACTCAGATGCTGCATTTTTAATTCTGGTCATTTCTTTGTAATTTGCAGAGTAGGGGCAAGATCAATAGAGTCGCTTTGTAAATTGGTGATAGGAAACATAATTAACGGTGTTAAGGATTTAGCTAACAGCGTTGGTTAGGAATCCTAAATGACCTAATTTGTGACATGGCTTTTGGCTGAGGGTATGGCTGACATAATCAGGTGTCAAACAAGACATCTGTCACTTGTTCATGGGTGGGAATATGGATTAATCTGAAAAAACCTACACCTGTGAAGGGTGTGTGAGCTGCTGGTGGTATGGGGAGGGGCTCTGAGACACTGATCACTTTCAGAACCTTCAGGTTAAAAACCTGCATGGCAGAAGGTAGAATGTGGGGGGTATTTTGTGTAAGGTGTTGATAATTTGTTGATGTGATGATGATCCTTGGCAACAAGTCGCATGTTAAGGCTTGAGGTCCGTCAGGAGGGTGAGTGAGGAAGGTCCCAGCTGGCACTGGGGCCAAGTGGAGGGCTGTGATGATGGGTTGGGAGGGCTCTTTGCTTTCCCTGTTATGGGGGTGCTGGGGTGCAGCAGGGAGCAGAGCCATGGGCTGATGTGGGTTTGGGGATGGCAGCACACATACAGGTCTCCTGCACTGCCCCTGCCTGGCACTTGCTTCGGAGAGCTGTGGGTGAGCCCTGAGCTTCTGGAAGAGCCTTCAGGAGCACTTTGCAGGCCGCAGCTGAGGAGAGCCAGCTGGACCTGGAAAACGTCTGCAGTTGAGTGTCCCCATTGTATGACAAGTCACTTAATCTGCATTTTCACATGTGTGAAAGCAGAGCAAGGGAGAATCCTGCTGCATCTCCAGGCTGGGAGTGTTTGAACTCCCCATCCCTGCCGTGGGGCTGATGTTGAGGAGAATCTCATTGGTTCCCACAGCCCTGTGGTGCCTGGCGCAGGCTTCCCGGGTGCTGTGCTCAGAGCAGGGCTGGTGTTGAGGGCAGCTGGTGTGTGTCTGCTCCTGTGACACACCACAGAGTGCCCAGTGCTGGCCTGTGCAGTGTGTCTGTGCTGAAAGCAGGGAAGGCCAGAGCTGGCCATGTGAGCCTGTGGGAGGCTTTTCCTTGTGTGGGGCTGATGGCTGGCATAGAAGGTGCTGCTTTGAGCCTGTCCGAGCCCCACTGGCCTGTGGTGGGATGGGCTGGGGCCGTGCTGGACCTCCCCGTCTGCTTGGCCAGGGCTCAGTGCCCGGCCCCGTGGCTCTCTGCTGTCATGGCCACAGTTTTATTGGTGCTGCAGCTCGGCTGTGGCCCCACCACGGAGGGTGGGCAGCGCCGTGGTGGGGCTGTGCCCATCTCGCCCATTCTTCAGAGGCACGGTGGGGGATGGCACTGGTTGCTTCCACGCCGCTGCCTGCTGGGCCTGGATGTGACATTTGGCTGGTGCTGCCAGGCCACCAGGACTGTGGAGCTCTTTCTCTGCAGCTTGTTCTCCTGGGGCACAAATTGCATCTCTTAAAGCACTTAATAAACTAACAATGGCTTGAAAGGAGGCAGCAAACAGTGACATCCCAGGGAGGCAGTGAAGAGCTGGAGGAGGAGAACCTGTGAGGAGGGGAGGCACAGAGCTGTTCACAGAAAGGTGCTGGCTGCTCCTGTGGGTGAGAGCTCCAGTGCTTCCGTGACCCACTCTGAAATGGTGGTGGTTAGCAGGGTATGTGGTGCCGATGGTTTGTGATCCCGTTGTGCAACAGGAAGGAGAACCTGAGCCTGAGATTTAATTGTATGCTGCAGAGCAGAGGGAGGGAATGTACTCCAGCTCTTCCTCTGACTGCTGTGGGATGGGGACTTTGGGCAATAAATAATGTGATGACACCAGGACTTAGGTGCTTGTTGGGCTGCATTGATTTAATTCAGAGGGCCTCGCACTTGTATTGATCTGGGTCTTTCTGTACCTGCGGAGCCTGGGGAGTGGGCAAGGCTGGTCCCAAGCTAACGTGGGTACGTATATGATGCTTTACCGAAGCCTTTTTGTGCTTTGCATGCAGTTGCTCAGCAGCTTTGGGGTGTTTGCTCAGGTGCCTGTGTAGGGGAAGAGTCTCCCCAAAGGGTCATGCAGTTAATCATTGCTAGCTGCTCATAATGGATGGTAGAGCAAGAACCTCTGTATCGGTTTATAGACTTTAATTACTCCACTGTAATTAAGCCAATGCACAGGCTAACCTAACAAAACTAACAGGGGTAAAATACCCTGAATACCCCTATCCCCACCCCAGACCAGGCTGTTTCCTCCAGACATTTGTCCCAAGCCAGAACCACTTGCCACTGTAATAAGGGAAGCAGCAGTCTTCAGGGTCACTTACCCTCCCTGGCTGTGCCAGGCCTTGTTCCCCCCCCTGACCCTCCTGGCTAACCTCCTCATTCTTAACAGGGGGCTCTGCTCTTGTCTCTCAAGGGCTAAACTTGTTAAAATGAATCACATTTGGCATATCTCCCTGTGGTGCCTCTCCAGATAAAAGTGGTCCCAGCTCGCATGCTCTATTTTTGTTTTGTTTCTGTATGTGGCAATTTTCTCTATACAAAACCCTCTTTTGTCAGTTTGTAGAAGAGATTATGGGGAGACAAGAGCCCGCCTTTTTTATATCCATCTTGCACTTTCTCATGGCTCCACGGATGGTATTGTTCATGGCCAAGGAACAATGACATTTTTCTGTTCCCATATCTGATGTGATTAAAGGAGCTGCAGAGCAGAAGTTACACTGAAGATTATAATGAACAGAGGAGACCTCGCTACTGGACATGAGATGCAGGGGAAGATTTTAGCCCTGAATTTGCTTCCTGTAAAAAAAAAAAAAAACCGAAACCCTTTTTTCCTAATCTGCAGCAAATGTCTGAAATTATGCCCTTGGTAAGACTGTAAGTGGACAAAGTGCATCCTGCCTGTGCTCTCCTGGCCCTGGCGTCCCTTGCTCCCCAGGGAGCTGCATCACCGCATCTGGGAGAGTGCGTTCGGACCAAAAAGCACAAGGAAGAAGCTTGCCAGCAAGCTCTTAGGCCAGGGGCTGTAGCCCTTCTAGAAAGACCGGTGAACACCCCGCACTTAAAATTTTTTAGCTGAAAGGTCCAAAGACATCTGTGAAAGAGCAGGAGCTGGGAAAGCTGGTTCTGCATGGCTGGGCTCCTTCCCTTCAAGGCCTTAACAGCCAGGAGGGACCTCCTGGAGGGCTTTGGAAGGGGCTTGGAAACTGCTGAGAGTTTTTAACCTTGTTCCCTGGGGAAATAGCTGTACTGGGCATGCTGGCTGTTTTCTCCCTGTGAGAGTAGGAACCCTCTTCCAGGTTGCAGCCTGATCTGGGGAGGAAGAGGGGCTGCTGAGTTAATGTGAAGAGTACTGACAGGCCTGTTCATGTGGAGAGGGGGTATGCAAGAGCACCTGGGTCTGCAGGCACCAGCTTTGCAAGAAAGACAGCCTCGTACTTTTATTTCAGTTTTCAGAGTTGTGGAAGAAGGGCATCTGAGGTCTTTTGGTGACTGGCATCCTTGCACAGAATTAGTCATCCCAGAGCTGGCATTAGAAGGGAAGGACATGCTTTGTATTGCAGTTGTGTTCTCCACACACTGTTTGCTGTACACATTTGCTTTTCCTCTTGATAACTTCTCTGTGGACTCTTGCAGCAGAAGCAGTATTTACCAATGCATATCCGATCTGCTGTGTGATGCTGGGATGCACAGCTGGAATACTAAGCTGTCTTCATCATGAGTGAAGAAAGCATGGCGGGCTCTTGCAGGAGGCCCAGCTTCATAGCAGCACAAGCACTGCTGCTGCAGAACCTGTGAAATCTGTTCCCAAATGCTTTTGGGTGCGACCACCCATCCCGTGGCTGTGGGAGGCTGTGGTAGTGGGGTACCCTCCAGCTCTGCTCACCTCTCCATTTCCTGAGAAATGCAACTGACTGCATTGGATGTGGGAAATGTGTTTGTGCTCTCCCCTGAAAGGAAAAAAACCCCATATTTATTGTCCAAAAACTACATCCTTGGCAGGTTTCCAGAATACAGGTGGTCCTTTGTTAGCAGGGGAGGGTTGATCCTGGCTTGAGGGGCAGAGGCTGGTGTCAGCCACACAGCACAGTACACAACATGTTAAAAGAAGTTCTATAAGGAGGGAGAAAAGCTTTTCTACCTACAAGGTTAGGTATGGATCAATGAATCAAAGACATAGGTATTTCATAAAGCAGGTGGCAGGAGGCAGCCCTTGGATTACTAGAAATAATGTGATATATTAGCCCTTGATTTGGCAGAGTCTGCCTTATACTAAAGAGGAGGAGAGTGTAAATTGTGATGATTTGTGTAGAGTTTCTGACATTATCTTGGCATAAAAAGGGCAATCTATATAGATAAATGCACTTGATTGAAACCGTGCATGAGAATTCTTATATGCACTTTTTTTCATTATTAGAGAGATCTGGGATGGACATGAGGAGATCTGTATAAAATGAAACTTTGTAACTTTCTTTGAGGAAATTATTTTGCCAATACCAAAAACCTCAGGATTATAATAAAGCATCCCAGGCTTTCTTTTTTGTTGATGGACCTTTTTTCTTCAGTAGTTGGTTAATGCTTGTTCCATATACAAATGCACTTTGCTCTTTGTGCATTAGAAATCCTGCCTGCACATGAGCTATTAAAACCATCACTCCAAAACCAGCTTGCTTGAGACTTAGGCTTCCCAGTCAAAGAGCTTTTTGTTTCCACTTTGTGGCATTGCAGGACTTCAGGTTTTGTCTTTTCTGTGTCAGAGCAGGCTGCTGGGATCTGAAGTCTTGGACCAAGTGTGTCTAGGCTGGCAGAAATTCAACTTCATTGCTCTGACTTTGTAGGGTAATCTTCACAGCTATCTCTGTGGCAGTCAGGTCAGTGCTGGTTTCACATCATCAAGTTGTGATTTGAGGCCCCTGGTGCTGTGCTGAGTGTCCCTGAGCTTCTGTCTGTGACTCTACAGACCAGCAAATTGTGTGTGTATATGGACACGAAAGTCTTACCACAGTGTGTGCCTGGGGACATCTGGATTCAGAAATGGAAGGGCTCTTTCATGCCGGTACAGGTGTCTGAAGGAGTTCCTTAACTCTTTGCTAAGGACAGATACTCTTCAGATCTTCTGACAGCAGAGCTCTGCATGACCAGCACCCTGAGAGAGGACCAGCTGCAGCTCCCAGCTTGCATGATCCCAAGAGCCCAGCACTGTTAGGGGCAGGCAGCCCTCTGCAGGGGATGGGCAGGTGGGCTCTGTGCAGGGTGCTTTGAACAGCTAATGTAACTTCCTTGGCCATAATTCTTTCTCCTCCATTATTTCATTGGCTCTAAGTGTTCCTGCTTCACATAACCCTGCAAAATCAACAGTTGAATTTAATATGACTGAGTAATTCATATGGCACAGGTACCGACAGTGGTAATTCAGCCTCTAAATTATGATCATAAATTTCCACGGCATGGCACTGCTGAGGGGGGTGATGATTTTATTGGGCAGAGCAGAGTCACTCAACTAATTAAACAGGGAAGGAGCCTTCAGCTGCTGGGGGAGCAGCACAGCCTGCACAGAGAACATGGGGCCGGCTCACAGCAGGGGCTGTGATGTGCCATCATCGTTGCCAGCCCATCATCATGCTAGCCCTCTCACACCTTCAGTCAAAGTTGTTGCACTCGCTGTGCTCCTCTGCAGAGGTGACAGTGGTGGCTCTGTGGGCTCTGCCAGAGCGAGTGGCCGGCCAGCCTCAGGAGAGGGCAGGAGGCTGATACGGGAACTGAGGGCAGATGTGCCTTTATCGGCAGTGATGCCCAGCCATGCAGACCATTAGCTCTGGAGTCCGTCTCCAATGCTCATGTTTATGGGGCTGATTGGGAAAGATGAGATCTGAATTTCTGTCTCAGAAGGTGAGCTGGGTCTCTTAGTGCTCCTAAGCAGTATAATAAAAACATCTTTAAACATCTTATAATTTGGAATTGAGACTAAAACCTACCAATTCCTTCCTGTTTCTGTATTAGGGAAGACCAGCTTCAGCCATTGCATTGTCTGCCAAGCTCAGCTGTGGCCTTACGTAGATAAAGAAATAGTGGAAGCAGTGGGCATCCCAAGCTGTCAGCACTGGCTTAGGAAACATGATGTGCCTGATATGGGAAGTGAAATGACCAGGAGTGTAGAAGCAGTGGAAGCTGCATGCATGGGAGGTAGGCATGTGGCTTCTGGGAGATGGTGATGGCACTCAAACTCGTGGAGAACCTGATCCCCCTCAGCCCAGAGCTGGTGCTGCTGTGGATGCAGCTGGCTAACTCTGTCACGGGCACTGCTGGAAGTTTGAGCTGAGAGGTCCGTGTGTGACCCAAGGAGTGGGAAATCGGGGGGTGCCCTAAGCACAGGCTTTGTGGGGTCCTGAGAACCCACCAGGCAAGCAGTAACTCCAGGGCACACTGAGGGCTATGCTCTCCCCTGCTCAGCCCGAGCTGTGTGTGCCAGAGCGGGGCCAGCTCCTGCAGATGTGCAGAGGCCCCTGCTTGCTGGCTGTGGCACTGGTGCCACTGTGCTGCTGCTCTGCAGCAGCTACCATGCCAGGGCCCCCTCCTTGCCTGAAAAATACAGGTAGGCTCTAAGTTACTGAACCATGGGAGGGGTTTATGAGCCAGACATGCAAGAATGGTCCAAAGTTAGAGAAAATGTATTTATTACAACACTTTTCATGGGCAAGTTATCATTTTGTCAAACTTTATTAGAGAAAGTAATTAATGGGCTGTAAAAGGTGCTAGTGCGTAGCCAGTAAAAGAGCTAGTCCTGTGCAAATTGGCAGTTCATAGATTGATGGTTCCTTCTTTCCCCATTTATTAATATGGAGAATGCACATGAAGTGTGTTATATGTGTGGGCTAGTGAGCCTTGTATCTGTGCACAGGGACCGTGCTCCTGGTGCTTGGCCATGGCTGCTGGGGTGCAACAGCTCCCAAATCCCTGCTCCCCTCCAGGTTCTGGTGGCTCTGCACGGTGGGCAGTGCTGGGGTAAGTAGGATTAAGTATATGGTGGCTGCGCTGGGTGGGCTGTGGCCCCTGCCCTGCCAGTGAGGGCCAGTGTGGCGTAGCCCAGACACTTGGGCAGCAGCCATTTGCCTTTGTGCTTGCACAGGGTCTGGCCTGGGGGATCGAGTCGGGCTGTGGCAGCTGCCACATGGGTGAGCCGGGCGGGTGGTCTCGGTGCCAGCCCTTCCCAAGGCTGCCGTGGCTGTGGTGGTGATTTTTATTCTCTGCTGTTGGCTGAACCGGAGGCCCTGCCTGGCCTTTCAGCTCGGGGACCTCTCTGTCCCCTGCGGCTGACTGCTCTCCCAAAAGTCCCTTTCTCCTTGGCCTGATCTGCTCCGATCCCAGCTCTGTGTGTGGTGTCTTGTTTTCTCCTGGGGATTACGTTAATACCATCGATTGGTTTGTTTTAAATAGTGTTGGCTGCTAGGTCATTATTACTAGATGCTGATGCATAATTTATTGATAGAAATATTGGCTGCCTGGCAGAGGGGCATTGGCTTCCACCTGTTAACCCTTCACCTGCCCACACAACCTCTCATCACTTCTGTGGTCTTATAACATGCAGCTTTTTCCAGGCTATTGAGAGTGATTTTATTTTCTACAAGCTTCCTTCTCTCTGCCCCCTTTGGAAGGGGAAACAAGCAAGTCTGTTGTTGGCTGCCTTGCAGCCAGGGAGAAAGCAACATGGTTAAGCGGCTGGGCTGTTGGCAGAGCATGCGTGAGTGGCAGCTGGCACTGGTTTGTACTGGTCTTGCACCATGCCATTGCAGACTGCTCCCCATGCCTCTGCTGCCTTGGTTTGGGGCACTTGTGGGTTCGCCTGCAGAGACAGGCTGGGAAAAGTGGCTTTGAATTGTGAACCGTGGCTGGACTCAAGTGGGACGGTGCTGTCTCCTCCGGGGAGGGAGCTCAGCTGCTCCTGCTCAGCTGCCAGCCCATATGCAGTGGGGCTGGAGCTCTGTCTCCAGCCTGGAACTGGCAGTTTGGAGGAAACCCATTGGCACAGGTCAGGCTGCTGGCAGAGCACAGTGCTGTGTTAGGGAGCTGTTGGCCAGGCTTGGGGAGTGCCTGATGTTTAAAAGATCAGAAACATGAAACCAGAACTAGCCAGTGAAAACAAGGGATTTTTGCTCAGGCTCTACAATTGCTGCCTGCTGCTCTGCTTCTGCTATTATAGCACTTCCTACAGTGCTAGGAGCTAATCCAGGCTTCCCTCTGTGCTGGGCTCTCAGCTGCATGGAGCTGCTGAGCCTGCAGCCAGCGTGTCACTTGCTGGCTGGGCCCTTACCCTGAGGAACCAGGACAGACACACCAGGCAGTGCCTCCATCACTGCCCTGCACGGGTGGGGAGAGCTCTGCCCCATGCATGGCACAGCTCAGGGCCAGGCTTCTGCTTGTGCCATCACAGCCCTGCTCCCAGTGGCTCTGCAGTCGTAGGCCCCTGCAGATGTGGCATGTGAGAGCCAGATTGCAGGAGGTCTGCCTGGGTTCCTCAGCAGGGAACTGTGGGGCAGGCATGTGCTTGAAACCTCCTGGGGACTTGGTGTTTCCCACCAAGATCTCACAGCCCCCAACCTCTCTCTGAGTTATGCCTTGGATTTCAGATCTACAAGCTGACTCTACCGAGCTACTTTATATGAATTATTTGTAGAACATGCCAGGATCAAGATTTTTTTATCTCCTAAAAGCCTTTTTTTCCAGAGGCACAGCAATGCGTGCACTCTTGTGGTCTGCCTATCCTAAGGAACACTACCAAACACCCCTAAGAACAGAGACACACAGAATTATGGAATTAATTTAGTTGGAAAAGACCTGAGATCATTGAGTTCAACCTTTGACCAAACACCACCTTGTCAACTAGACCATGGCACTCAGTGCCACGTTCAGTCATTTTTGAACATATCTGGAACTTGAACCCCTTCAAAGCAGGGAGTGAGTGCCCTGGCTGCCTCTGTGTTCCTGGGTTGAAAGAGTGGTGTCCTCACCTGTCGTGGGTAGTGGGATCCCACAGGATGAACATCCCTCAGAAACAAGACTGTGTCTCCACTTTGCTCAGGCAGTTTTCTTGTGGAACTTTTTGGAAGAGATTTCCTGAACCCTTCTAAGACCAAGCACAGGTTGTAGGGTGCTGGGCTGCTGATTCTTGCTTTTTGGTCCTACATTGCCACTGAAACTGGCCGTGGGTCTGAGTGCCCTCCTGCGCTGCTCTGATGTGGTTAAAGCCCTTGCGGCAGATGCTCGTGTCCTGGCAGGAACCAGGAAGTGTTGTACAGCGTGGTGCCATGGTTCCTGCTCTAGTCTGTGGAGACGAGGAAATGAGTGGCCACTTTCTTTGCAGGCCATGGTCAAGTCTTTCATCCTGGTTTTATGTGCAGTGCTGACATTCACACAGATGCTAATTTCTGCTGCCAGCGTGGCGCAAGTCTTGCAGGCACCTCTCCAAGCACGTCCTTCGTGTTGCCTCATCTTGTGTCGATCAATAGGCTGCTCGGGGTGTGCTGCTCACTGTAGCCTTGCTGCTGTCAGTGGGGACCCACCCATGCCCACCCTCTGCAGTGGAAGGAAGGCAACCAGATGTTCCTCATGGGCTCAGGAGACAGGAACATGGAAACAAAGCTTGGCCGTTGTTCACGTCTCATACTGCTGGTGTGCTCTGCTGGGCCAAGGAATGCTGCTAAAGCACAGCGTGATTAAGGGCCTTGCAGCACTATTGTGCTGGGACTTCACTAACCAGGCCCAGAGCAATCCTAGCACGAAATGGATGGACATCTTCCACACCAGACTTTAGCTTGTGACTGGGACGTGCATGTTGATGAGATGCAAGGGTATCACAGCCCCGGTCTGAAGGTTTTTAGAGTTTCTGCTGAAGACCCTTAGCACCCTGGTATGCCAAGAAAATACTCCAAGGAAGGCTGTTTGCATCATATCTGGTGCTTCCAGCCAGAAGAATGGAAGGAGGATATGAAAATGAGCAATTATCTTTAGAAGTTATCCAGATGCCCTGGCTGACCTTTCTTTTGTGTACCCTCAACTGGTTTCCATCTTCCTTGCTGTGGGTTCTCAAAATCTTGGAGAAAATTAGTTTTCAAAGGATGAGGGAAGGAGTAAGTGCTGAAGTAGATGCTAATTTCACAACATGTGAAATGTCTTGTTTAACTGACAGAGCAGCAGCCAGCCTGTTTCTGCCTATGGTGATGAAGCTTTGCAGGGCAGCAATGGGGAGCAGCCGGTGGGGCAGAGATGGGCATCAGCCCGTTCCCAGCCACTGTTCCTGGCTGCAGCATGCTGAGATCCTGGCTCTGCTGCCTGTTTATGAAAGATGTTTTTTCTGTTGTTTCAAATTGTTCCTGTTCCCCAGGAAAGTGAATTTTAAGCCCTTTCTAAGTTATTAATTAGTAGGTTTGTTAGTGCTGGTTCAGACTGCTGTCCCTCCCCCTACAGAGGGGAGCAGCGCTGGCCTGGAGCTGTGCCTGGGGTGGGAGCAGTGCTGTTGGAGGGGTCTTTGGTCTGGACAGCTGCTGATGGGATGACCCATCCCTCCTCCCATGGAGCTGAGGGAAGGCACAGAAGCAGGGGCAGCTCTGCACAGCTCTGCAGACACCTGGCAGTCGTCAGTGGCTGACAGACACGTGTGGCTGGGGTGGGGGAACTTCTCCAGAGAGAGCAGCAGGAGTTTGTGCACAGTGTAGAGGGCTGTTCTGGGTTGGTGGCTGCTGCAAATCGCTGCCTTGCCCTTTGTGTCTGCGTGTGGCTTTCTTCAGAGGTGGCACTTGAGGGAGTGAACTTTTTGTCTGTCCCCACTTCAACCTCCAGCCAGCTTTCCAGCTCCGTGTCAGGCACGGGACTCCTTTAGCACACAGTGTTCATTCGCAGTGAAGCCTCTGGCAGCTGTTTTCCTTGGATGCATTCCCTAGATCAAGAGTCAGCACATGTTCACTACGAGACCTATTTGGTAAATGGGCTGAGAACAGAGATAATCTTAGACTAGTTTGGTTTTCATAGGAGCACTGACACTGCTCAGTTTGTGTTTGAATGCTAATTTGGAGCTGAAGTCTGTGCTGGGTTCAGTCATGCAGCTCTTGGTCACATTGATGTCACATGAACACGGATGTGCACATATCTGGTAGATTGCCTGTTGTCTGTATGAGGATGAGGAGGAGAAATGGAAGAAATTCAGTCATTCATAAAAATGAATAAATGAATCTTTGTTTAATGTATACTCCAAGACCCTTTTACCTACATCTTGCTTATGTATCCTAGAGAAACGTTTGTGCCCATCTCCCTTGGGGGCTCTTGCCGTTTTCCCAAAGCCTGTTATGAAGAGCTTTGGATCTTCTGAATGCATTCAATGTGTTAAAGGTGCTGGGGAGACAGTTTATCCCCTCTCTGATACAGGTGTCCCCTTTACCCAAAGCCTGAACATCTGTGTTGGGGTGTTGCAGCTGAGCTGCTTTGGATGCTTTTACCAGCAACTGTGTTTAGGTCACTATCAACAGAACTCTGCTTTGCCTTACTCAAAAGATCACATTAGGTGATTTAACCTGATATCCTGGGTTTAGCAGGCAGATTAGTGGCTGTTAAAATGCAAAGTCATATGTCATTGATAATCTATCACCAGCAGTGAACCTCAGGTAATTGTCACTTAGTCACTAGGACTAGTCAGCTGCAGCATAGAGGTGCCCTGGACATGCTTCTGCTCCTTTCCAGAGCTTTCAGAGAGCACTGCTTGAAGTGTTTCTGACTGTGATGGAAGCAGTGGTGGTGTGACCCAGAGAGCCCTGCCTGGCCCATTTGGGGTCTTGCTCTTGGCATGAAAGCAGTGAGCAGTGTAGTGATGCTGTCCCAAAGGCCCTTCTCTCTCTTGTGCTTCTCAGGTATAAATTCATTTTTGTCAGAGCACTGCAACTGCCAGTTAGATCAATTAAGACAAATCCCCTGTATCTTAAGGAAGAGCTGAGTGTGGAGTGGAGGAGAAGGGAGGTTCTGTGCAGGATCTCGTACCCCAAGGCCAGGCCATGCACTGGCTGGGGCGGTCAGGCTGGCAGTGCTGCTGCCTTTGGCCTCTGGAAACAGCTGCGTATCTCTGGGCACAGTTCTAAAGCTGTATGCAGGAGTCGCTCAGAGAAAATCCAGCTCGAGAAGGCTTACAAAAAGGAAAAAGATTTGTGCCTAAACGCCCACGCAGTGCTTTGTGCCTTCACCCGCTCTGATAGCCGGGGATTGGGCATCCCATCTGTGCTGCAGCTCAGCCCTGCGCCGCCTGGGATTTGTGGGTGCTAATAGCAGGAATCCAGTGCTCCTGTACTAGCAGAGATACAACATGAAGGCATGTTGTCCTTGCCATGTGCTATTCGTATGGAAGAATAATCCATAAATCAAGATATTACAAGGCTATTTAGTGATTCTTCTACTGTTATACATGTGTCAACAACAAATAAAAGAAGCATTTGATAGCGTTAGTCCATGTGCCAGGAAATCCTCCTGGTTCCATTTCTTACCTAAGGAAGGGGGGACCTAAGGCTATTTGGCTGAGCAGGCTGTGCTGCGATGCTCCTGCACAGGCAGCGTGTTCTTCCTGAGCTCTGCCAAGAATTTGCTTGTCACAGAGATGTGTAATGTGATTGCAGTGGAAAATACATGCAAATGTTTACCCGCCTCTTTTTTTTTTCTAGAGGGGAAGAGATCTTGATTAAACAGTAATTAAGAGTGTTTTGGACAACGTGAGGCAGTCTCTCTCCCAGGTGCTTAATAAGTGCCAAGACTGTTGAGTGAAGTGTTTATTTAGCATAGTAATAGGAGGCAGGTTTTGCCAGGCTCACCAGCACCCAGGCTATTGTATGTGCAGCCTTGGGTCCCATGTGAGCCACGGCCTCTGTCCCATCGAAGGCAAAGCATGGGCAGAAAAGCCTCCTCTGCCTGCTGCCCATCCCCATGGCTGCTGCTTTTCCCCAGTGTGCAAGACAAAGCTCTCCCTCCCCACAGAGGTGCCAAGGCGAGCCCAGAGTTGCAGGCAGCAGCACTGGGACTGGGCTGTGTCCCTGGGGTGGTGAGTCTGTCCCTTGGCATGTCTGTGGGTGGGGGACAGACAGTGACCTGGGAGCTGCCTGCAGACGGCTTCCCGAAATCTGGTCTAGCATGGCACGGAGCAGTCTCTTCCTTGCCCACTGCTCCTGGGTGGGACGCCCTCCCCCAGACTCTTTTCCCGCTGCCGTGATCTTCGTGGGTCTGCCTCTGTTCCTGCCAGACTGCAGTAGACTGCTAGAACTGGTACCAGCAGAGATTTCCTGCAGCATTGGGGTTAAAGGGTGGAGAAAGCGTCTTGCCTTGTATTGCTGGTATTTTTTTCAAAGATGCTGTTTGCATTGATAGATTTTTGGATGATGCTCTAGAAAAAAAAAAAAGGAAAAAAAAAAATCAATGTCCCAGTGATTGTACCAGGAAGGGCAGTCGATTGGTGAAAAAGCTGCAGCAGGCATATTGGGAAATGGATTTTTCTGCCCTCCAGACATTAACTTGAAATTCTTTGAAATGAGGAGAAAACAGTGTGTGTCAGAAATGAAAAATTAAGGAGGTTAATGTGATGCCTTTTCCACTTTTAATTTCTTTGAGAGCCCTTGCCCGAGCCGCGCTCTGCCTTGCCTGCTCCCGCTGCCCGTGGCAGGACCACCGGGCACTCCCTGTTGTGTCACTGCAGGCTGGCAGCGGGGCCAGCGAGGCTGCTGCCCTCATGGGTGTGCAAGACCGTTGTTGCTGGATGTGTAAGAGCAGACAGGGAATACGTCACGGGCAAGCGTGCTGCGAGTGTTGCAATAGCTGCATCTCTGTGGAGATCGGCTGTGGGACTCGAGCCATTTGCTCAACAGAGTTAGTGAGCAATAAACTGGGGTGTCTCTAAGGGGAAGCAGTGCAAAACATGTGGGCAGTGAAGTGTTCCCTGTGCCCAAGGTGCTCCCAGTTTTTCCGTAGGGACACGTGCTGGTGCGTGCATGTGTGTGCATGTACAAACACGTGTGCTCCCTGGTACCTTGTCCCGTGCTGGCAGCTCTGTTGCCCATGGCACAGCATGGTGCTGGCCAGTGCTCCTGTCAGGGCTCTTGGAGGGGAAAGCTGAGCAGGAGATTTCATGCAGTTTTTTTTCTGCTCTGGGTAATTGTCTGTGCTTCAGCCTTTCTAAACAAAATGCCTCTTTCTTCCCTCTGGGGACCACTTTCCCAGTCCCTTGGGTGGTCTTTTTATGCGGGTTTTTATCCACTCTGTGGTAGGCTATAGGCAGCTCTCCAGAGAGCCGGAAAAACCTCCGCTCGCCTTACTCTATTGCAGAGCAGAAAAATGAACTCCCATGGACTCGATTTTGGGAAATTAAAAAGCAAGACAAACATTAAAAAAGGACGTAAATTACGGGAGGTTTTCTTTCCTCCTGAGCTGCAGGGAGGCCGATTTCCCTGTGCCCCCAGGGCCGGTTGGTGTGAGCCCCCCTCTCCCTGCACTGCAGCAGCCTGCCCAGGCCGGGGGATGCAGACATGCTCTCATTGCAGAATGAGTGCCTGTGGCTTCCTCTGCCTCCGTGCAGGGCACTTTCCACTTTTCTGGGCTGGCATGCTGGCATCTTCCTTGGGATTGTGGCTGTGGTCAGGATCTGTTGGTGTCTTCCTCATGAGAGGTGTAAAGGGACAGTGGTGTTTGATGGCTGTCCATGACCAAAGAGGATAGAGGACCAGACTAAGTTGCACTGTTGAGAAGCTACAGTGGTCTTTGCAAGCACATTTTGGGTATAGTGAGTGATGTGCTAGTCAAGCCGTTTTGCAAAAAAGGCAGAATTAATCTCTAAAGAGGCTGAAAAGAGGAGAAGGTGGCATGAAAGAACTGTGTGAGGCAGGCTAGAAGAGCAGGCTGTCCATGTAGGAAAGGAGTGTTGGGTTGGTCCCTGGGGGTGCTGGCCAGCCATGTGCAGTCATGTATGGAAGGCAAAGGTTCATTAGTAAACAACTAATTATTTTCTTCTGGGGCAAGAGCTGGGGGTATGTAATGAAGCTAGCCAGCAGTTTTGGAGCTGGAGTACCTTTCATATCAAGGTGCTCAGATACATCCCTGAAGTTAATGGTTATGGGTTGCTGTAGAAGCCAAGACAGAAATGGATTCGAAAGGGACACAGGTGAGTTCAGGGGACAAAAGTCTGTTTGGTCATTGGGGATGAAGGTTTGATACCTAGTTTGATATATAGTCAGTCCCTAAATAGATAGCCATGAGGAGGGAGGGAAGGGGCTAAACTCCAGTTTATTGTATTTTTTTCTTAAACTTTGGGATGGTTGAGGCCAGCCCTGGCTGGGCAACCATCCCTTGGCTAGGGGAAGAGGCTCCAGCACAGGAGCACAGCTATGCTGGGGACCATGGCCTGCTGGTGTTGGGAATAGCTGAGGTTTGACAAGCGCACACTACAAGAGTGGATCTTTCCTCTCTTCACCCGAGTTGGCTGAGCCGTGTGGGTGTAGGCCAGGGCAGGATTTGGCACATTAAGTTTATACGATGGATCTAACGAAGAGCAGACGTGTGTTTCCTCACCTTCACTGCCATTATTTATTGTGTAACTAGAAAGCAGAGACAGTGGCTACTTCACTTGTTTCCATCTGCATGAAAGTTTATCATTCGATTCATTTCTCTATTTTAGCTTTGTGGAAGTGAAGGAGAAAATCACCAAAGTTAACAGTGAGGTAGCGGGGAACAGCGAAGGACATATGGGTATGTAAGGGAAGCAGATGGCCTATCTGACTAAACCACATCATATAAGTTTATGAGTCAGGCAGGTGCTCTTTCCTGCTGTTTTATAGTGATGTCTTAAGGATTTCCCTTTTGATATACGAGGGCAAATCGTCAGCCGAGCCCTTCTCTATCAGAGGCTAATCCAAAAGTAAATCACTCTAAAGCAGCAGGAGAGAGGTCTTGCAAGGCACCCACTATAGAGATATTCTTTTGTTATAAATCATCAGTCGTGTTCTTAAGGGATTATGCTGGAAAAAGCAAACAATATAAAAAGGTCAAATACAAATAGTAAAAATGAAATAGTTTGTTGCCTTATTCTGTCTGTTCACAGAGGAGATACTACTTGGCCAGGAGAAGAGATGCTCTTCAGTCCCAGGGGAGTGTGGCTGGAGCTGGGGGTGGGGCTGGGTTTACTTCTGCTGGGAGTGTGCAGGTGTGAGGGAGGTCGGGATATATACGGGTGCCCCTTGATGTGTGGCGGGAGCAAGGCGAGAGGTTTTGCTCAGACATTTGTCCCTGGACTGAGCTTAGCACAACCTGGCTAATGCATGATGCTGTCTCTCTGCTGCTTGGGCTTCTGTTGGGGAAAGCCCTCTCACCATGATCCGGCCACATGATCACCCTGGGCATTAAACTGCTTTGCTGCACCTCCTGGTGTAGTAGCAAAACTTGAGGGAAATGTAAGTGAAAGAACATGCCCACTGCTGGCCAGCCATATGGATGTGCTGTGGAGAGCTGGTGGTGATGTCAGCTCAGTGGCACATCCTGCTGCTCATTGAGCAGCGCTTCATTTTGCAGGAGAGATTTATTCCTTGTGCCCATAGAGCAACCTGAGCCTCTGCCTTGCCAGGTAGGAGGCACACACTGAGGTCTCAGGCTCTCCTGCTGGGAAGGTGCTCGGCCACGATGCCCTTGGCGACTGTGGGCTGTCTCACAGCTCTGTGTTGGCCCTTCAGCATGCCCTGGTCAAACCCTGCGGTGCAGGGAGGCAGAACCAGCACCCTGTTAATAACTGCCTGCAGTTCACAGCATTTCCAGAAAACTGGGTTTCTCATTTGGAGGACAAGATGGCAAACTGTTCCTGCTTGTGGATGCTGAGAATACCAGCAACCATTCCCACAGGTTTGGGCAACCTGGGGCACTGCTCTTTGCTCTCTTGCTTCTCTGTCCCATCACAGCTGGCCCCAGGAGGTGTTTCCCATGTGATGTCTGAGTGGGCTGCATGTCTCTGTGGGAGCAGAGGTGATGCTGGTCTCATACCTTTTACACTGTCATAGGGCAAAGGTGTGATCCAGGAAAGGTGCAATGCCAGGAAACAGCTGTTGCCATTGTCTTCCCCAAATCTCAAAGTTCAATTTATTAATGATGTGAGTAACGCCACCAGAGCTGTGGCTGGGGGCTCTGACATACTTTGGCTCTTTAACCTGACATCCCAGCATGGCAGAGTGGCAGGTACCACACAGAGGTATAAATGCTGCTTGGCTGCCCACAAACTGAGGGGAATCCCTTTTCTGTGGCATCCCTGTTTTCCCTGCCCTCCAAAGGAGGGAGAGCTTGATTGTAGCAAGGGCTGGGCTCTGCTGGGGTGCTGCAGGCTGGTGTGGGGCTGGGAGGCAGAGGGGCAGCTCCATGGGCTCTGTGGGTTCTCTGCACAGCAGATCGGAGGATCTGATGCCGGGCGCTGGTGGCCGCTGCTGCCTTCCCCTGCTCCGCATGTCAGATCAGTAGCAGCATCCCTGCTGCCAGACCATGAGCATGTGCCTCTCTGCAATTATGTTGAGGCTGTTGGCTGTCCCTGACACAGACTCGGATTAGGAGTCCCCGTCCTGACACGCTGACAGGTCGGCTGTGTTTGGTGTCCAGTTAAGTGTGCAATTCACTGGCACACGCATGCAGCTGCTCCTGCCCATGCTGCCCAGCCTGCTGGCAGGCTCGGCCTGTGCCCTACAACCCTGTGCCCTTCCCCACAGTCCTGCACTGGGCATCCAGTGTGCAGCAGGACTCATCCAGTCCAAGGCAGGGTTGAGGAGAGTTGCTGGGTCTGCAGGAGCATGACACTGTGAAGCTGTGTGGGCAGCAGGCTGCTTCCCTGGTGCTGGGGCTCTGAAGCCACAGGGTCTGAAGCCTGGCAGCAGTGCCTGGGCAGCACGGGATCTGCCAGTGCTGAGCACAGCAAGCAGTGCTCTGTGAGGGCACGAGGGCTTCCCTTAACCAAACAACCGGTTTTGTCTCCTATACCCACAGTTTCCAGCTCCAGCAGGCAAAGCTGGATTTTGATGGCATCAGTGTTCACCACTTTCCATCTCCAGTTTGTTCACAGAGCAGCTCCAGCACCTAGTGCCTGCCTGCATGTGGCTTCTCAGAAGAAAACCAGTGTAACCCAAGTGTGTCACAATTGAAAGAAACAAGGTCAAATGCAGGTTGCAGAGGCATTCCCAACTTCTGAATGCTGGATTTGGGATGTGGAAATAATGTCCTTTTAACATAGTACTTAATGTTTAATGCAGTTTTATGAGTCTATGGGAGCACAAATGATCCCCTTCCTGAGCTTAACATTTATAACTCTACAACTGATGAACTGATTCTCTTTGAATTCAACTTCACTTTAAAGCACCAACTGTGTTTTCTTCAGCCTTGGCTCACTCTATGGGTTTTTTTGAGGCCTCAGGAGCTCTGAACCCTCAGAGCTGGAGAGCTTTGAGGACTGTAGTTGCAGCCAGCTGTGGGCAGATGTGGAGTGGAGGTGGCTGTAACGCTGCCGCATCGGCTGGAGCTGCTTTCACTGCTCGTTGTTTAGTGCAGTAACTATATGACAGCAATAACTCTGTAAATCAAACTCATGTTTTTTTCAAAACACGGACTATGCTTTTGCCCTCTAAAATGAAGAGAGTGGGAGAGATGGAGAGTTTACATCAGAAATATTTCTCAGAAATAACCAAGAAATTCTGAATTAAATCTTCAAATCAATATATCCAGTCCAGCGGGTGTATTTGCCGTGGAAAATTGGGGCTGTTCAGTTAACCCTTGGTAAATTTATAAGCAACTGGAAATGAGACTTGCTAGTTAGACATTTCAGTCTTATTAGTGGATGGGTCCATTGCCTCTGGTGCAGACAGGTGCCAGTGGGGATGTGGCATGCACCCTGTTCAGGCTGGGGCTTGCGGTCTTTACCCTGAGTGCTTGATGGAGGCAAAGGAGAGACTTTTGTAATGTTTCCTTTTCCTTTGTAGAAAAACAAACCCAACAAGCCTCCTAGGAAACCAGATGCAGGAGGTCAAGTGAATGCAGTGAGATTGCACTGCCAAGTGTTGAAAAATTAAAATATGCAAAACTTCACCTCAGGTGCACAACTGTGACTCTGCCCCCTTGTGCATATTCATTAGAATAAAGCCTCTAATTACCTGTCCTGGGAGGTGCAGGCCATGTGTATCTGTGGGTGCTGGCGTGAGGGTCCCATTGCCCCCCACACTGGAGTGCCATGGGTGGATTATGGCTTGAGGCAGCTGTGGGGCGAGGGGCAGAGGCTCAGGCTAGTGTGACTTGCCCAGTGCCTGGCACTAAGTTGGGCTGGAACTAAAGAGACTTTGCTGAGGAGCCACCTTGGAGCATGGGATCCAGGGCAGGACGAGATCAGGTAAAAGGTGCTTTTTCTTGCAAGGTGACAGTGCAAACACAGTGTTCCCAGGAAGGAGTTAATACTGGGCTGTCTACAGATGTCCTGATGGAGTGAAGGCAAGCAATGATATTTTGTATCATTTTGATATCCGGTCTAAATTAGGCCCGAGGGAAAGACTGTGGCCTATTTAACCCAGCATCTGTCAGTTATCATTATTTTCAGCCAACTTTAGTAGCTCCAAGTATAAAATTTATATCTGGGGGGAGGAGAGGGAAAGAGGCTAATAGAAGCTGGATTTTGGCTACCTCAGCTTTTGTTGAAAGGATTGCAGTGGCCTTTTAGGAGTTGTTACATGAGGTAAGAAACCAATTCTTGGGGGCTGCACTGTGGGTGAAACTGGCTGTCTGCTCACCAGCCAAGAGTTGTGTGGAGGGGCCACATGGAGGATGAAGGGAGGATGTCATTGAGGCTTCCAAGGATGAGTTTCAGATCTGGATAGTAGGATTTGATTAGTTATGTTGTGAGAAAAACTGGAATTTGCTCATAATGTAACCTTGAAAAGCGTTCCCACAGATGTGGGTGGCCTTCCCGCTGAGCAGACTGTGAGGTAACAGACGGGCTGGGATGTCTGCGGCCTTGCTGATGGTGCTTCTGGCACCCCTGAGAACGTGGGTGTAGAGCCCAGGGAGAGCAGGGGCTGGTGTCCCTAGGTGGTAGAAGGGTGCTGGTGGGATGCAGCTGTGGAAGAGGCAAATCTCGTCTTGGTGGGACTTTCAATAGAGATCAAATGCTCCACACCAGCCCGTGAGCCAGGAGGACCTCACGGGGATGCTCAGACCCTCCAGGTGTTGCATTTTCCTCAACCCCCTGCGCAGGTAAGAGCCGCTGGAGCAGAGTGGAGCTCAGGCTGAGACAGTGGTGTCTGCTGGGATCTGCTCTGCGTGCTGGGGTTGGGGATGGGTATCCTGGATGACCTGAGCTTGGTCCTGGTGTTTACCAGAGCAGATGTGTTGGTGGTGTGGCATGCGACCACGGGGTTCCCAACCAGCTCTGTGTGTGCAGCGCGTTGGGAAGAGACGTGTCCGGCCTCCTGTGATGCCGCTGGCTGCAGTCAGGCAGCTGAGCAATTTTTTTACCTGCTGTCATTGAAACCAAGCAGAAACCCTGAACTCCTGATGACTGACTAATGCAATTGCCCTTTTATTTCCTGATACTTCCTTGAGAAGCAGAGGGACTCTGAAGCTTATGCTGTCGTAAATCCTTGCTCAGGCTGCAGGCGTCTAGCTTGGGTGCAGAAAATGGAAACTTTAGTGGCTGGGAGAAACCCAAGCCTCATCCTTCCTAGCAGCCTTCTCTGTGCTGCGTGGTGTGGTAGATGCTCTGTTTTTCATACACTAGGATGTACTGGATGGATTTTGTTGAAACAGAGACCAGGAGTTCACATCTGCTGTATGGCAGCACCTGGCAGTACTGCTCCTTCTTGCAGCAGCTTGGGGTAGAAGCTACAAACTGCTGGTGACCACGGTGCTGCCTTTGACACTCAGCCAACACCTGCAGAGTCTGTGGAACTGCTGCTTGCCCCTTGTGCTGGGCTGGCCCTGGACAATCCCTAACAAAATTTACTTTAAATTCTCCAGAAGTTACAACAATTTCTTTGTCCAGCAAGAAAGAGCTCCCCTGGTCCCAAGATTTGGGGTCAAATCAGCTTCTTCCCAGGACGTGGTGAAATTGCTCCTTCTCTTGCCTCCTGGTACTGTGCTGTGATGCTTCTTTTCATTGTGCTGGGCTGCTTCCTCTGGCCAGGAGTGGCCTGGAAGGGCCAGTGGGGAGGCAGCATGGTGGGAATGTGCTTTTGGGTGACCAGTGGTGGGTTTACTGTCCCAGCACGTTGCCGTCTCTGGGGTTTCGGGTGTGCCGGTCCTGGCCTTATGCAATCTGCGGAAGTGCTGTGTTGTGTAATGCTGTTGTGTAAGCAGGGCACGGGCGGGTGTCGGGGTTTCGGCACACAAACCATGCTCTGTCATGCTCCCTGCATTTCCCCACCTGCAGCCTGGAGGGGATCTACCCCAAGAACTTTCCATTCACTTCTTTGGGGCTGTTGCAGGGGTAGCCACCAGAGCCATTTCTCTGTTGGCGCTGTTGGTGGAAGGGTTGTCTTTAGGCTGCGAACAGTTGGCACTTGTGTCTGACTCCTGCTCCTGTGTGTAGCTGCACCTTTTACAGAGACGTGGCAGAGTTCAGGGCCATCTTTGCAGGATGTGAAGCTGCCAGTGTTCCTGAACACTAATGAGAGTGGCTTTGCAGAAGACTCCTTGTTCAGGCAGCGCTGCCTCTCTCCCTATCCTCTTGTTCCAGCTGACATTACCAAGGCACTGCGCTACCTGTTACGAAGCTGTCTTGTGGAGGGATTGCCAGGCCTTCCATGGCAGTGGCACCTCAAAGGGGTGCTTGAAACAAGCTCAGAGGGGAAATATATCCCCCTGCCTGTGATCATGCTGCGGTGACAATGGCACGGTTGGGAACATGGTGAGCAGGCTCTGAATGTCAGCACATTGTTCATAGTGAGATACGTGTCATGTCGCATTAGCTCAGGCCGACAGCTACCGGTGGGAAAATATTTCTGTGAGTTCCTCGAAGTGCCCTCACCTCCTACAGGCAAGGACTTGTGCCTGGTGAGGCAGCAGCAGAGCTGTGCCCAGCCATACTGGGGGAGCAGGGAGACCATCTGGTGCCTGCATATGTGGAAAGTCACCCGAGTGTTGTGTCCAAAGGGCAAGCTGCCTGTGCTGGGAGTATTCTTATGGAGAGTGTGTCTGGCTGTTCAGAAGACAAAGCTCAGTTTTATTTCTTGGTAGCCTCTGCTCAGGGAAGAGGAGATGGGGTTAGCATGACTTACTTATTGAAATCCACCGTGCCCAGAATGAAGGGAGCAGCTGACAGCGCTGGGACCCGAGGAAACCCTCTTGTTCCTGCCTGCGGGCTGCAGAGGTCAGGAGCTGGAAGTGTGCTGGGTGGTTCAGGAGCATTTAGAGCAGGACAAGGCAGTCTTGTGAGTGCAAGGAGCTGCTCAGCACTACACAGCCATGTAATGGTGCAAGGATGGAGATCGAACAGGGCTGCTGTGGGCGAAAGATAAGACACGTGGGAGGACATCGGCTCACACATGTGGAGGGACTGACTGCAGCCCGAGGGCAGAGCCCCAGGGCTTCACTGGACTGAGGCTTTTTGGCAATGGTACCTCTCTAAGTCCTCATGCCCTCACCTGCAGAATCACCTCTTCACCCATCCCTGGGACTCCTGTGTGCCCCTTGCCACTTCCTCGATACTCCTGGCTCACAGTTCCCCTCTGCCTGGGCTCACTCAGCCCTGCCCTGCCTGCTGGGCTGTGGGCTCCAGCCTCGAGCACTGCCTGTCCTGACATTCTTACTTCAGCATTAGCTTTTCCGAGCCTTCCCTCTTTATTTTCTTCCAATGTCAGCGAGGTGAGGAGGTCAAACACTAATGCAGTATTTCTTTCCTTTTGTAAAGTGTACCTAGCAGATGAGGAGTGTCAACACCGATTTGTTTTTCAAGTGTTTCTGCAGGATTATTTTCTTGTTAAAAGTGACAAGGAGGTGCAGAACTGTCGGCCTTTAGCCAGAGATGTCATCTCGTCTTTGTGTAGGTGAACAGGCACGAGATGACAGAGCACCTTTTTGTGGGAAAGATGAAAAGTTGAGCCCAATTTAATAATTTCCTTAAGAACCAAAAGGAGCACATGCTCCTTCTCTTTTCCTGGTCCTCAGTAATGAGAGGCTGGACAGAGGAAAACCCTCTTAGGTCATAGTTAGTGCAGTGTGTTTATGCAGAACTGCTCTCAGTACTGAAGGGATGGTTTGAACAGGGTTATTTATCTGTGGCCTTTTGAAGTTCCTCTGCATCTTTTGACAGCAGAATCTGATGATGCTTTCAGCACAGATAAGGTGCTCCTGGGTAGCTGGCAGGGTGGACCATGTGGGAAACTATTCTGGGTTTCAGCTGCACTCTCAGGACCTTCCCAGCAAACTGCCCAGTGCTGGGTGCTGCCAGCTTGACCCAGCTGAGTCTCCTTGCAGCTCCACGGCCAGGCTGGCTTTTGTTCCTGGTTGCAAGTGCCCAGTGGAAGCCCAGCATGTGGCTTTCTGTGAGCCCAGGCTGTAGCCCCCAGCCTGTGCCAGGGCTGAGGAAGAGGAAGGGAGCAGGGGTGGGCTGGGGCTGTGATCCATAGGCTGCCCTTCAGCATGTGGCACGCTCCCTGGCTCCAGGGAGTCAAGGAGGGACTAAACACTTGCTTGGGTCCCTGGTGGTGGTGTTTTCCAGCAATAAAAAAGACTGATAACTGACTTGCCACTTGACACAGTGGTTAAGGGGCTGGCTGTGCTTTTGAAAGCCTCTCCCCCTCTGCTCTGCACGGCCTCCAGTGACCCTCCAGGAAAGGGAGCCTTGTTGATCGGTGTTATTGAGTCTGGGATGGAGCTGAGGGGACTGGACTCCTGTGGATGGCATTGGCTCCAGCACAGGGAGTGAAGCTTGGGTGGTGTGGCACAATGCAGGACCAATCCTGGGGCTGGTGTGGGACCGCATTTGGGGTTTCCCATTTGGGTCAGCAGAGAGGCAGATTGGAGAGTCCAGGACAGCTGGAGACATGGCTGGATTCCAGCTTCCCAGACCACATCTCCTTTGCTGGATTCATACTGGTTCATACTGGTCACCCTCCCTGTGGTGAGTCGGCTCCAGGGGAGGTGTCAGCTGGCAGAAGCAGAGCCATGTGCAAGGGGGTGAATCAGTACATTCTTTTGTCATGGTTCCAAGTCTAGAAATTCAGCAACTTTGGAGAAAGCTGTATTTAGAGGAGCAATAAAAAAGCAACTGACTCACATGGAAACAACATCAGTGGAATAAAAGGGGAGAGGCTTGGACTGCTGCAAGGAGCTTCTCTGGTGAGGGAGTATGCTTAGATCTGTGGAGGTGGACATGCAAGTATTGAAGCACCCAAGATGAGTCTGGCCTTGTCCAGAAATGAATTAGCAGAAGTAAGTAATGTATATACACCTCTCTGTGAGTTCTGACTTCATTAACAGTGATATCACGCCTTGCTTTTAATAGCTTTTGCCATCTCGGGGCAAAGTATTTTTTAAAAATCGAGATAATTCTTTTGTTCGACAAAACCACCCTAAAAGCCCTGAAGTGACCTTTCATTCTAAGTGAAGGAGCAGGCGGGCTGATGGCTTTTTCAGATAGGAAGAGTCAGGGCAGAGCAGCCCATGCTGGCCAGCACTCCGACACGGGAGCACTGCCGGCAGCGCACACTTGGCCCTATTGTCTCTGCTTGTATGGACTAGTCGGTGGGAAATGAGGTATTTCCTCCTTGCAGCCCGCTCTGTTGGAGCGCTGGAGGCTGGATCCTGCCCTGCCCTGTGCCGTGGCGCAGCCCTTGCAACGCCGGGCTTTGGGGAGGTTCTCGCTGTGTGAGCAGGATCAACCTCTCCACCAGGTGTCTGGGAGGCTGTGACCCTCTGAGGCTGCTGGGGCATCATAATTTAAACATGTTCTGATTAGCCTGCACTGTAAATCCAGCATTTTAATTCTTTCCATATGTAAGATCCAGTCTAATAAGCCAAAGTTTAAGACCATGCAATCTATTTGGAATAACCATATGGATTAGGAGTCAGACTGTGCTTTTCTGCTTCTTGTATTTACACTAATAGAGAGACAGTTGCTAATGTGCATGTAGCTTGTGCTGGTACCCATTTTTTAAAAATATGACACCAAATGGCTTGCATTAAAATATTTGAGAAGCAGTAAAACTGTGAAAGTTTCTCTCTTGCGCAGACACAGACACATCTGTGAAATGAGGCGTCTCCAGGCAGCAACATTCCTGTCCCTCCCTGTAGGCTTATCAGTGGGGCTGGAGACCCCTCCAGGGTGCTGGGCCAGCCCAATTCCCCCCATAGCTGCACTTACCAGGCCAATGTAGACCCCCTGGGCATGAGGGAGAGCAACCTTTGGGGCAAGGAGGACCTGGCTGGATCCAGACCCCTCCTGCAACATCAGGAACTGGAGGAACTTGTGGCCATGGAGAGCCTGGGGCTGCCTGTGGTTGGTTGCCTTGGCACATGGTGCTGACTGTGTGGTGTTGTCACCACCACTCTTGGGTAGCAGGTTGACTCTGCTTCCCCACAGGGGCTCTCTGAAGATCTCGCTGAGTTCAGGGGGAACAGCACCAGTCCCTGCTGCACTGGAGAAGTGCTGGACAGGAAGCAGTGTCCTCTGTCCTCGTCTCGCAGCCCTCAGCCTTCTGCGTGGGTCTAGTGACCAGAAGCCTCCCCCCCCTCTCTCTGAGGTGTTTCTTAGAGGATGTGTTTTGTCTGAGGGCAGAAGCCTGTGCTGCTGGCTGTTCCCAGCGTACCGAAAGCATCTGGCCCAGGTTTACAAAGCCAGGTTTACAAAGTTGGCTTGTCACGGGAGCTGGAGTCAGACCTGGGTCTGTGTGAGCACTGGAAAGCATTTCTGAGTGGGAGTTGCACTCTGTCATCCTTTGTTTGCTCAGACAGAGAGGAGGGAGTCAATGTGAGACATGGCAACTTCTTCCTCCCTGTCTCCAGCATTAATCTAAATGCCAAAACGGAGGCCTTTTGGAGTGCACTGGCGCTGTGGAGAGCACCAGCCTCTAATTCCATATGGCACGGAAATATCCTCAGGTACCCTTCACAGGCACCCAGTGCTGCCTTGCAGGTGCAGGGCATCGCAGCTGCTCTGTGCCTGTGTTGGGCCGTAGTGAGGAGGTGCCGGGCTTGGCTGCCTGAGGTGATCAGGGAGCCTGGGGAGACATTCCCAGTGCTGGGCTGGAAATGGTTTATTGAAAGGAAAGGATCATATTACACTCAATTTTTGCTGAGTTTATCTTGGTTTTTATCAGATTACACACAGGATAGCTCATCAATATTGTGATCCTGCTGACATGTAAGTGAGCCACTGCATAATTCATGGCTGCTGCAGGGCTCCGGCACTGGGAGGCACATATTTAATTAGGCACCTCACCATTCCAGTCTTCTGGAGCCAGCCCCAGGATCGCACCCGTGGAGATGGATGTGGTGGCCCTGCCTGTACAGCTCCTGGTGGCCTTGGAGGAGCCATGCTGGCACCTCCAGGTCCCCTCTCAGGGGCAGAGACACTGTCATGGCATCATGGTGAGCAGCACTTTCCAACAGGGTCCTGGGGAGGGGAAATATCTCAGCAGAAATGAGAGATCCTTCCTCTCAGGTGCCCTTTGGAGAGCAGGGGTTGTGATGAATGAGGGGTACAGCATATCTTTGCACTGCTGTCAGCTGTAATGTTTAACTCTGAGAATCCATGTTATCCATAAAAACACCCTGTCCTTTGTCTGTCTTCTCAAGTTTAGATTCCTGCTGCAGTGAAATCTGGAGCTGAATTATGTGTTTTGTGGCAAAGCCTTCCTTAAAAACTGGAAATTTCTCACTCTGGTCTCACTCATCTCCTTTATCTGGGCTGGAGAACCGAGTCACTGGCCAGCCCTGCTGCCCCTCTCCAGACCACCCCAGCTCTCTGGTATCATTATCAGACCCCTGCTCCCAACCTCCCTCCTATGGCAAGCAGGGCCCAGCAGGACATGTCACTGGGGTTCAGCAATGGACCCTCCCCAGCACTGGCCTCTTCTCTGGCTGTGTTCAAGGCACTGTGTGTATCTTCTTCCTCTCACAGTGTGCTTGAAAATGTGTCTGGGATAGGGAGAATTCTTTTCCATTTTTGTGGTGCTTCCCTCCATTAATTTTCTGGTTGTAGTACATTACTCATGGATAATTAAGAGTGAGCTATTAATACAACAGTTAATATTCAAGTGCAGTGAAGAGGAGAGAACAATAAGTCAAGGAATCATATACTACAAGACATTTTAGTTTAGTGATGCAATTTTTTTTTGCTGGCTTTGGCTATCAGAGCATAGTGCTGCTTCCATTTAAGTATGGTCCTGAGAACTCCATTTATTGATAGAATACAAATAGGACATTAAATCAAGGGAAGTGAATTTGAATTGCTGGTCATATATACAATTATAAATGGGATTGGCTACTTCTATCTAGTATCTTGTATCTTAAGTTAGGAGAATTATGTTAGGGACTGCTAAAGAGAGCTTGAAGTGTCTTAAAATTAATGAGATTGAAGTCTGTCTAGGAAAAAAAAAACCATGTTAAAATGCAGCTCTCATTTTAGGGATGAAAAGATGGCTCTGGAGAAGTGGTCGTGCCTTATCCAGATGGAGGAATGTGGGGAGGGTGGGCTGTGCACTGGCATCAGATAAACACATCTCAGTTTTAAGTGCTCCTCCCTGCCCCACCATCCTCACATGGATGGATGCATGGATGCCAGTTGCAGAGAGGAGAGGGGGACAATCCCCCATGCCCGGCTGGAGGGTGGCTATGACACACTGTGGCTATGACATCACAGTGTTTGCCACCCTCCTCCCTTCCCAGTCCTGGCTGGCAGTTCCTAGCACTGCTCTGCACCACCCAGTGATGCGCCTGCAGAGCCCCCATCGCGGTGTTTTGGAGTGTCACTGGGAGTATTCTTCTGTCCCCCAAAGGTTTGGGTGTCCCCTGACTGCAGTGTGGTGCTTTCTAGGGTGTTTCAGACCAGCCTGAACAGAGGCTTTGTCTTTGTGCTATGGGTCTGCCTCTGCTTTGGAGATGAAGAGAGAGGTTCACGTCCATGACTGTGACTATCTGGAATGCACAGTGGATGGTGGCACTGGCAGCACACACCTGGCCAGAGGTCACCACTCCCTGGCAGAGGGCTTGCCTGGGCTCCCAGCTGTAGCTGGGGCATGAGGGATGGGCACAGAAGAGGTGAGATTGCTTGGTGCTGTGTGTCCTGGTTGGGTGGCCTTGGTGAGGCAGCAGGAATGGCAGCACAGTGGTGGGAGGTGGCTCCACTGAGCCACCCCAGGGGCTCTCGGGAGATGGAGCACGTAAAGATGTCATGAGTCAAGCATATGTAAAGGTTGCTAGTTACAAGCAAGTAATTGCAAGAGGTCCCACACAGCTCTCTCGGAGACAATGCAGGATATTGTTATTTATAGCTCCACATTTTGCTGCTGCTCCAACCCGCATCTCTGCCCCCTGCAATGCCTGCAGCCAGCACCTCCCTGGTGCCTGGAGAGAGTCACAGTGGACAGCTGCCCCTTCCCCTGGTGGTGGGGGGGGCTGCCAGCAGAGGAGGAGGTTTGTCAGTCACTCATGCACTGAGTTACACTGTCCAGATTTTGTATGAACTCCTGTCATGGGGCTTTGTCCAGCTATGCCAGACACACCTGATCACATGTGTGTGCACAAACACTTGCACGAATACTTGACCTTTATTTTGTTTGAACTGAATAATTGGCTGCTCACAGATGGGGAAGGGTAAGTGTGCTGCTGACCTTTCTTTGAGTGGGTGGTTTATAGCTAAAAATGATCCTGCTAACTGTGTCCATTTCTGCAAGAGAGCTTTTCCTCTGAGGGCAGTCTCAGTGCTCTCCAAATCCTAAAGGCAAAGCCCCTAATTTCTGTAGGGAGAAAGACCTACAAACTGGGGAATGTAATTAAAGATAGACACTGTATGGATTTCCCATTGAGTAGCACCAAAACAAATTATTTACTGGTATAATGACAATGTTGTCCAAGTGTGGACAGCGCTTAGGCCCAAAGCTTTCCTGGACCTGTTGTGTGCACACGTGTGTGTGACATGCAAACAGCTGCCGTTGTCAATGAGAAGCCTGAAGTACAGCTGCCTGTTTGTGCATCCTTGGACGCTCAGTGCTTGGGAAATGGCTGGATACAGCTGAGGCTGCTCCCTGGTGTCCCACTTCCAGAGGAGCAGCCCAGCACAGGAGCTGCAGCTGAGCAGGGCTTTGGGGATGCTGCTGTCCCAAGGCTGTCTGCAGAGGGGACCAAAGGGAACAGGAGGTGTCTGTCACCACTGCTTTAGCCCTGGGCTCACTTGGCTGTTCACTGGGAGAGGGACTGCACAAGTCACCCTGGCCCTGACATTGCAATTCCCTCTGCTCAGGGTGCCTCAGGAGCACTGCACAGCCACTGGTTCATGGCACACGTGTGCTGACTGTGAGGAGCAGTGTCCTGGTGTGGAGCTTCTCCTTTTCCAAAGGCTGGAGCAGAGCATGAGTGTGTGTGCATGGGGCGGGGTGTGTGTGCAGGGGTGCATGAGCCTGTGGCCCAGAGTAGGGATCTGGGGGAGGGGGAGGCTTCAGCAAACAGCTCCTTACCAAAACAGCCCTGACCTTTGCAGGGCTGGAGCTGTCTGATGCAACAGGCTGAACCTTTCCAGGCTTCAGCTCCAACTTGAAATGCTTCAGAGCAAAATTGATGGCCACAGCACTGGCCCTAGAGCTTACATCCAATGCTTACCTAGCCACTGTCGCGGATGGGGAGAGGTTGCTAACAGCCCAGCGTGAGAGCCACAGTTTCTGTTGTTCTCATGTGTAGCCTGGTCGGTGCTGGCTGATGCCCATGAGCAGTGGTGCTTACATAAGGGCTGTGTGCTGTGGCATGGGCAGCTGCGCTCCCCTGAGCCCTGTGGGGCACAGAGGAAGAGCTGGGACCACAGGAAGGGGCTGTGTTGAGCAGTCTGGAGAACCAGGATGGTTTGGACGGATGGGTGGAGGTATTCATTTTGACCAGAGGTGAGAGTCAGCATGTTCCTAATGGGGACTCATCCCTAGTCCATTGAAACCGAGTGGGAGGTCATTTGCAGCATCTCTGGTGTGTGGGTGAGAGCCGCAGTACCCTGGGGGATCACTGCTGAGAGGGCTCCTTGCTGCCTGGCTCTTGGGCAAACCAGCGTTAGTTACAGAAATGTTGTTGTTTCTGTGTCCTGTGGTGAATAAAATTCAACAACTCTTTATTTCTGAATGACAGCCCAGGGACTGCACTTCTGCTCTGGCTCGGTGTGAAGTGGCTTCATCCCAGTGCAGCTCCTCTGGGGCCTGAAGCCCTCGATTCATTAGTTGTCAGGCTTGTAGGTGGATTCTGTATTAGGCCTTTAATTTAGTGTATTGCCATGGGCTACTGACCACATGACACTGCTCAAATGTGAGCAAATCTAACGAGGATCCAGGACTGCTCTTTAATTTGGTGAGAATAACAGAGTGAGCATGAGCCCGGAGAGTGTTAATCATGAAGGAAAACTGGCTGAAACCAGGTCAGCTGGTGCTGGTTCTCAGTGCAACATGATAGAGAGGGAGTGTGGAGGGTGGAGGACTGGTAGTCCCACTCCACCGGCGACAGGAAGCGCCATGGCCACAGCAGCCTTTACTGCTGCCTTTTCCCCTCCCTGGAGCTGAGCACTGTGGCCCACAGATCCCATTTGGTGGCCGGGGTCTGGGGGGGCCTGCACTCAGGTCCTCAGCCCAGGGTGGTGTTCTGGGGTCTGGCAGGCCCCTCGTGCCCTTGGTGCCATGGGAAGGGGCTGGTGCTGCTCCCTGGCTGTGACAATCCGGAGGTGCCGGGTGTCCACGTGGGAGCTGGTGGCAAAGGCCAGTCAGCCCAGCTGCCACCTGCCTGTCCCTTGGTCCTGCACTGAGTCATGTGGCACAAAGGCCCTGGAGTCGCTGGCTCCTCACAGGAGCAACAGCGAGTCCCCACAGTTGGATTTGTTCTGTACAATAAACAAATCCACACCGCTCTTCTGCTGGCTATTCCTGGCTGGGGCTGCCTCCGCTCAGCACGGATCACGTGGATTTATTGTGTTATCCTGGAGTGGTGCCTGAGCTTGGCTGGCTTCTTTAAACCATCCTTTTTGGAGGGGTGGGCTTTGGGAGAGGGGCACAGGAACCCTCTGTGGTAATTCCTGTTGACTGCAGTGACCAGCGAGGCAGAACTGATCAACTGCAGGCTTCCCTGCTGCTGAGCTGTGCCAGCAAAGTGCTTACATCTGCTTTTACGCTAATGGGAACTTTATGGAGTGGCGTGTCCCCCCCAGGAGCAAATTCCGACAAGGTCAGAATCCAAAAAGTTGCCACTTGACACCGTCCATGAAGCCCTGAGCCAGCCGGAGGAGGCCAGGTTGCACTGAGGACTTTCTGGGGTAGCAGATCTAATGCTGTCACCTGCAACTGATAGCCTGGAGGGCCCCTCAAACGCCACTGCTGCCATCCCACTCCCCAGTGGCACAGCTCCCTCCGTGCTGGGCCATGCTGCTGGAGGAGCTGTGTGGATGGGTACCAGGTTGAGCAAGGCACTGAGTTGCTCAGCATGCAGGGAGCCATGGTGGCTGTGCTGGCAGAGTGAGATGTTCTCTCTGCACACCCAGGAGGTGATAGTATGGCAGCACTGCTCCTGCTGCCTGGTCTGGGAGCGTGGCTGTGCTGCCACTGGCAAGTGGGTGCTGGGTGAACAGGGCAGCATCGGGCAGCAATGGCCTGGGACATGCCATGCACAGGGAGCACAGGTGCTGTGTGGTGAGTGCCCCAGGAACTGAAACCATGGAATGATTGCTTTGAGGCCCTATATTTTCCTGAATTTAATGAATGACCATTACACATTAATTTTTATTAAGGCAATTAATGGTTTGGTTTGTATAGAAGAGAATTTGCAGAAATATAACTTGCTTCTTGTGCAAGAGTTACTGTTCATTTTTCAGGACATGCAATCAGCCTGGACAAGGCCTGCTGAATTGCAGCTGCTTTGGCAGCCTGAGTGTGAAGGATTATGGAAGCTCTCCGATTAACTGTCTCTTTCTTAATCTAACATTGCAGGGCCCTAATTGCTTTGACTTTGAGTAAGGAGAGGATGGTTTCTGTAAGAGCATCCCATGGCTCTGTGTGGCCACTGGCCTACAGGACAGGGCGCTTGGGGTCAGGTCCCCATCCTCCCCAGTGCTGGTGTGTTTATGTGCTGTTGTATGTCACATATTGCTCTCCTGGGATGTTGGTCAGGTTTTGTGCAATGCAGGTGTGGTTGGAGCCACCTTCTCACTGCCCCTTTCTTGAACAGGGACCAGCCAGAAATGAAAGGCCTTCTGCAGCTCGCCCCATGGAGCACCTGTGGGTGCTCACCCTGTGCCGCCTGCTGCGGGTAGTGAGCGAGGCAGGAGCTCTCCTCCCAAGTGTGGCGCCTCTTCTCCTTCCTTCACCTTGCTCAAAGCTTTGTCTGGTTTCAGCTCTTTGGAACAAAGCCTGTACCACCCTCTGGGTGCCCTGTGGCACAGGTATAGCCAAGATGAGTGATGGTGGAGGGCCCTTATCTGCCCTTGTCCTGTCCCAAGCACAGCCCTGGTACACAGACCACCGTGCTCAGGACCCCTGGCTGCAGCAGCAGCACATCCCTGGAGCTGTGACCACAGGTCTCAGCTGATGGGAGCAGGTTCAGGTCCCTGCCTGATGCCGGGAGATGGGTGCTGGTGGTGATGCCCGGAGAGGCCGAAGACTGCTGTGCCAGCCCAGCTCCCCGGCTCCTCGCGCTGTTGCTGTGGTTTGCAGTGGTTTGTTAACTGAAAGGCGATTTCAGAGCAGGCAGCAGTGAATAAATTCTGTTTTTCTCAAGCATTTAGTGTTGCTTTCAGTTTGCTTTGATGATGTCTTCTCACAACTCGTGTAAACAGACTGCGCAACGGGGAGCACTCACATGTGTACAAGAAGCTGTACATGAAAGACAGAGGCATCTTGAAAGCCATAATAACGCTCTGAGTGCCAGTTAAAGGATTTGTCACTAAGAGCACTTTACAGATAGAAAGAACTTATTAACTAGTGTGACTAACAGCTTGCAAGGTTTAATTGATGTGTGTTTGTTGTCCTTTCATATCTTTCCCCCTTGTCTTCCTCTTGGCACTGATTCCAGTGGTTGCTGGTGCAAGAGCAGCAACCTCCAAGCAGCCTGAATAGGTACCAGAAATAAAAGGGAGGCCAAGCCCTGCCCTGAGTGCCCCTGAGTGTCTGGGGCTGTAGCGGCTGTGGGAGCTCAGCCCCAACATCCGGATTCCCCCTAGGAAATGGGGCTGGGCCTATTTTCTTGCTCAGGGTTCTGTTATTCCTCCCTAAGTGACGCAGAGTTTTTGAAGATAAAGCTCTTCAATGCATGAATAGGATGGATAATGAATGTTTCTGCCAGACAGACTGCTCGTTGCAAGATTGATTGACTATTAAGGTCATAACGCAGCAGCCACCCACATGAAGCAAACAGGCTAATGTTAGACTCCAGGTTAAGCCGAGAGTTGGTCAGCTGTCCACGGGCACAGTGGGGGCTTCCAGTCATCTGTCAACAAGTGATTGATTGATGTGGACACCTTCCAATCTTATTCTGATGATTCTCAGCAGCTTGCCTGCCTGGTGGCCATTTTTCAGGAGTTGGCAGCGCTCAGACCTCCAGGACTCCAAGCGATCACTGCATGGGGGTTAACCCTTTCCTTTGATCCCAAATGCCTTTGTTGTGGGCAACAACGGCAGCGCATGGGGGAAGGATTGTGTTTGTGAGCCCCAGTTATGAAATACACCGTGAAGCTCCCTGAGTGAGAGCAATGCTTTGACTCTCAGACGTTTCTAAGTGAGTTGGCCTGAGTGAAGCTGTGAGTGGGGATCTGCAGAGAATCATCTGGAGCAGGGCAGGTACAGTGCTGTAACCCGGCTTCCTCACCACAGTGTCCTTCATGGGCATTTTTAACGTGCACTGGGTAAACCATGTGTGTCAGAGCTCCAGCAGCAGCAAGGCAAATCCAGACAGGAGTGAGTTTGGTATTCAGAAGGGGGAATAAATAAGGATTGACATGGACTTGTTCTGGTGTGAGAGACAATGAGTTAAGAGAGCTCTTCTGGTTTTAAGGATTTCTCCTGTTTCAGCGCTTTGAATTCAACAGAAGTTTGTTGCCTGGATGCTGGCTTTATGTGTGCATGAAGAGGACTTAAATATATCTCTCTGTATTACTTTATGTACATGTTATACTTGGTGTGTGCCCACACACGTGCTAGTGGGAAATTGAAGTTACGCATGCTGTGTAGTGCACGTTTGCCATCTGTAAACAACTTCAAGGGTTCTTTGGCTGCAGCGTGTGACCTTGTGTGTTTCCTTGTCTATTTTTCAGCAGTTTTAGTTTAACTGTTTTGGAGGGCCCTGACGCCTGACTTCACTTTTCCATGCACTTTCCATCTACGGCTTTAGCATTCCTAACGTACCCTAAAACCCGGTTGTGGGGAAACGTCAAGAGCCTCTTCTCCACGAGTTTGATCTTTATGTAACTCAAGCGCATTGTTCAGTTTTGGTGGTGTGATCCAAGCTCTGTAATGTGGCAGAGCTGGCACAGAGCTATTGAAGGCAACAGGAGAGCTGCGCTCAGCTGCTCTGAGTGCTGCTGTGTTGTTGTGCACACCCTTCCCCAGCCCCAGCAATGGGCTGCAGTCTGATATTTTTCCTGTGGAAGACAGTGCCGCAGGCCCTGATCCAGGACCACTTAACACAAGTCTCTCAACTGGATAGGGTGTGAGCCAGAAGGAGCTGCTTGGGAGCTGAGCTTCCATGGCTGTGGCTGAGTTCTGCTAATCCTCTCTTCTCTCCATCCCTTGCAGATGGTGATTCCCGCTCGGATGGTGCCTCCACGCAGCACCACGCTGGCCTTGCTACTGACTGTCTCCTGGATGCCAAGAACCATCTCCCACTGCCGGGCTGGGCAGTATCCCACTCCGAGCTGCTGCCCTGGGCAGGCTCTGTGGCAGCAGCACTGACCTGCACCTGAGGGAGCGCCGTGCCCAGTGCCCGGGACATTTGGTACGAACTTCAGCCAGCCTCTGCCCACGGGCAGGTGCACCACAGTCACGGTGGTGGAGAGGCTTCTGCTGATGCCTCTTCAGCATCAGCCCCTTGGGCAGAGAGAATAGGGCTGTGCTGGGGAGGGAATGAATGACCTGTGCACCTGTAAACTGAAACAGGGGACTGAAATGCCACGTGCCCACTGCAGAATTTTTCCAGGGCACAGCAGAGCCATGTGTAGAGCTTCAGCCCTCTTGTTCAGAGCTCTGAGGGCTGTTGGTCTCAGTGCATGAAAGATCAAGAATTTATCCTTGGGGCCTTTTGTAGCAGCACCATGGCCTTCTCTTCTCCTTGCACACCCCACGTGCACACTTGTGTGCTTGGTTCCTGCTTAGTGGGGCAAAAGGACCTGTGTGGACCAGGATAAGGTCTCTGATAGTGAGAAGATGAGTCCATGAAAAGTCAAGTTTGTCAGTTCTGTCCCCCCAGTAGTATCACAAACTGCTTTTCTTTCCTCAAGCATCCTTCCCTCCTAGGCCTTGGCCAAAGGGCACCACCACTGAGTGCAGCACAAGGTCTGGGCATTTTCAGTAAAGCTCTCTGCCATCATTGTTCTTAATATGTGTGGGCAGATGCAAAGTGCTCTAGGACTGCCACGAAGTGCAGTGGAGGAGCAGATGACGATGAATCTGTTTCCATTTTAGCTTTTGTTGAGAAGAAAGTGGCTTGTTTGGGCATGGTCGTGCCATGGAGCAGTGGTAGGGCTGGGAGAACCCAGCCTAGGCCATTCATTCCTAGCAGCCTGTGTCCTCTGGACATTGAGCATCAGCCAAGAAGGGATGCTGCTGAGTGCAGGTGGTAAAGAGTTGAAAGGCACCAGCTCTGCTTGCTGACAGTTCGCGCTCAACAGGGTGTGTGGGATTTTTGTGGAGCAACCCCAGACAGACCCAGAGCAGTGCTGGTGGTGCATGGAGAAAGCCTTCCCTATGCTCAGGGAGGGGCACCAGGGTGTCTCCTGCAGCTCATTATGCAGAAGAGAAAGGCCTGTAGTTATTTCTCCTTCACTGATCTCTGATTTGGCACTGATCATTAAAATGGTTTTGTGCATTGGAGAGTCACTCTTAGGGGGGGTGCACTCGAGACTTCAGCCACCCACAATGTGCAGCCCCCCAGGCAGAGCTGTCCCCGGGCAGAACCTGAGCGAGATCTGCGGAGCCTGGGAGCAGAGTCTGGGATCTGGCAGCCCTGCTGATGGACAAGGGCTGGGAGCAAGCAGCTTGGCCATGCTGCCCGCTCTGCCAGTGGCCTCGGTGTCCCTGTGGTGTGAGTCCAGCCAGTGTGGCCTCGGGGTTTCTCCTGAGGCAATGCTGGTATAATAACACTGATGAAAAGCTGATTAATCCTTGTGAGCGAGCCGCAATAGCTTCCCTCTAGAACTGAAGAGATTACCACTGATTTGTCATTCTGATTGTTTCAAAGAGACGTGCAATTAGTTGCTCTAATTTAGCCTCGCTGCTGCTCACGGAGCGGCGTGACAAGGGCGCTGTAATCAGTGGGGCTGCGATGGCAGCCACTGGTGGTGCAGCTGTGCCGACACCATTTCACGTGCGGAGGGCGGCCGCTGAAATGGTGGAGCATCACGTGCTGCTGCTCGAAGGACCAAGTGTCCTCTCAGCTGGGTAGCACTGGAGCAGCAGGACAGGCCTGGCTCTGGGTGTCCCGCTCAAAGCCGTGCTGATGGAGCTGGTCCTGTGCCGTGTCTCATCAGGGCTCTTGCCGGTGCTGGTTGTTCAGGAGACTCTTGGGAAGACACAGGGAGAGCAGTGAGTGCTGGCCTAAGGCTCCCATGAGGTGATGGGCTGCACTGGGTGGTGGGCATGACATTACACTTAGTTTGATTATAAAAAAGAAAGTCATAAGGAAATCTTGTTTTCGTATTCTGCTGCCTCCAGCTATTGTCCCTCGTTGCCAGGTGCAATAAAACCAGTCCCAGGTACAGGAGAGGGGGGTATTTGCTTGAGGTTACCCCTTTCTGAGGCCTGTCTTTGCTCTGGAAAAGGTACAAAGCTGCCACAGAAAATGAGGAGCTTGTGGCTCAGCCCCCCAGCTTGCTGTGCTGGGTCAGCAGCCAAGCCCCTCTGGGCAGAGAGGAGGGAACACATGGGATTTCAAAATGTGTCCATTTTCAGTGAGACAAATCACTTAAAAATTCAATTCAAAATGAAGAAAATAGAAATGCTTTAAAAACAAAACCTGCCTGTGGCTATTTCTTAGTTGAAGCTGTCTCTTTTCCCACCCCCCCCCCTTTTTTTGTTCCTGGGAAGGCATTTTGTTTCTGGAGCAAGCTGGCTGTGCTTGCTTGGGAGGGTCTTTGAGGGGCCTCAGTGCAGCTCTGGTGCTGGCTACCAGCAGCCTGTGCACCTCGGCCCCTGGCCAAGCACCAGCACGCAGCTGCTCGGCTCATGTTCCCGGCCACAGCATGGCACAGCCCGGCCCGTGTCACTGCAAGGTCGTGGTTTTCCCTGGCCCCTCCAGCTCAGCTGTCAGCTGTTGTCCCCCACTGGGCAGCAGCCCTGCACCCCGTGGCACCCAGGGGACCCCACCTGTCATGTGTGTCCTGGGGCTGTGCTCTGGTGCTGCCCGGGGCTGAGCCTGGGCTGGGTTGGGTGTGGCACTGCCCCTGTGCTGGTCATCCTGCCTGGACAGCTCGGCCCCGCTGCCCCGGGCACAGAGCAGCACCTGGCCAGTGCTGTGCCCCCAGCCCTCATGGTCCTCGTCCCAAGGCCCTGCTCAGTGGCAGCTCCCCCAGTGCGGGTGACGTCTGCCTCACTCCGCAGCCACTGCTGTGCTGGTGACAGCTGATCCAAAGGGCAGCCGGGGTCTCAACAGTGCCAGGTGGGCCAAGCCCAACAAGTGCCGTGGGCCGGGACACATTCCCCTTGCCTTTCCTGGACTGGGTCAAGGTTGGCCTCAGTGAACTGGCTGAGGGATGGTCTGGCACAGGGAGCGCCAGCAGGACATTTTCGAGTGTTCCTGCTCCCTTCAGCTAAATATAAGCCCCAGTGGGAAGCCTACCTCTCACTAGTTTTATGTTTCTTGCCCCTGCGCTTCCTAAACCTGGCAGCAGGCCCAGTTGTCTCCAAGTCTAAGATGAAAATACCCTTGCAAATCCCACTCATAAAAATACCTGCTGTATTCCCAAAACATGCCTGAGATAGCTTCCAGAGAGGATGGGAAGCTAAAATAAGATGCATGAGCTCAGAGCCCCATTTTCCACTGGCCCTGCGGTTCCTGTCGCCGCAGCACACCGCGCCATGGACTGAAATGGAAGTGCTGCTGCGTGGGGTGGCCTTGGGCTGGAACCAGATGAGCCACAGCTCTCCTAGCGCAGGCCCTACTGCAGCCCTTTTGTGTGCCAGCAAGGCCTTATGCTCCTGGGGACAAGCTCCTGGCTGGTGGCACCATCGGGACGGTCACCCTGACCAGCAGTGCTGGTGTCAGCAGAGGAAAGCAGGGCGAGAGTGGAGCATGGAGCTGTGGGGAATATTTGGTTCCCAGACTGGCCAAGTGAGGGGCAGCAGGAGCCATGGCCAAACCACACTGGCAGTGGCACCTGCCCTTGGGATGGGATGCAGGTGCTCTGCTGTGGATCTCAACATCCCTGTGCCATTCCTTGGCCACCCTCTGCACTGGAGGGGACACACAGAACCGTTGTCCTGCTGAAGGGCACAGGCCTGCAGTGTGGACACAGCAGCTGGCACACTGGGAGGGGAGTGAGCCCTACTCTGCCTTCCGGCACTCCCTGGGCAAAGGGATGAGCCCTTGGGGAGGTGGCATGACCTGCTCTTTGGACACTGGCTCCTGGTAGGGTCACAGACCATGGAGCAGGGTGTCAGGCTGCCTGGGAACTGAAATCTCAGCCTTGTCCTCTTCTAAAACACTCTGCTGCAGTCTGCAAATGTATCCCAGGTCTTCTCGCAATCACACATCTCTTTTTTTCCTTTTTAACAACCCGCTACTTCTACTAGATGCCAAAATGTTTCCTGGATCAGGCACAGATGTCCCCACAGTCACGTCCTGCCATTGTCTCTGCTCGGCTGTGGCCCGAGGTAGGGGCAGACATTCCCAGGTTTACTCCAGCTGCAGGCAGGAATGTGGTGGCCATGAGCCCTTAGCAGGGACAGTGTCTGCCTGCCTGGAGTCTGGAGGCCAGCAGCAGAGCCACTGGCTACTCCAAGCACCCCAGCTAGGATGGTCATAGATCACAGAACCCTTGGCAGCCATGAAAGGCGTCCTGTGGCACAGGATAACACAGATATCTGCTCATGCTGCTCACATTGGAAACCCCCTTCTTGTGCCTGCCACACTCTGAGTTGAACCCTTTGGGGTCTGCCTTTGCCCTTGCATCTCTTCTGTGCTGTGCTGGTCCTGAGGTCTTAGAGGGATTTTGTGCCCCTAAGGCTGATCACCTTGCAGCCATGAGATCAGGGGGGAGGAAGCCCCTTTCGGGCTCAGCAATGGTGTTAATGGGCAGCCTTTGTGTGCCCTTGGTGGTGCCCAGGCCATGCAAGTGCCGCGGGACCCCCTGCAACAGCGTTAGTGCTGGGTGCTTGCATGGATGCTCTGAGCTGAGATTTGTCTGGAAGGGTGGAACTGTCCCCCTTCTTCAGACAATTACATCCTGAATCTCATTTACTGTGGGACTGGGTGGCAATATTCAAAGTTCCCCACTCACTTGCATTGCCTTGTATGTCAGCAAGTGCTACTTAATGATCTGTGAATGGAGGGAATGCTGGGAATGGGCTGGACCTCATGTGAAATATCCATCCAGAGTCTATAAATAATGCAGCCTCTTTATGCTGTGCACAGTTTGGAGCTTCATGGGAGGAGCATCTCCCTGCTATGACTGGAGGAGCCTGTAAGTGATTTGGGTATGAAACAAAGGCGATGAAATGTAAAGAGAGGGACTGTTCAGTTTCTGAAATATCCTGCAAATGTGCCTCAGCCACTTCTGCCAGCTCCTGAGCTGCCACCCACCCCATGGGTAGTGCCCATGGGCTGTGCCACATGCACCAGGATGCGGTCCCTGACTCTGACACCGCATTGACCATGGAAACACCTGGGAGCAGGGTTCCTGCTGCCCTCAGGGCTCTGCCTCTCATGGGTCATGATGATGAACCCGGGGTGCCAGGCACGGCCCCGTCTCCTGGCACTGGCTGCAGTGTCCCAGTGAGTGGCAGCTGCCCTGGCCCTGGCTCATGAGCTGTCCCACTGTTGACAGAGCGTATGCTCCTGGACCTCAAGTGCCTCTGTGGTTGTTTATGGCTCGCTCCCTTTTCCTATCAAGGAAAAGGCCTGGCAACGGGGAAATACAGGCGGATTCCTGCTAGAGCAGATCTCTAGCCACTTTTCTAAGGCAATATGTGGGTTTCCCTGCATGTTTGGAAATGCAAGCCGAGGCAGCTGCATCAGCATTGCCACAGCATGGGGGTTCAGCAGCCTGTGCTGGGCACACCAAGGGTGTCTGCTCAGAGAAGTGCTCACAGCCAAGGAAAACCAAAGCTGTCACACACAAACACAGAGGGACAAACGGTCCCTTTCCCTGGCATGTTTCACCTGCCCATAAAGGCAGCCCTCCCCTGCCACTGCCACGACCAGCACAGGGTGGCTTCCTGGGCACGGAGGGTCCTCTTTGTTGGGGCAAGGAAAGGTTGCATGAATTTGATTAATTAAAGGATATGTTTCTGTCATAAATATTCTGTCACTGCTCTGCACGTCTTGTAAAATTTGCTGTGCCGGCGCTCACAATGGCATTTGTGTGATTAATAACGGCAAAGCTGGAACGAGCTGGTGTTGCACCAGCATGGCAGCGATCAGGGCACACGGAGCCTGGCCCCGGCATGGCCCCGGTGTTATCTGTGGCAAAGCAGGTGGAGCAGCCCCAGCATGGGGATCGCAGCCGGGGCTGTGCCTGGCTTTTATTTTTAACACCCTGCTCCCAGGCGGTGACAAGCCTTCGCTAAGTGAGGTAATAGCCAATTGATTTTGTTCCGTTTTGCAGTGGGCAGTAATAAATCACACGGCTTGTCAGGGGGTGTTTCATGTTTTCAGTGAGAGTGTGCCAGCAATTAACCATCAGAAAGCTCTTGTGGCTCTGCTCCTGAAGACGTGGCTGCAGTCTGAAACTCAGGAATGTGGGGCCCTCCGCCACCAAAACAGAGCGCTTGTAGTGGAGATTTACGGGAGGGGGGGGTTTATTTCCAGGCTCCAGGGTGGACAGAGCGGGAGATTGATGACAGGAAGGAGCAGCCACTCCATTCATGGGCACAGCCGCCCATGAGGGGACACAGGGAGTATGGAGCTGTGGGACGTCCCCATCCCCATCCCTGTTCCCACTGTGCCCTAGGGACCCCCAGCACCGGGGCCAGCAAAGATGTGGGACCCATCCAGCAGCCTGCTCCTCAGCCACACTGGCAGTGGGTGATGGGATGAGGACAGGGTGAGATGGAGCTGCTGGGCACTTCCTGGCCCTGCTGTAGCTATCGCTGTAGGCTGCCATCCTGGGCTGCCTGTGCCGGGCTCTGGGGGTGCAGAACTGCTGTGTCGGGGTGCGAGGAGGGACATGGCAGCCACTCTTCCCTCCAGCCCTGTTCAGTGGGGTGCAGGGTATCACTTGGTTTGGCTCAGCTTGGTTTGATGCCCCCTCACACTGTGCTCCAGTGGTGCTGCCGGGGCTGGGTCCTTGCAGGTCCCTGCAGCCCTTGTCAGGCTGTAGAGGTCTGGGGGGGCTGAGGTGTGCACGGGTGGTGGGCTGTGGGGTCAGCCCGGTCTCTGCAGCCTGCTCTATCCCTCTGGGCTCTGCCTGATGATTCCCAGATGGTAATCGCTCTGCTTTTATTTCCCGTAACCTTTGTTACTCTGGGAAGGCAGAGGCAGAGGCTGGGCTAGAGGCCGGGGTGAGGGATGTGGCGGGAGGGTCGGGACCTTGGGGAATAATGCTGGTTTCAAAGCAAGGCCTTTCACAGAGGCATTTGCATTTGGAAATAGGGAACGACTGCTTTGCATGCAGAGCTGGAGGCCCTGGTCCTGGGGGGAAGGAACAGGAGCAAGTGGCCAATTGATCCCCGACTGAAATCAGGAAATTATCAGGAAATCGTCCCCTGCTCTGTGCTGAGGGGTCTGTGACAAAAGAACCTTCTCCAGCTCATGGCCCGGCTGCCCACTGTGGCCCCACTCGGGCTGTGACTTTCCCATTGCAGCGCTGTGGATGAAAAGTCCAGGATCACAGCAGAAGGGGGTGGGCACCACTGGCCCCCAGCCATTGTGTCATTCCCTGTTAGATCAGAGTATCAGAGCTGCCTCCTCCCAGGGCCACGCTCTCCCTGCTCCCCAGGACTTTGCTGGAGGCAATATGCGGCAGCTCCAGTGTCTGTCTTTGGGAGCGGATAAACACAAAAGCTCTGGAATGAGTGAGACCGGCACACACTGGTTCTGCTGTTGCTGCCCAAGGTGGCATTAGATGAGCTCTGTCCCACACCCCAGACAAGCTGCATGTGTGTGTGTGTGTTTGTGATGCCTGGAGAAGACCCTTGGGAAGGCTCCTGAGTGCTGGGAAGGGCTATGTCACCTGTACCTTCCTCTCTGGGATCTGATTGTCCAGAAAATCCTGTTTCCCCATTGGCAGCAGTTGTTACAAGCCTGTGACTCCACTGGAGGTTCTGGTGCTGGCACCAAGGCACCGGCATCCCGCTGCATGTGCCCAGCCATGGCTAGGAAGGGGGCTGGATGCTTACATGAAAATGCATCTGGGATTTCATGGGTTTGTTATGGGTTAAAATTCCAAATTTGACATTTTTGTCATGGAGCTTTGGATGGTGAAAGCCGTGGAGAAATCCCAGCAAGCGCAGGCTGGTGCCATGCTGTGCCTGCTCCTGCCCGATCTGGGCGCATCTCATATGTGCAGGGAGTTCATCCAACTTCCTTGGGGTCACCCCACTAGAAAGAGAAGTTTCTAACCCTGACTGTGGGGCCCCCAATACAGCATGGCCCCACTGTAACCCGGTGAGCAAGACCCGTTCGGCAGCTGCTGTGCGCAAGGCACACACGGACACAGGGACAGTTGTTTTCAGACTTCCTCCATGGGAGGCAAGGAATGGATGGAAAGGCAGTGCTTCCTCCCCCCAGACCCCCAACATTTTTGTGATTTCATGGGAACTTGTAGGAAAGGAGCGCACATTTCCCGCGGCGCTGGGCAGAGGAGCACGGTTCATGGGGTGTGACTGAGAGCGGGGTCGTGGGCCCCTGGGTGTGCAGGAAGCCAGGCTCTCCTCCCAGGGTGCAACCTGCCTGTGTGGGGGTAAAACCTGGCTCATTGCACCCCAATTGAAAAAAAATTATTATTTTCATCCTTGTTTTTATTTTCCAACATCCCAAGTGACTTCTTTGTTACATGATTGATATGCCTTGTGAATTACAGCCTGGAGTGTGGCGCATTGCTGGGATCTGCATGGGAGCCTGAGGTAGGTGATGTTCCATCTCCAGCTCCTGCAGCCCTTCCTTTCACAGACTTCAGGGTGGAAAAAAATTCTGTCTCCGCTTGGACTCTATTTATTGCCACAGTGTGAGACTGATGAGGGGTGACACAGCTCACACGAGTCCAGGTAATGCCTCATACGGAAGCAAGTGACCCAGAAACATCCTGGAAAAGTGCAGCCAAGGAAATAGCCCCTTGGAGTCAGTCGGGGTGTTTGCAGGCATTCGCTGTTTCCCTTGTCTTGGTGCCCATTGTGACTGGAATGGAGGATTGCTTCCTGGCACCTCGGGCTCAGGCAGCTTCAGTGGCTGCAAAGTCTGGGCACTATTGGGCTCATGGAGTAGAGCTGTTGGGAAGTCTGGAATATTTTTATGGCTACAAGAAGCTGTTGTTTAGCTGTTTCACAAATACCTAAGTGATAGTGCTGCACAGGAGCCCTGGGTTTTCTTTGCCTGGGTGACAGGGCTCTTGCCCTGTGCATTGCGGGCTGGGAGTTCCCCATGTCCAGTTCCTCCTGCAGGAAGAAGGAACTGCAATGCTTGACCCCTGCTTTCAGCACAAACTTCTCCACTTGGAATCCAGACAGGTTCAGTTCCTTGTCACGATGGCTGTCACACTGTTGCATGGGATTTTGTTCAGACAATGCCTGTTCATCTTTCTCTGGGGCGTGGGGAACCTTGAGGCTTGTTCCCAGCACGAATGCTGACAAGGGGCTATTTCGGACATTTACATTTCCCAGTGGAGGAAATTCTTATACAATCTAAAGTTACGATGGACTTCCTAGAGGCAGTGTGTGCTAGCTGTGGTTGCCCTGGGCTCAGCAATCAGTGCTATGTAGCAAGCAGCATATTTTTTACAAATGGAGCAGAACTGCAGGGCTTGGCAGAACCTGTCCAGAATCACTGTGGCACGTGTCAGACCGCTGATGTGTTCTGACCATCCATGCAGTGCAGTGCAGTGCTCCCACTCACCAACGGGCTTCTGCTGGCCTCCAGAAATGGGCTGTGAGAGCCAGGACCCAGTGCTGGACAGGGTGGTTGACTCTGAGCATGGAGGCTCTGTCGAGCATGGCTGCTTAGCTCGGAGGAGCTGGCGTGAAGCAGCACTGGCAATCTCTGGAGCTACATTTCTGAATCATCGCTGCACATGTCTTGCTTCTATAAAAGGAAACCAAGGACAGATTTGAAATTGTCAACGTCTCCTTTGTCCAGCTAAAATCAGAGATTTTCCCAGTTCTTGCTGTCAGTGCTAGAGAGAAAGGATGTGTGGGTTTTCTGAAGACTGGACCTGGCACTGCCCCCCATGCCCTGCACCGTGGGTGACGCACCTCGAATTGCTGGAAGGAGGTGTCTAAAGCCATAATCAGGGCTGGCACTTTGTAAAAAAATACATGCAGGCTCTTCCCAGGGCGGTGTGATTTTTAAAATGGAAACACAGTGGAACCCTTGTATGTGGAAGTGGTTGTTTCCTTTCCTCCTTCCTCTCTCACTAGCGCTGGTCGCAGAGCTCCTGCCGCTCTGAGCCGGGGCCTTCAGCCTCCCTTCCTGTTACAAATTCTGCGGGACAAATCAACATCTTCCCATTAGGAAGTGATGACAAACCAGTCCATTTGGGGTGATTAATTGACATCTTAAATTAATCACGAGCACTCCTCTTAATGCTGTGACTCAAGATATTAACTGTTCCACCAGCCACATGAGAAAGAGCAGAGACCATTACAAAGCCCATTTGTCAAGCAGTCACTTACACAGCCATTGTGGTGGCTGAAAAAAGGTCAAGTGACTTTGTTATTGTTAAGTAGAGAGCAGACCGAAACTCCTAATTCCTTACTCTGTGCTTAATGTGCCAGTTAAGTAGTGGTAATTGGCAGCAGCTGTGCCCTGGAACTGATGGGTCCGTACTGGAACAGGAGCCCTGATGTGCTCAGTGGTGCAGTGCTGCACTGGGGAGATGGGGGCGTTCATAAAGCGGGAGTTGGGGAAAGGTGAATCCCACGAACTGGAGGTGCTGGGGGCAGGTGGCTGTGACCAGAAGGAAGCGGGTAAGAAGTGAGTTTGTGCTGATTTGAACATTTAAAAATCAATAGTCAAATGAAAATGTGATTTCCATGGGGCTTAATGCAGTGGTGGTGATAAATGCCGGGACTTGGGGCTATTGTTTCTGGTGTCAGGTGCTGTGATCTGCTGGCTCAGATCTGGGTGCAGTGTGGTCCCTGGCTGTGGAAGGGTGCTGGTCTCCCTGCCCGGGCTGGGGCAGGAGGGTTCCCCCACCGTGAGGGGCTGCACTGGGGGCTCTGTGTGCCCAGTCCTCTGGTGTGGATGTGTCCTTTCCCTCTGTCTGGAGTGGCTCACCTGGCCAAGGAGACCTGGGAAGCAGAGGTGCTCTGTCTCTGGGTTACCTTGGTGTGCCTGACTGTGAACCAGCATTTTTCCAGGTCTGGAAGCAAACTGGTGGCTGTGAGGAGAGGGTGGTGGCATCTTCCTCCTGGCATGTGACTCAGACCAAGTGCCATGGCTGTGCCATGCTCTGTGTTTGGAGGAGCTGATGCAGTGAGGTCAGAGGATGCAGGGATTTACAGAGAGCTCAGACTCAGGATTCCTGCAGCTTGTTCTCCTTGGATGGAGGTGGTGAGGGGACAGTTCTGCACGGGCAGGTAGACCTGGGCATGGGCTTCAATATGGGATTGCCTTTCCAGCCTCCCAGGAGTCTTCTGGCTGTGCAGGTGTGTGTACTGGCAGCCCAGAAGTGTCACTTCGGCATCACCCAGAAGGCTGAGCTTCCTTGGAGTCACAGAGATGCTCAATATATGGACCTCCTTTTGGTTCTGTTCCAGTTTTTACACCCACCTTGCTCCAGGCCAAGCCATGCAAGCTGCTGCTGGGCTGTTTCTGGCTCAGCAGGGTGGTTGCATAAGGGTTTCAGCCCGGTTTCCAGGCCTACAGTTTGCACAGCTTTGGATAAACAACGGATCTTTCAGGTGTAAACGCAGTGTGAGCAAACTTCCCCTGGGGCTGGGGCTGTTTCCATCCCAGAGAGATGCGGAGCAGAGATAAGCGGTAGTGGAGGCAGGTTAGGAATGCGGAGCAAACTGAACATCGTGAGGGGACCCAGAGCAGCCTGCCTGCAACCTGGGTCACTCCCAGCATGCTTCCAGGGGTGTCCCTGCTGGGGTTGTGGCTGGAACCTCTTGGTCCCCAGAGCAGAAATCTCCTTCTTCTCCACATCCAGCCCTGTCCCTGGAAGGAGCAGCGTGCTTGGACACCGGGACTGGTGCCCTGACAGACCGTGGTGGCTGCTGTGCAGGTGTCTGGGGTGATGTGGAGGTTGTGGGAGCCAGGGGAGCACCAGGCAGACCCATGCTGAGGACCCTCCCTTGTGTGCCCGGCTCGGCTTCGTTGGCAGTCAGGGGGGCTCTGCACCTTTGCTGGAAAAAACACAGGAAGTTGCTGCAGCAACATGGATTTAGTGGCTGTGAAGTGGAATTAGGGAATGGTCCCCTCCTGCTGCTGGATGAAAACCTCCTTCCAGCAGAGGCTGGAAACCTCCATAGCTCGAAGTCATTGTCTCCTACTGTGAATCTGGAGCCTTAAAATTTGAGTGCTCGGAACATTTATTTTTTCATGTTGCTTACTGACACCGGGAAGGGGAAATGAGTAAATCTTTATGCACGTTTAATCACCTGTTAGCAGAGGAGCTGCAGGGCACTGCTGCCTTGTGTCTGCAGATAAAAGATTGTGGCCGGGCTTGCCAGGGAGAGGTGCTGGCACCGGTGCTGTGTGGGTGCTTGCGGTAGAGGCACCCCGGGCGAGGAGGCCGTCAGCCAGGAGTGCTTTGATGGGATTAGAGCAAGGAGAGGACAATAAAGCAGCTTTCTCCCTGGGGTGGAAGGGGAGCTGATGCCCCTGGAAGCAAGGAGTGGTGGGGGTTCAGCCTGGTGCCATGAGCTGCAGGCAGGGTTCCCTGTGCCTGGGTGCTCCTGACTGTGCTCTTCAGGCTCCTGGGAGCATGGCATGGAACTCCTGTCAGGACTGGTCCTGTGAAGAGAGCTGGGACTGCAGCCATCCAATGTCACCAGCATGGGACCATCCAACACCAGCATGGCAGAAGGAGCTGGCCAGGGCTGGGGTCATTTGGGGGCTGCTATGCTCCCACCCAGTCCTGGCAGTGACCCTGAATGGCCTGGCAGGACTGTTGGACCTCCATTGCCCCACTTGAAAATGGGGGGAACTTAAAGGAAAAGAAAGTTCTTCCAGGGGAGGCTGCATTTAATCAATATCCTTGAGGGCATTGGCTGAGGGTCCCAAAGTGTTGTGGTATTCTCACTAAAAAGGACAGCATTTAAAGTGAATCAACTGACAGGCACAAAAGAATAGCAGCCACTTTAATATTCTCTGTTTCATTCTGTACTTAAACCCCCTGTCAGTCTCCAGTGAGGAACAAGGAGAATTTATGATGAAAAATCAAAGTTGTCCATGAAAATCAAGGATGAGATCAGTGGGCTGATGGATGACTGGCACGCGTGCGCCCGTCGCCGTGGAGGTGCTCTTGGCAGGCATGGGAACCATGGATTCCTGCACAGAATTGCAATGCCCTCCTCCTCCCTCACTGCTTTTGTTGCAATACAGGCTGGCTTTGCTCCCCAGACACCTTAACTTTCCCCCACGGTTGTCCCCTGCATTTTGGGGAGGGTGCAGCCTTCCTGACACCCTTCACCCCTGCACTTGGCTGTGCCTCGCTGCCTCTAGGATCCAGCTGTGTCCTGCCCGGGAAGGGAGGGAAAGCTGGGCTGGCTGGGCAGCCATCCCGGTGCCCCTGACCGCTGCCTTTGCCACTGCAGGTCCCCTGTCCTGGGCAGCGGTGACCGCCGGCGCAGTGATGCCGGGGACCTGCGCTCGCGGCTAATTAGCGGTGCTGCAAAGTTCATCAATAATAGATCTCGTGGCGGCAGCTGATTGCCGGCTCGCGGCGGGTGGGCACGGGGTGGTAAATCAGCCTGATTGATTGTTGACCACTCCAGTTTTTCCAGCAGTAATTTAGAGCAATTAAAACGCCTCCCTCAGAAATTAACAAGGTAAATAGTGACCCCCGCGGAGCCGCCTGCACCAAAGGGTCCCTGGAGGTCCAGGGCTCCTGGGAGACCCCGGCCAGGCATGGCCAGTGGCCACCCCTGTAGTCCTGGAGAGCCCTGAAGCAGGGATGCATCCAGGAATGTGCCTGGAGCTCCTGGATGGACCTCGTGACACAGTACCCAGAGCAGAGTTGTGCACACGTGTTTGCAGGACAAGGGGCAGTGCTGATCTTGAGAAATGGCATGACTGAGCCTTGGGATTAAATCTTTTGACTCTAGGGCTCCTAACCCAGGGGTAAAAATACCTAATTTTTAGGTACTGGAAAATACTGGATTTTCCCTGCAATAGGAATTGTGCCCAGCTCTTCTGCTGCAGCTCCTGCTTTAATTGCACAGCCTATTCATCCTGCTGCAGTGGTATAAATAGAGGCTCCTTCACCCATGAAGGGTGATTATCTTTTATGAGTGTGAAGGATCTATAACTCTTGAGGTGCAATAGGAAGAAAGTGAGGAGAGATGGGGAGTCGCTCTGCATGGATCGGATACTCTGTTCTGTGTACGGGAAATGTCGGCTTTCAACTAAAACCCAGGTTTTCACAAGTGAGGATGAGACACAGGCTCATTTCACACCAACTGCTGAAGCTTGCCCTGAGACTGGTCACCCTGCAGGTCACCCTGGGCTGCTACTCTTGGCTGAGGCTGTGGAGGGATGAGTCTCAAGAACAGGTCATGGTGTTCAGGTGTGTCAGGTGGCTCTACTGGGCACCTCTCTGCCAGCATCAGCAGACTGCATTGAATCCCTCCTGCCCACTGCTGCTTGCTGTTTCCTGGGTTTGGGTGCTCTTTGTTCCTCCAGGGTGCTGGTGGAGGCACCTCCTGCCGCTCTCCGGGAGGTTTCCCGCACTGTTGGCTTTGCCATATACCCAGCCCTTGGCGGTCTGCGTGTTCCAGCACCCCTGAGCAGGGCGTGTTAAGTCAAGTGGGGCCTCGCAGCCGTGTCTGCCTGTTATAGGTCCCTGGCACGGAGCAGTGACTGGATTGGCTCATGCTCTTACAGGGCAGACACGAGTGGGGAGCACTCTGGAATGAGGTCCGTGGGCAGCAGGATGGGCAGTGTTTGCCGGCAGAGCTCCTCCCCGTGCCCAGGGCACACTCCACACCCTTGTTTGGGCTGTAGCAGTCAAGAGATTTCTTCCTCTAAAGCTTCACAGCTCCACAGAGCTCAGCCAGACAGCTGCCAGCAGATCCTTCTGGAAAACTGATGACAGTTTGTCTTTGGGATTGCTGGCGGGTCCCACTGCCAAGGGGCAGGGAGTGTCTGGTCTATTTTGTGTCGAAAGCCAAGTTTGTTTATCCCCAGGTCTTCAGCAATATTTATGTGGCTGTAAGTGACTACTTTTGTGTACTGGCAAACCCCTCTTCACCTGAAGGCATAGGCAGAGTTTGGAGGGCTGTTGGGGCTGTGCATGCCAGTGTGTGCTGCTGCTCCTCGGGGCCATGACTGTGGATGATTGTGGTTTTCAGGCATCGAGGTGTCTGACAAATAAGTGAAATCGGAGAGGTTCCTTGCAATCCAAACGGCTTCAGCCTTGCCCAGCCTAGGGAAGAGAGACCAGGAGTGCAGCATGGTGTGTCTTCATCAGTCCTGCCAGCTCCCAGCACTGCTCACATGCTGTCTGTGCCCAGTGATTGACAGGGACTCGGGCATGCTCTAACAGCTGAATCCGACATTCAGATGTTTTCAGGGAACTGTTTCTCACCATGTCCTGGTGCTGTACTTTGGGTGATGTCATTTATCACTCTGATGTGATGACACTGGGTCTGGAATTATCCTGAACTAGGCTTTGGGTGACAGTGTGGGTGAAGCTGGATAATCTCACAGCCTTCCCTTTGATGTGGCACCCACAGCCCTGTCTGCCTGCCCCAAGAGGCTTTGGAGGAGACCCATGTCAGGAGATGTCAGGGATGTGTATGTGCTGTCCCTGGGCCAGCCAGAGTGGCTCTGGTGGCTGCCCTGGCCAGGACTCCAAGTATCAGAAGTCCTGAAACAAACACCCTGATGCCCATTAGTAAATGTGTGCAGATCTCCCCTGGTTTTACTCAGTGTGTTTTTCTGTTTAGAGAGAATCACGGGGGGGAAGTCAATCCTGCCCAGTGGAGAGGGCGTTCATGGGATGCCATTTATTTTGAATAATCTACAGAAAGTCAAGGGACGTTGTATGTTAAGAGTAATTTAATGAATTTAAGCTGTAATGCCCTACCTGCTCCAGTCAGATGCTGAATAGGAAGAGGCGAAGTGCAATTTGTCAGGGCCTTGGTAACGGCTGTGTTGCCATTAAAAGAATACGATCTTACAAAAGAGGTAGGATGCGAAATCCAGCGGAGTAATTAAGCTACTCATCTAATTGAAAGTTCTATGATTTATTGAGCCATAAACCCCAATTCTTTCCACTTACTGACCAGGACCTACGATATATGCTATTGCCTGATGGATTCTCATTTCCAGCTGGGCAATATGCTCCTTAAAAACAGCGTTAAAAATGTCACCAAGGAAGGCATCCTTCATACCAGGCAAGTGATTTAGCCCCATCTGAAGCCTGCAGCACATCAGAGTTATTCCTGCAAAGGACCCCAGGATCCCATAATGGATGTGTGTGCTGGGAGCAGAGCTCTTCGGGGCAGGAGGTGGTGGCAGAGGGGTTCAGCAGATGGTTTGTAGAGGTCACAGGGGAGATCAAGGTGTAACCACCTGCTCACACAGCAGTTAGTGAGGTACAGATACTTCCACTGGTCACCAAAGCACTGTGCTGGTGGGACAAGGGCAGTGTGTTCCTGGAGGGGTGGATGTGGTGCTGGTGATGGGTATTCCTGGTTTCTCATGGGCAGTATCACCACCCTGTCCCCTGAGCCAAAGCTGAGCAGCATCAGGAGGGATAAGCTTGCTTTCCTCCCTGTGCTACGCTGCAGTCCTTGGCTCCAGAGATGTCTGGTCCTGGGAGCCCCCACGTTGTCCTGGTCCCACAATCACCAGGAGCCATTGTGGGCTCATCAGCAGTTCCTTGCAGCTCAGCTCTCTGGGAGCAGCCAGCATGCCTCTCCTCTGCCCCACCTCCACCTTCATCTCTCCTCTTTTGGTTCTTTGGCCCTCGCCCTGTCATTTCCTGAGGTCACCTGTCCTTCTGCAGCTCCTGAATCCTCCAGTAGGCTCACGGTGATTGATGTCTGAGGATATTTCCAGCCTCAAAATATTTTTAGCTTGGGGGTTTCCTGGGCTGGATGAAAGTGTGTGTCTGGAATTTTAACGACAGATGTTCTTTAGATGAGTGGATGTGGAAGTTGTTACACATCACTTGTATGTGAAAACACACCTGTGGGTGTGTTGGATTCCAGATATTGCTGACAGAGTGAATGGGAGAATATGGGAACAGAGCAGGATTAAAGAGGTCAAGAGTCCAGTGATGATTTGCAATATCTTTCCCTCAGCCTTTCATCTGGACAGGAGTGTCTGGAGTTCTCTGCTCCTGATCATAAATGCAATGAACTCTTGAAACCTCACAGCATCCTCGGTCTCCCTGGTTAATGCAGGGCTGCTGCAAGGTGGCTCTTTGTATTATTTTTTTCCTGTCAATTAGGTATTTCTTAGGCCAACTTTTCTTTAACCTGTACCGATTGCCTTAATTGACTTCCGCCTTAATTGGTAACAAATCATTTCCACTGAGCCCTTGTAGTTTCTCTGTGTCAATTGGTTCAGCCTTCCCCTGGGAGCGCGTGGAAGCTGCAGAGCAGGGCTGCAGGAGCTGGGCAGGAGGTGCTGGGGCCTGCCCCAGCCATGTCTGCCCCATCTCCTGTGAGTTCCTCAGCTCTAGGACTGGGACCAACAGTGTGACTGCCCAGTGTCACTCTGGTGTCCAGAGACATTACCTGGCAGCCTCTGGCTGGTGCCATGGAGGTGACTGAGTTCACCCTTGTCACTGTTTTCCCCACATGCTGCAGTTGCAGCTGGAGCAGGACAACTTGAAATCACGACAGGGAGAAGGTAGTGCAGCATATGACAAAGCTGGGCATGAAATCCCAATGCACATTGTAAATCAAAGGAAAAGGATCTTGGAAAAACACCCCTCCCTATGATATTCTTGTGGGGTGTTTAATTAGCTGTAACTGGAATATTATTTTATCTGTGTTGTTGAAAATCATGATTTATTTTCCTTTGCTTACATATGAATATACTTACAGCATCTCTTTGTGCTAGTTGTTGCTCTGAAAGCTGCAGCTGACCTCCCAGAACACCCAGACACAAAACCTGGGGCTGCCCACATGCGAGTGGAAAGATCCTTTGTTCCTGAGAGAGGTCATGCCTGGGTGTGATGAACAGGAGAATTGGGTTGTAGGGTAATGGACACATCTGTCCCCGGCAGCAGCTGCTCCCCTTGGAGCAGCTCATCCCTTTGGGATGGTCAAGCACCAGGGTCTCGCTCTGGGGAAGTGTGCAATGCCCATCTGGTGAGTGAGGGAAAACTGTCCTGTTTCCAAAGGGGATGAAATCCCTGGCCCATTGGTGGTCCCTGGGAGAGCTCCCTTGGTGTCCGCAGCGGTTGGGTTTGTGCAGCTCAGCCAGGAAGAGCCCAGCCCTGTCCCCTCGGTGTGTCTGGAGAATGAGCTGCAGGGCAGAGCATCTTGGGCAGTGCACGAGCTGCCTGTGAGGCTGGGGTTACCTGGTGCCCTGGCTGAGCTGCCACTTCTTTATTTATCCCATTTCTGAAGCAATCCCGCCCGATCAGCGTGTTCACACTGGCTGCTGCTGGCGGCGTTTTCCTGGTGCTGGGGTGTTCGGTGCCGCTTGCATTCCCAGCGCCGGTGCAGGATTAGTCACGCTCCTCCAGCGCTGCCAGGCGTGTTTCGGCGGGATGAGATGCTCCCCTCCCAGCCCCAAAACTCCTCCCTTGGCAGGGATTGAGGCAGCTCATGCAATGGCTGCTCCCTGGTGGGTGAGGAGCTGCCTGATTCCCTCCTGTCCTGTGGGTAAAGGCAGCGGGATATGGCACGCTGCCATATCCCGCTGCCTGTGGGGAGAAACACCGTGCTGTGACCTGGACGAGGAGATCACCCTGACCTCTGGGCACTAGCACCCTGAGAGACAGTGGGGTGGACTCCTGACTCTGACCTCAGCAATGCTGGAGCTGGAAACCTGGAAAACATGGGGCTTTTTCTTCCCCTGTGTCAAAGTACTTTACCCTGTCATTGCTCTAGACCGGATCCCTGCATCCACTCCTGCCCAGTCGTGATCACCCAACTCCATGTCTCTCTGGGAGAGCATGGATGAGGATGATCCTGAGTCCTCCAAGGTGCAATGTCCTGTTTCCCACCCGAGAGGCTGGCTGGGCAGCAGTGTCCTCTGAGCAGCTCTTGGGCCACTGAAGGTCTGAAGATGAGTTCCACCTGCAGTGGAGGTGACAGACTTGGGACTTGCAGGTGAAAGTGTTCCCAACTCCTCCAGGGTTGTCCATACCTTGTAGGCAGAACGGAATCATTTGAAGGGAGTTTACTGTGAGAACAAGAAATATCTGACACCTTCCATCTTGTGGAGCTGTCTGCCTTGAAAGCCAGTGGAATTTCTCTTATGAATCGTCCAGATTGCTGCCAATGCATCCAGTTTCCTTGGAAAATGCTTTGAAAAGGAGTCAGGAAGGACCACCCTGATTAGAGGGGCAGCCCTTGACCCCCTTTCCATGAGCTCTGCTCTGGCACCCAGCAGCCTCCTGACAAAGCATGGATATCCTTTGCAGTGGAAGGGAGGGAGGTCTCTCCTCCCCATCGCAGGGATGACTCGTGGTATCAAAATAGCTGGCAATAGAAAGGTTTGCGAAAACAATCCCTGCAAAGCATTTTCTCCACTGCAGCTGGAGCAGTCCCAGCAGGAGCCTCGCCTCTCAGGAGTCACAGGCAGGGGCAGGGGCCAGACTGGAAGCTGTGTTCCCAGCCAGCAATAATACAGATGGAAATGCCAGGAGCAGCTTTGCAGTCCTGCTGCCGTGAGGTGGGATGGAGAGTCCAGAAAGATGAATAATCACTTCTGAAAGGGCCACAGAGGTGAAATGGGGGAGATGCAACCCCTGAGAACGCCTTGTGGTTCTGCTGGGGTATCCTGCCTTGCCCAGAGTACATGGCAGGGCTTTGGGGACTGTGATCTTGGGAGCCTTTGGAGGTTTCTGCAATTAGCAGAGGTGACAAAAGACCTTTCTGCTGGGTGCTGAATCACTGAATCACCACTCTGTGACCCCTGGTGATGGTCCTGTATTGCATCCTGCATTTTCTTTCCAAAGCTGAGGAGGAAAACTGGCACCGTCCTATTTGCAGGACAATTACTGTGTGTGCTCTTAAAGAGCTTTCCTGCTTCAGCAGCACTTTAAATCCAAGAGACAATCTGAGTTTGACTTGGCCGAGTGACAAAGGCCATTTCCTTTCTGATTAGCCTGGTTGTTGCACAGTTTTCCTCCATTTCCATCCATATCTGCCCATGGAGGTCTCTGTCTGAGGACATCTGGGGGGTTTGCAGTTTGCAGAAACGTGGTGGATGAAGCACATAATCTGGGCAATAATTAATGTTCGTTGTCATCATCTTGTTAAGTATCTGCGAGTATCTTGCTAAGTTGCTCCCTGCCATGTTGGCACCCTGCAGAAGCTGTATGGTCCTGTGCTGTGAGCTGAGGCCATGGGAGGGCCTGGGACCAGGAACTGGTGCAGATGGTGGGGCTTGGCTGGGGTCACACTTGTTCTTAACTCTTTAAACCAAGACACTGTGAGCAGCTGCTGGCTCAGGCCAGTGGGGAAAGGCAATTTGGGCTTGTGGGACTTTGTCTGCCACAGCACAGCCTGGCTGGTTGGGCAGAGTGCTTGGCAAGTGGAGGCCTGGGAGGGAAGAAGAGTAATTAATGCGAAAAGCTGGAAGGATGCATGCACTGAGCAAGCCCTCTGCTTTACTCTTTTGTTTTTTCCTTTTTTGAGCATTATCCTACTGATGGATGAAAGGGCAGGCCTGGAAACCTCCCCCGGCCTGGGGAGACCTGCTGCTGCAGTGCAGGACTTCAGTTTTCTAAAGCTGCAGTCCTAGGGATCTTAGATCTTAGTCTTAGTCTTAGATTCTTGTCTTAGGGGGGTAAAAGGGGACTCAGGAATTGAGGTGGGGAAAGTCTTGGAAGGCTACGGAGCAAACCCTTGATGAAATACTGAGTTTTCCCCCATCTTATGCCCCACAAGGAGCTTCCCTAGGGGAGATTTAGGGACTTGTGGGAACCTCGCTGCAGCCACCCCAGCAGGGTCTGCGGCCCAGCCCAGGGATGGTGCCAGGAGCAGGACGGTGGAAGCTGCTGATGGTATTGAGCCCTGGGAGAAACTATTCATGATAAGGCAAGTCCTGACCTGAACTTGTGCCCAGTGGTTTTCAGTGAGAAGGGAGCAAACCTACTCGGTGGTGTGAGAAACCTCGTGGAACTTCCTTGTTTAGTTTTCCCACAGCCTTGTGCTTCCTGCTTGCCCCGGTGCTGGAAGTACCGAGATAGCATCAGGGGGGCTGTGCTGGTGGGATTTCTGTCCGGGCAGGAGCAGGATGTGCCAGCCATCCCCCGGGACAGCCCCGCGAGCATGGGAAGGGCTTGGGAGGCTGCTCTGGAACGAGGGAGGCTGCCCACTCCCTGGGGTTATGTTCAGGATCAGATCCTGGTTGAATGATAAACCTGAGCGAGGGGCACAGGATACCTGGGGGAAGCACTGCTGCCCTGGTTACAGGAATTAATTTTCAGGGTGGTGGTCCCTGCCTAGGAGGAGGGTGTGCGGTGCCCCACAGACTGAGATTATTGGAGGGGGGAAAGGGTGGGACACGAGTCTGGCTCTTCCTCCCCCTCCACACAGGTCATGGGCTGTAAATTGGTGCAGCCTTTCTGGGCATAAGGAAAAATACCAGTCGCCTGCCAAGGAAAACAATAGGTCTTTCCACTGTTGAGCCACGTCCAGACAGTCTGGGCCGGTGTCCAGCCCCGTACTGGCGCTCGGCTTGGCCTCCTCTCGCCGGAGCTTTAATGGGAAGGAAAGGAGAAGCAGCGGAGAGTAATGAAACAGAGGAATGTCTGTGACATTTTTCTAAAAAGGAAAAATGTGGAGTTTCCAGTCAAACTGAAAGACTTATTGGGTTCGCTGGGAGGCTAAGTCCAGCTCCTTAGGACAAACTGCTAGATAAGGAAAACAATTTAGTCCCAAGCAATATTCACTTCAGGATGGCCTAGACTCTGCCAGAATCTGTTTTGACTGCACCGTGCTCATTGATTTTTTTTTTTTCTTCCCAGCTCTTCAGCAAATGTGGCCCTGCTGGTCCACTCTGGAGAGCCAGGATGGTGGCTGTGGTCACTGGCACGGGACCCCATGACAAACAGCCTCGGCTGAGCCCATTCCCTCTGCCAGAATCATCAGCTGGGCAAAAGGTTAGGCTGAGCACCACGGGCCAGCAGAAATGTCTGAAGAGCACCAGGGGTCTGGGTGCTGCCTGAGGGAGGGCAGGGGAATGAGCTGGTGTGGCACTGAGGGCCAGAAGGGTCTCTGCTGCTCAGGGCCCGCTGCCTTTGACACGGGGTCCCCTGAGAGTCCTGTATCTGCACAGCATCTCCCCAGCATAAGGCCTGCTATTTGCCCAGCACTTGCCCACTCTCCTGGACTTGGTGCTGCCTGAGGCCTCTGACAATTCCTGACCCAGCAGCCGCAGGAGCTTGGGAGCACTATCAATCCCCAATGACTGACTAATAATTAGAATTTCATGACACACTCACAGGGCTCGTGCGAAGCTCGCTGTGCTGCTGTATGTTTTATTTGGGGTCTGGCTGCTGGCAGGCTCTCCCTGCAGTAACTATTCTGGGGCTGTTTTGTGCTGTGCTGGAGTGGGGCACATGGAGTGACCGAGTCCCGTGTGCCGGGGAGACTCCATCTACTTGGGAAGTAGAGAGCAGCCTGGGAGCAGAAACTCAGGAGCTCCTTGCAGGAACAAGCAGTTAATTACAGCAGTGGCCAGACATCCTGTGCTCTTTCCCTTGCTGATCCGGCAGCGCTGTGTGGAGCAGGGACAGGCAGCTCCTGCTGGGAGAAAACGTATGAAGAGTCCAGTATCACCAAATTTTGGGCCCGGTTAGGAAGTGTAGCACAGCGGGTGTTGTGTATTTCAATTTTTTTGGAGATGTTTGACATTTTGCCCAGAGAACCTGTAGCTAATAGCACATACTATGTGTATTAAAAATTGGCTTAATGACGGATTTTAAAATCTGGTCAGTAATGGCAGTGCCGCTCCCTGTGGTGTTCCCAACGAACATTCTGACATGATTTGATGTGTGATTTAACAACAATGATGATAAAAACCTTTGCTGGTAGTGCCTGCAGATGACATGGAGATGGGTGGTGTCAGCCGTGAGGGCAGAGCTGAGAGTCCTGGTTCAAAGGTCACAAGGCAATGTGATGCATCAGCACAGAGCTAAATGCAAGGTAACCCCCAGAAATGAGGTGGGATCCCCAGCCCTTGTGAACAGGATGCTCCCACAAAGCTCTGAGCCAGCAGCAGGTCTGGGGGGATGTCAGCTGACAACACAGCTCTGTGGGTTTGGTGTAAACCTCCCCACTCTTGCTGTTGTTGCTCCCTGTCTTGGGCTGTGCCATGAACTTGTACAGTTTTTAGATGAAGTTCCCCAGCATGGGGCTGAATTTTGGATTTTATTCCTCTACAAACTCGTGTGACTCCTTTGCCTGCCTGGAATGGTGTAATTCCTTGCCTTTCCCAAGCCTGGACCATATCTGTGGGTGAAACACTCACCGCTTGTGTTTCTCTGTGTGTTCCCCCTGTGCCTCTCGGATGGAGAAGAGGGTCTGCAGCCAGATTCCAGCCTCCATCTGAGTTGTGCCTTGTTGCTTGCAGCAGAGTGGAGCGAGGCTGGCTTCAGCTGGAGGGACAGAGAGGAAAATCCAAGCATGACAATATTCCCTCTGAGGGCAATTACTCTCAACAGGCAACAGCCACAGCATGAATTCTGGCACCTCGAACCCTGCTCTTCCTCCCTGGGTTGCTTGGAGGGTTTGTCTGATGCAGAAAGTGAACTCCCTTGCTGGAAGCCCATGTAGCCTCAGCGATAGCTACAGGGATCTCATCAAGAAGGAATTTCTTGGCAGGGGATAGGACCTGTCTGCCATATGGTTTCCATGTTTGGAGCAGAAGGTGATCTGTGGAAATGCAAGGAAAAAAAATTCTGAACTTCTGTGGCTGATTTTCACTAGAGACTAATTGTTTAGTGCAGCCCCGTAGAGGGACCAGGGACAGGGCTGACCCTCAGCCACAACAGCTCCCAAGGCATTTCTCACAGTAATGCCTCAGGACCTCCTCTACCGAGCATGCTTATCGTCAGGAGACTTTAGATTTGACAGCTCCAATATCTGATTGAAGGGCTTAGACCAGAAAAAATAAGACAATAAAACGTAAAACTCTCCAGAGCGTAAAATGTACAAATGATGGTCACGTCCTGCCTGGCTGCAGCTTCCTGGTGCCTCCCTGGCCTGCACTGGCTGCAGGAGATGCTGCTCCATCTACAGCCGTTCAAAGGGAGATCTTGGCTGGTGTTGGGGAGAAATCAACATTGGGGCTGCACCTCTGAAAAACCTCTTTTCCCTTGGAAAGCTGGGAACAGCCTGTTGTGAGGACATGCCTTGTAAGATGGACTCATCTACCACCTCTGCTTTTCTGGCATCCTGTTCTTCAGCCTGAGGAGGTGGAACATGTGCTGTGACCTTATTAGAGGGTTTTTGCTCTCTCCCACCCTTCTCCTAAACCTGGTATTAAGCCAGTAGAGCACATTCCTGGGGGCATAATATCTGGCTGTCTAAATGGATAGATGAACAGATCTGGTCTGCCTCCTGTAACAGTTTGTCACAGAGAAATGCTCATTTACTTAAAATCCGGAGAGTGAAGCTTATGTCCTAAAAGTGCTGGAAGCATGGGAGTGGCTCAGCCACAATGCCAGGAGTGCTCTGCCGCAGAAGCATGGATTTGTCCCTTGGAAGGGGACTAGAGCGTCTGCTTGTGGAGGGGGCAGTGAGAGCTCCCCAGCGAGGGCACAGGCACCCGTGGGGCTCTGGGGAGCCGTGGCCCGGAGCCGAGGGTGAGAACCTGCTGTGCCACCTGTGTACACATGGGAAGAGATGTGAGATTGAGTTTGAGGGCTTGGGCTCAGCAAGATGCTCTTCTGCCTGGCTAAGAATTCATCCTGCTCTGTGAGGGCCTGGATTGCACAGTGCAGCTTCCAACTGGCAGCAACAAAGCAGGATAAATGGCTGAGCAGATGCAGAAGAAAAGTCTCTCTGTGCCTGACACACAAAGACACTCACTACTCTTGAACAAATATTTAGGCCATTTCTGTTGCCAAAATCATCACAAGGACACATGTTTGCAGCAGAGCCATGACCCATAGTGTCCTCAAACCTGCAGCCCTCAGAAGGCAGCTCAGAGCCTTACCAGGGCACCAGCTGAGCTGTGTGAGCGGGAATGGGACACAGACCCCTGGGCAGGAGCAGCAGTGCTGGAAATGGGGTTTATGGAGAGGGTTTTATATGTGAACCTGGGCCTGGCTGCTGTTGGTCTCTGTTGCCTGTGCCTGTGGGCACGGTTGGGGTGTTGCTGCCACAGCGGTGTCACCATTCCCCTGTGCAGGGCCACTGGCTGTCCCTGCTGGCCCAATGTCCATGGCCAGAACCACTGATCCCTCACCTGGGGTGGCTGCTCTGTGCCTCCAAAAGTGCTCTTGTATCTTATCCGCCGCCGCCTCCCCATTCCCATCAAGGAGACAGTGCATGCCTGTGCTGGCTGTTCCCAGTGTCCCACAAGCTGGAGACAGCTGATCTCCCTGTGCCCCTTCTATGAGTCACCACGTGGCTGGGAAGTTCTTGCTTGTTCCCATCAACACAAGGTTGTGCCCTGGCATGTTGCTGCCGTGTTATGGGGCACCTGCCCTCGATCCGGGGTGCAGCAATGCCAGAGCTGGGAGCTGCCGAACCTGCTGTGGGAGGAGACGACCTCCCCTGTCCTTCCTGTGGGCCAAGTGGCAACCGAAGTGGCACGGTGTGGCTGTCCTTAAATGTCTTGCCTCCATTCTGATGGAAATGTTGCTAATCAGCAATGACTAAGGAGAGCCAAGTAAAGAGCAGTTGGTGTATTTGAATTCTTTTGACATCTTTGCAGTGTTTCTGTAAAGGCATGGAGTGTTTTAAAACATGAAATGTAACATCAAAACAGTAAAAGTAGATCAGAATGTTCTGTCTTGCGCTTCAAACAATGCCCTGGAAATTTCCAAGTCTTTCCTGTTTGTCCCACTGCTTGCTGGACTCCTCTGGTTGCCATCCTTCTGCTGTTTATGATGGCAAAGCTATTTGATTTTTCCTACTCACGGGCATCGATCTGGAGGCATTTAGCATATTTTGTTAAAATAGTCTCTCCAAAAGTTTCCTAGCGCACTCAGGCGAAGTGGAAACATTCCGGTTCCTTCTATGGGTTGGGCTGCCCTGTCCTGTCGGAGGCAGGAGCCCTCCCACCGTCCCCCAGCACGGGGCAGGCAGAGCCCGCCCGGGCTCGTCCCAGGAGGAGCGCTGGGCTCCAGCCAGAGCTCAGCTCCAGTAGTTCCAGCCGGGGACCCAGAACCTCTCCTGACTCGAGGTCAGACGAAAACAGAGCTCCCTCCTCCTGCTCTAGTTCTGGCAGGCAAATTCCATCACTGCACAAATATTTTGGCACTCAGCAATAATGGAAAAGGAAACGCAGAACCGTCCAGTCCGTCAGGAGTTCTGTAAACTAGGACACGGCGAGCAGGGCGAGCGGCGGGGCTGGGCCGGGCCCTTGGCAGCGGCTCTCCTGTGGCCACCAGCCCCAGTCCGGCTGCTGGCCCTGGGTGTTTGTGGCCTGAGCGTGTGATTTGTGCCCCTGGGCTGCGCGGATGGAAGCGGTTTGTGCTCTAAGTGGTTGCAGCAGTGTGGGGTGGTGTGTGTGTATTTTGGTATCTATAAACAAAGCAGCTCAGGAATGCCTTGATACCAAAGGTTGTTTTTGGCTCTGGATCAAATACTCAGTGTCTAGTTTTTTGCTTTTTCTTTTCTTTTTTCTTAAAAAAAAAANAAAAAAAAAAGAAAAAAGCTCAGCTGTTGAAAGCGAGGAAAAGAAGCTTCTCACTCATGAGATTCTCTAAGTTAAAAGGGATAATTCTCACGTCTTTGGAAGCAGTGCATCTGGCAGCTCTCAGCCGGGGGCAACTGCACCACAGGTGGGGTCTCCTCTGGCCAGAGCCCCTGAGGACAGGAGAGCTCAGCTCCCTGCGGGCACCCAGCCCAGAAGTGGGAAAAGTGGGGATCCTCGTGGTGGGTCTGAAGCTGGAAGAGTTTCAGAGTAAAGTCCTCCAGACCTTCTCCCACTGGGGCTGGCTGGAGCTGGGGGCCAGGGTCCCACCCCTGCCCCAGGCACTGCTGGGTTCCAGCCCATGGCATCCCGGGTGCTGCTGGGGCTGTCTCTTGACATGGATGTTGTGACATCAGACAATAATATCCATTTCCCTGGTTTGAGGAGTTGGATTCTTGCGTTTCATGCTATTTTGGTATTCATTTCAGTTTTTATCATTTTAAGGTTCATGCGTTTCTAATTGTCATGAATACCATGCTAAAATTAATAGTTCTATGGTTGGTTTATTACATTTAGTAAAATTATGGGCATGTAATGTTTGCCAAGAAAAGACGCAGCAGAGACTTTAATCATGTAAAGATGATAATTTAGTTGTTACACTTGTTGAAATGATGGGATTAATTTTTTAAAAGTTTGCAAACTAGAGAAGAAATGTAAAACATTAATTTAGCCAGACAAGGCAGCTAGTGAGTGAGTGGTCCCCCCAGGCTGGGGAGGAACGCTGCCATCACGGCAGGGAAAGGGGCACCGGACAGTTTTACAGTTATGGGACTCATTATTCAGGCCACTCTGACTTCCTTTGATGAACTTGGAAAACTTCAAAACTGCAGCATTCTCCGCGTCTCACTCCTGCTCGCACTGTTTCTAGGTATGAGCTCATAGATTCTGCACAGAGAACAAAAAATGATTCACAAATCAAAAGCTCTGCATCTAGAGGGAATCCTTTGGTACCAAAAGGGGCTGCCTGATGCTCCAGCCCCAGCCCTTTGCCCCCGGGCTGGTGCCCGTGGCCCATCGTGAGGTTTGTGCTGGGGGTCACTGCTTTCCCTGGAGGTCAGGCAGGGCACAGGGACACTGTGGGTGACAGGGTGACGCTTGGCACTGCTGAGACACCCCCTAAAGTCCTGCCCCTGGACTACACCCCACAGCCTCCCTTTCCATTTGATTTTCCTCTCCTGCCTACCTGCCCTTCTGGGGTAGGAGTGGGCACAGGGAGCATCGCACAGGGTCCTGCACTGGAGCTTAAAGCTCGATCTTGGAGGTCTTTTTCAGCCTTAATGATTCCATGATTCTGGCTGCACACAGGCTTTTCTACCCTTTTTTTTTACCCTACCCAGGGTATAGGTACTGCTGCGCACGTGCTGTGGGAATCTGGCCACAACTTCAGCATCAGTTCTGCGGAATGTTTTGTGGTAGATTGTCAGGGAAGGAGAGAAAAATGTAAAGAAAGTCTTGTTTACTATAGATGATGATGTGGCAAAGTAACTCAACAGCCAGTTTGCAGAAGTTTATGACAATAATCACGACTATGTTTTATAAGTGTATAGTGATGTGAGTGGACTCAATTCTGGCTGGATTTAAATAATATGGCTTTGTGCAGCAAAGTCTAAATCAAATGGCTGTAATTTATGCTGAAATGTGCTACAGGATGCATTTAGTCACAAGTATGTGCTGATTGTAGCATTGTGCCTGATTTATGGCATTTTACTTTTTCAGATGAAAATCCCTACCAAAAATAATATTTAGAGACTCCTTTTATTTACCGAGCCCAGCAGTTTTCAGTGGCACTGTAGCAGAGGATTGCTTATCTTCCTCCTCTGATTCCCAGCAGCCGGCCTGGAGCCGAGGGCTGGACGTGGCTCCCAGTCTTTGGACTGGGAGGAGTGATGAAGGCTCGGTGGGAGCAGCTGGGAGCCTGCATCTCCATCCAGCTTTGATGTAATAAGTGTCCATCACGTTCAGAGTCTGGCTAAGATTAGTAAGAGTGAACTTAATGAAACCATTCCCTCTCCATCTCTAGGGTGTCAGCGAGCCATGGCGGGTGTCAAAAACAGGTCAGGGAGAGCAGGATGGACTTTATTCCTCTACCCCTGTGCATTGGTTGGCAACTGATGGCAATGTGGACGTGAAGGCACGTTTAGACCACGGAGCTGAAGGATTCACGTCTGCAAGCTCTCTGCTGACACGCGAGAGGCTGAGATCCGATCGCCTCTGACATTTGCCGATTTCCTGGGCAGCAGACCGGCCAGCGAGCCCGCGGGACCGACACGCAGCTCCCGCAGCTTTCAGGTCTTATTAAACCGGACCCTTCACAGCTCCTGCCGCAGGGCCAGGGCTGGTCCCAGGCACGGTGCCATCGGGGTCACACTCGCGCCTCTGCCCTGGGCTGTTGCCGCGTGTGGCTCCTCTCGGCACGGCGCTCGAGGTCTCGCAGCAGTGCCAGCCCCATGGGTGCTGAGCCCTGGGGGTGCTCCAGCAGCCAGCACTGCTGGGGCTGGCCACAGGTGTGCGCCCAGCCCTGGGCCAGCTCCCACAGTGCTGTGGGGACATGCAGAGATCCCAGCACAGAGGGGAAAACCAAAGAAGGCACCAGCTGGGGATCCCTGTGCGGGACCCACACAGAGCCAGCGATGGGTGAGCGACCGGTGAATCCAGCCACGGGGCTTGGGTCTCTCTGTTGGGGAGGGATCAAAGGCTAAACCATTCACAGGCCCATGTGTGACCCTCTCCCCGCATCTCGCACTGGGGGCATGGGCAGTGGGTACAGCTCAGATGGGACATTTCCTGATGTGGGTGAGCGTGACCACGTGGCCTGAGTGGCATCCCTTCAGCTGCTGTCCTGCCAGGAGCTTTTTATATTGGGTGTGACAATGTCCCCAGTACAATCAAGCTGAGAAGCTCCATTTATCATCACAACCAAAGGCTGGTGGCAGCTCCCGAGCACCCTTTGCTTTGTTTTCTGGAAGTCACAGAAGAGGCTTCTGTCATCAGGCGCATGGGAAGGTTTGGGTGATCCTGGCCTTGCAGAATTACCTCAAGAAAGTGTCAGATCTCTGGCTCTGCAAGAAAAATATGTAATTCAGAGACTGAAAGAAAGATTTATTTAAAGGATTTGAAACCCCTAAATAAATAATTTCATCTCATAAGAGGTCCCAAACCATTCTAGGGGTGTGCATGTCCATTTGAACACTCAGGATCCACAGCGTTCCATCCTGCGTTAAAACTACTTGTGCTGAAAATTTATCAGTGATTTATTCTGAGAGTTACTCCATTTGTAACTCTCCTTCCTGAACGTTTCAGCACCATTGTGTTTGATGATAAGAACTTGTTGTAGCAACCTCTGTCCCTAAACACTTGGAAACTCTTGTTTAAATAAACATGCAACTTGCGAGCAACATGCAGCTCCAATGTGTATCTTATTAAAAGCTGGCAGGAGTGGAGCCTCCTGGCTTTCTTGCCAATGTTTGGAATACAGTAGCTTTTTTACTCCATAGTAATACATTTCTGTAGAATAAAGGGCCATAATATTTGCTGTTTTGGGGGGGAAACTCTGTTTAGATAGGCGGAGTGATGGAAAATATTCCTAATAACTAGGAAACAAAACGGAGCAGGTAAATATTTAGATTGTTAGTGTTGCATCTGCCTTTCTCAGGGTTACAGCTCTTGCCCTTGAAGGAGGGAAGGAGACATTTCCCAGCTCTTCCAAGGAGAGGCTTTGTGGCAAGTCATTCACAGAGAATTGATTTGAAACTTGCTCAAAACCAGACCGAGAATTTCCTCTTGCCCTTCCCCATTTGCCCCTTCAGCTTGTGCTGCCTCGCTCCAACCCAGCTCTCCTTATGGAAACAACTTTTCCTGCTGTCTTTAAGTTGGTGTTTTCTAATTAGTTCACTATTAATTAAGGGGTTTTGATGTTATGATGTGAAAATGAGCTGGCAAACCAGACTACCATTATCCAGAATTTGCGGAATTAGACTCAGAATTCCAAAATAACTTCTTCATTAATAATCCTGATTTTCCAGACATTACACAGAAACACTGGTGATTAGCAGAAGTGTGATGTGTTCTCATTCATAGTATCCCTAATTAGCAGTAATTTAGTTATTAACTCTGGTGCAAATGAGCAGGGACAGAACTGGGGAACGTTGACTTCTTTTTGCATGGGAACATTTTGCCACGGCTTTTAGGGGTAGCTGGGGAAGATTTGTCTGCCCAGACCCTGGCTTTGCTGCAGGAAATCCTCCTCTCTTTGTGCAGGGTCAGAGGACAAGCTGCTTGCAAAGAGCTGGGGGAGATCCCCCATGCACCCTCACAGCTCCCCAGTGCAGCTGCGAAGCACCGGACACGGCTGGTGCTGCTCGCTTGCTCCAGCCCGGCATTACCTGCTTCATTCAAAGAGTTCAAGTGGGCAGGAAGCTGGCCCTCTGCCTGGGAGAATTTGTCACAGGATTAAGGAATTAATGAGAAAATACAATATATTAAAGAATGAGGGATTTTGCTAACCTCTTAACCTTGTCTTTGCCTTAATTGCCTTTAAAAATCACGGGGTACAATGAATTATCATTGATTTTTCTCAATACCTTTAATTTCTGAAGAAACCTGATAAGTGGCAGTGAGAGGTGATGGTTCAAAGGGACCCAGGAGATGGATGAGGTGGGCAGGATCACAGAGATCACCCCAGGCGGCCAGGCTCCCTTGGTGTCAGCACCAGTGTGTGGCAGAGCATTGCTTGCTCTGCAGGTGTGTGTCTCCTCCTCTGGCTGGTGCAAGGAGCAAAGCTTGCCGGGGCAGCGACTTCTGTTTAAAATGCGTTGCCTCAGCTTAATTTTTTAATCCCAAATCTGATATTTTAGCCAATGTAACTTCTCTGTGAGCCAGTGTAGGACAGAGCTGGAAGCTCTGTTACGTCTCACAGCCACGTGTACCAGGTTCCCGAACAGCCATGGTGCCACAGACAGGATGGGGACCTGCTCCGAGCGCTGTGGCTGTGCAGTGTCCCCTCTGTGGGATTTGGGTTTTTCGACCCAGGAGTGAACACCACTTCTGTGGTGGTGCAGTTCTCATCCTGGAGGTTTCCAGCTCTCATTGCAAAGGAGTCAAAACTTCAAGCAGAGACATGGGATTTGTATCAGGAATGGAGACAGAAAAGCCCTCAGGTCTGTTCTCCTACTTACCAGAGGCCAGATGAGCGTGAGGATCCCTCTGGCCTGAAATATATGATGTTATTAGAAAACACCTGGCAGTCTGACTGGCGTCACTGGGAAGGGACAAGGGACAGGGGAGGACAGTTCTGAGCTCACGCTCTGTTCCCAAGGCCGGCCGTACACAGGGGTAGCCCCAGGCAAAGAGTAAGCTCAGATTTAACAAACCTCACAGATAACAGCACATGCTCGGTCCTGGGCATGGCTTTCCAGGCAAGGAATAGCTCACATCTTCGGTTCCAGCCAGCAGGAATTTGTGGCTGCTCTCCTTTGCATGACGTGCCTCGAGAGTGTCCAGGTGGGGACTGCACTCCCCATGGAGAGCAACGTCCTTGGAGTCTACATGCTGTGCAGTACGTGTTCCTCTCCAAGTCAGAGCCTCAGCCTCCTGCCAGCCCTTCATGGGGGCTGCTTGGGAAGCCTCGGCCTTAATTGGGATCATTTTCCTGCAAGCTGTTTTGGGAGGCTCACCCAGGCAGTCGTATTTCTGTGCAGCATCTGCCAAGGTTCTGCACCTCAGCGAGCTTCAAGCAGGACCATTGAGAGTTTCAATAATGCTTTATTCAGAGACAGATTAAAATAACTTCCTTCCCTCTGTTCTGCGGATATGATGTAATTTGGACGTGTCTATGGAAGCTGGACTGAAGGAATTGTCTTGTGTATATGATGAATATTCTAATTGAGAATAATATTCAATAAAGACCAAGACAGGTGCTTTCTCCTTCCTGGGATTCCTAATTGCTGATGTGTGACTGCAATTTGTATGTCCTCTTAAACTTCTTTCCAAGAGGTTTCCCAGATTTATTACTGTTCCATGCTACAGAACAAAAAGAATTTAAATCAGCCTTTGCCTTGGTATTTTATATAAGGTGGATCTTGTTGCCACATGCAAATTCCACGTGTAAAGAAGGTACCAGTCAGGGGGCAACTTAAATTTTACCCTGACTTTGGCAATGCCTAGGCCCCCTGCACCTGGGTGGTTTGAAGCTGTCCTGATGTAGCAGCTCCTCCTGATGCCTTTCTGGTGTTTTCAGATCATTATATGTTTGCAGAAATCCTTCCATGGTCCCTAGCCTCAGTTGCTAGAGGCAAGTGAATAAAAGTATTTTGGAGTGGAGCAGGGAGATCAGGGGTCTGGCTAATGGTGCTGCCTTCAGGTGCTGGAGAAGAGACAGACCCTGCTTCAACGTCCGTGTAACTCAGAAGTGTAGACCCAACGACCTGGCCTGGGCACATCTGCCATTGTACTGGAAATAGCTGGAGAATGGCAATTGCTTTTAGCAGTCTGGGTTTTGTCTGCCTGTGTTTCCCCCAGCTTTCCACCCCTTCCTGCTAACCTCTGTTGGGAAACGTCGCCATGAAAGGACAGCAGAGAGAGGGAGATGGAAATAACCCTGTCCCGTTTGTCCTCCTTACGGCTCATCCCATCAGACAGCCCTGTGCCATTCTCAATGCTGCTCCTTTCTTGAGCTGTATAACACCATGGGCTGGAGCTTTTCCTGGTTTCCTGGCCTCCTTTTCCTCCACCCTCTTGGTTTCCTCTGCGTTTCTGGCTGTTTTCTTCATTTGCAAACCTCGGGTTTGTAGTTTTCCCAGAACTCCAGTTCCTTGAGCAGTTGTGCTGACGGTGCAGTGAGCACAGGTCTCCCTGCAGACCACCTGGGAAACAGGAAACACTCTGAACCTCTGTATTAACTGAAACACCATACTTAGGTCCCCCTTGACTTCTCCATTTCCAGCTCCTGCTCTGACTTTGGGCCACCTTTAGTCCTAGCGGTTAAAATCGTGCTCACACACCGAAGTGGTTTGAGGCAAGCTGGAGAGCCCCGCACGCCAGGAGTAAGTGTATCTTCCTCTGGAAAGGCCTGGGATGTGCATTAAGGCTCTCATACAAATCTTCCCACTTTGTTGGCATCTGATTTGACAGAAACTCAACTTCCTGTGTCCCTGCAGAGCAGAGATGTGCTCACCAGGCAGCTCCTGGTGGCCTGGAACCTGCTCTGGGACTGGCACATTCTGGGTCCTCATTCCTCATTGTCATGAACTCAAATGAGTGGGAAACCTGTGGTTTTGAACCAAGAGCGGGAGACTCTTTCCAAGAACCATCTCCAGGCTGAAGTTCCCAGAAGCTGCCTGAAACTGTGGGGAAACCTGCCCTGTGTGCCTTGCCAAGGGTTCAGGCTGGGCACTGTGGGCACAGCTGGCCGGGGTACCCGCTCCCTCCCCACACCTCCCTGCCACCCAGAAATACCTTCAGGAGCCATAATGGGAGCATTCAGAGGAGTTGGGTCCCTTGATCCCGTGCACATTAGAGGAAATGGAGTGGAGCACAAATCAAACCAAACATGTTGCTGTCCTGTGAGGAGTGTGCGAGGGCTGGGGGTGCCGCAGTGCCGGCCCCGGTGTGAGGAGATGGCCCTCTTCCCCATTCATGTATTTTGTATTATAAAATGACTGCGGTTGTCATAGCAACATAAAGGGAGCAGATCTCATTACTGAGGCCTGGCCACATTATTTTCTCCAAGGAATTTCTTCTTTTCATTATTTTTCTCCAAAGGTCAGTTATCCTCTGAGGCAGGGTGGGAGATTCTGCGAAAGGTGAAGCATATTCATGGCAGAATTCCCCTGGTGGAATTTACAATCATTTTGCTTTTTTTATACTTGTAGAGAGATTTCTTTTAGTATAACATTTTCTTTTAACCCTTTCTGTGTGAGCCTGGCTGCTCCGCATATCCAGCTGGGTTGGTGGCTAAGAAGCTTTGCGCAGGGATTTGCTACAGAAAGCAGAGAATTAATGTCAAATCATGCTTTTATTATCACATAAACCGAGGTGTGTCACGCTGCTTACGAACATTTTGCTGACTTTTTGTCTGCCTTTAACAGCTGCACAAACTGTAGGAACTATTTAAAACTTTGTTCTGAAGCTGTTTCTTCTCTTCTTGCAAAGCCGTCATCGCTGGGTGATGGTGCCCAACATGGAGCAATTCCAACTGTCACATTTGTCACTTTAAATATTGGGGTGATCATCTCAGCTGGAGATGCAGGAAAATATATGCACAGACAGGGTATACCTGTTCAAGAAATGACTGGACATGGCACTCAGTGCTCTGCTCTGGTTTACAAGGTGGTGAAGATGGGACTTGATGACCTTGAAGGCCTTTTCCAACCTAAATGATTCTGTAATTCTGTGATTTTAACTGTGGCATTTCATCAGTTCCAGAATTTCACACCAATATCCCAGTTCCTTTTGAAAGAAATATTTCTCGTGACCGGGATATTAAAGCTTTTAAACAAGCATTCCAGGTTCAACTGACAACTTGTGTTTTCTAAATATGTTCTAAAAGAAGAATGATAATGCCCAACCAAAGAGAGGGGAACGCAGATTGCACCCCTTTGGTGGGGTATCCATGAGGACAGGTAAAAGACCCTTCTGGCTCTCCAATATGTCACTTAGAAGGCTGACAAGGATAAAGAAGTTTTTTCAACTTTGCAGAGTTTTCAAGGATTGCTTGCCCAGAGATACAAGAGAGAACTCAGACACCAGAAAAGAGAGTAGCTCTCGATTGTCTTACAGGACACACAGCCCTGCGTATCTCAGAGTTTTGTAAGAGGATGTACGGGCCTTTATGCTGTACAGCAATGCTGCTTTGTCCTTCTGCCCACAGTTGTTTGTAAATAACTGTGTGATATTCCATAGATACAGGGTCTGGAACCTCTCTCACACCAGTGTTTCATGTGTGGCACTAATGCCGTGCGGTCGGAGGGATACAATCCCAGCTCCCTGTGCACGGGAGTCTGGCCTACCAAACTGTACAGCCCAGCCTTATAGAAGGAATTAAGTTGTATATCCTGCTGTTCTTTTAAATTTCTTTAATTTAACGTGGGTAAGCCTTGCAGTCCTTATATTATAGTGAAACAGCACGGAAATGTATCATGTCTCTTCCCCACTATGAAGAACGCGTAAGGAACTCGCAGCGAGCGGGAGAGGCTGTGGGGAGCATATGGCCGTCAAGGCTTTGCTCATTAGAGGAAATCTGCCTGAAAATAGGATCACTTTCTGCTATAAACTTCAGTCGTGCCGAAAGCCAGGATTTCCCAGAACGGCTCCTTTGTGTGTGGCAGCGCGCCGGAGCGCGTGTTCAGCGGGCTGCCAAGGAGCAGGTCTGTGAAGGCAGGAAAGCCTTGTGGTAGAGTGTGTGATGCGCAGAGCCATCTTCCAGGAGCACTGGACGTGGCTGGGGTGACACTCGTGGGGTCTTTGCCAAACCCATCAGCTGTTGGAAGCTCCCAGGGTCACTGATAAATTCTGTGTGAGAGATACTGTCCCGATAACCCCCTTCAAAGATGTCCTTGGCATTGCTTGGAGCAGGGTGGGCTCGTCGGGATCAGAGCAGGTTGAGAGGGAAGGGGCTACTTCTGACCCCTCACAGCCTCTCCTTTGTCGTGTCTGGCAGGCTGCACAGAGCAAGGGCCAGGGCAGAGGGGTCAATACTACTGACCCACTCCAAAAGTGTCTTTTAAAAATGAATGGATTCTAATGAATACCCAGCCGTAAAAGCAGCAACAATGCCTGGCCATTTCACAGCCCTTTCCATCCCGTGCTCATCGTGGTTTAGCACTGTCAGTGCTGTCAGTAGCGGGGGCAGAGCCACGGCTGGGACATCGATTTAGATGTCCATTTTCTCTAAATCACATTTTGCATGCAAAATGAGTGTTTGCATATGCAAATGAGCAGGCATCTAAGTGGCCATGTGTGGCTGCTAATATCTACTTTGCATGTTCGCCGATGGTAACTGTGCCTGGTGAACAGGAGCGTGTGAATTTGAGCATAACCACCATGGCACGTGCTCCGTGGTGGCAGAGGAAACCCAAGAAAATCACAATGTGCCTTGGTTTAAAATGATTTAGGCAGCCCTGGGTGGTATTTTACAAACACAGACCACACCAGCGAGCCCCAGTCAGCGCAGGAGAGCGCGGCGCTCCATCGGAAACCCCAGCAAAGCCAGGATTTGTGCTGAGCGCATCCATTCCAGCCGAGCTCGGGCACCGCGGATGCCGTGACGGTCGGGTGCATCTGCCAGGTGATGTTGCTGTGCAGCGTCTCGCTTCGGTTCCTCGCAGGCTGAGCCGCTGCCTGGCTTTAATTGCGGGCTGCAGCAGGTAGATGGTGTCACATCACACGCGCCTCGGAGCAAGCCGGAGTGCTTGGAATATCTGATGAACACGGGTTATTATAGGGCTTTTAACTGTGCATTTAGCAGTGGTGGATGTAAAGCTTTTAGCTTGCACGCCTGTTTATTAATTAATAAAGGGCTCTGTTCCGACATTACTTATGTCCCCCCGTGTCTCGTCAGAGCTGCAGGGCTCATTGCAAATGATAAGAGGCCCAATGCACTTCTCATGAAATTCACTTAAAGCTGGCAGCCGGCCCTGCAACCGCGTGCCAGGATTCCGCTCTGCTCCTCTCTGGCAGGCTCTCCTCCAGGACCCCTTCACTGCTCAGCTTTTGCAGTTGGCACGGGCAGAGGGATGCTGCGACGTGGGCAGCTGGGCAGAGCCAAGGCCAAAGCCATTCCCTCAAGGGCTGTCCTGTGGTCAGCAAGGCTGAGCAAGGCTCTCCTGAGCTGTCCTCACGCGTCTTCTTCCAACTTCCTGGAGGGATGGAAGATTTAGAGATTTAAACTGGCACAGAGTGTCCCGCAGACATATGGCACAGGGTGCAGGTGCCATGGTGGGACAGGAGTCGGAGGCAGTGCCAGGAGCCGAGGTGGAAGGTTGGGCACGCTGCTGAGTAGAGCCCCCAGTTCCCACACAGGAGAGATGATGGAGCAGGAGGGTAAAATCAACAGGAAAGGAAGAGAAACCCTAAACTGTGGGCAAAGTGCTGCCAGGTCCTGCTGTGTTTAATGGTGTTATTTTAATACGTGATTTCCCGCCCAGTCCACCACCTCCAGTGGTTCTGCCCAGCCCTGGAGGACTCTGCTTTGGAACAGCAGCATCTCTCAGCATTGAGGACAGGTGCCTGTGCTGGGCTGGTGCTGGAATCTGCAGGGTCTGGTCCCACAGGCATGGTAGGGAATGCGGCTTCGGCAAATGTAGGCCCCAGCACCACAGGGCCTCTTGCCAGATTTTCTGAGTCTGTGGTGCTGGGTCTGGAGCTGAGGGTCCTCCTGCATGGTGAGAGGTGCCTCAGCAGCTCCTCTGGCAGCAGATGTGGTTGGGACTTGTCAGACTCGCTGTAGGCATGGGCAGCTGCTGGTGCTCAGCTCCTTCTCAGCCTCTTCTCTCTCTTTTTTATTTTATTTTTTTTTCCCCTGACTGGCTTGTGGCGGGCCAATAACTCACAACAGAAACATCTTCTACTGATTAGGATCTGTTGAGGTATTTTTGTATCTTTAGCTCTAATTTGGATGACAAATCCCCCATAGTTGTGATAGCGAGAAGGGAAGTGGGCACTGCTGGTTTAGGCAGGATGAAGCGGTGCGATAATGTGGTGTTTGTGCTTATTGCAAACATGTGTGGAATGGAGAGAGCCTCTTCGCCTCCAGCAGCCCCGGGTGCTCTGCTCCTGGGCTACCAGAATCCACACGTGAGTGAGGAGTGAACCCAGTGAGAACCAGAGAAGTTCTGGGGTGTTATCCCAGGGAAGTGCCCCATCTTTTCCTTGCTTCATGTGGAAAACCCTGAAGGTCCATTTTTGTTTTAAAAGGTTGCAGGAGGAATGTTCAGGGCTTGGTGCTGTGTTTCCAGAGCCGACAGGTGAGGCTGGGGGAGCTGGGGGCAGCCAGCTGGTTCCTGCCGCGTGGTGCCAGAGTTCCCTCTGGGCCTGGTGCAGCACTGCCACGCTCTGAGCCGGGTGGCCGGGGCAGGGCTGTGGTGCTTCAGCTGCTTTCCCTTTCTCCCCTGCAGCTGCCACCCTCCAGCTTGTGCAGGCTGGGAGAAAGTTCCCAGTGCCAAATCCCTGTTTCTGGACTCGGTGGCTCAGCCCAGTTTGGCTGTGGATGCACTGGTCTGGCCTGGGTCAGTGTTCCCCCAAGGTGCAGCAAACACGGAGCAGATGTACCAATAGCAAGGATATTTTTGTCATGGATGTTGAAGGTTTGTTTTCATTAAGCATTCTGGAAACGTTGCACTTTGTGCCTGAGCGTTCGGGTTATGGAGCATCCTGCAGGCTCTGAAATTTGCTTTTTTTATTTAAGTTTTTTTCTGACTTGAAAGGCTGGTTTTTATAACAGGTCAATTTCAGCCCATTTGATATTGATATATGAAGATCCTCAGGGATTATTGTAATGCATTTTTCATCCTGCTGTGATAGTATCATATAAGGAAAATGGGACTGACTGTTAAGTACAAATTGAAAAAGACATGGTCATTTAAGATAACTCCTTATCTGTATACAAGGAAATGGTATCAAGGAAATAGACCACCAGTTGACAGAAATAAATTTTGCCTCAGGCTCCTCCTTCTCTTCCCCAGCTGCTCAGGCTTTCCTTCCCTTTTCCCTTTTCCCTTTTCTCTTTCTCTCTTTCTCTCTTTCTCTCTTTCTCTCTTTCTCTCTTTCTCTCTTTCTCTCTTTCTCTCTTTCTCTCTTTCTCTCTTTCTCTCTTTCTCTCTTTCTCTCTTTCTCTCTTTCTCTCTTTCTCTCTTTCTCTCTTTCTCTCTTTCTCTCTTTCTCTCTTTCTCTCTTTCTCTCTTTCTCTCTTTCTCTCTTTCTCTCTTTCTCTCTTTCTCTTTCTCTTTCCCTTTCCCTTTCCCTTCCCCTTTCCCCTTTCCCTTTCCCTTATTTCCTTTATTCACTTACATTTACCACGGGGTCTCTCTGGGCTGGATGTGAACCCAGCCAAGCTCCTCTCAGGAGGGCACAGCCCTGCCCGGTGAGGGGAGCCCTGAGGACTCCCAGGATCCTGGGGACCCCTGGTGTGACTGTGACTGTGCCACTGCCAGCCTGTCCTGCCCAGGTGGCACAGCAGGAGTCAATGGGCCCCACCAGTGTTCCTGGGATGAGCTCCAGAAAGGGACATGCAGAATTTATTTGCGTGTGTCTGGATGTGCTGGAACAAGTGGAGGAGCTTAATGAATGATTTCTTTAGTCAAGTGAGAGCTGTTTGTTTTTATAGCCCTTATAAAAAGAGAGGAAACAAACTCCATAAGCCAAGTCACACTCGATCCAGTCAGAGTTTTTTATTCCTGGCATTTTATCTCAATTCTCTCTATTTTAATAAGCTATAAATCAGGACTTACGGTGTGAACAGTGTCGGTGGGTCCTGCCTGCGCCACCAGGAATGACACTGCCCTGCCAACACCTTCCTGCAGACAGCCTGGCCTGTCCCTGGCTGGTGGGGTTTGTTGGAGAGTCTTCCTCACAGAAAGCTGCAAAACCCATTTGAATTTATGATCATTTCGGAGTCTGAGCAGGAAAAGTATGTTTTTCCAGCTCCTGTGAGGTAATCACAGTGCGATGACATATGCTGCCGTTCCCTGTGCGCTGCACACGCTGTGCTGAGCATCAGCTCTGAGCGTGCTTTCTCCTCCTCGGTGATTATTACATCCCGTTTGGGCTCCAGGCGTTCTGACCATCAGCAGAATGAGGGCGATTACAATTTGGCATAAGGCACTGCAGTCAGAAGCCAATGTTTAGAGACAGTGGTATAAGAGAAGTTCCATAATTGGAGCTGGAGGACGGAGTTTGCCAGAGTATCTATTGCTGGCACCGCGTCCTTCTTGGCGCTGCACCTATTGGAGCTGCACTTTGGCCCACACCTTGTTTCATACTGAGCCTGCAATTAAAGCACAATCAGTGGTCCCTGCCCAGCCCTGGGATGCAGTTGTGCAGCCCAGATTCCTGTACGTGCCCAAAAAGTCTTTGAGGCGTCCGCGGTGTAATGCACACGCTCACTGCCGGCGCCTTGGCCCGGGCTCATGTATGAGCCTGAGGAGAACTTCTCCAGTTTTAATTTACTGAAAAGACAGTCCTGAAGCAAAAATCCCTGCACTGACCATGGCACTGCTGTCCAGCCTCCCAGGACTTCAGGGCCTCATGTCTTCTGTTCTCAGGTTCTCTGTGTGTTATGGCTGGGCACTCAGTGGCTGTTGCATTTAGCAATGACTGTTTATTTTATTTCCTTGCTGAATTCATATTTCTGTGTTCTGTTTCCCAGTAGAAATACCTCAGGACACAACAGCCGCCATGGCTCTGAAGCAGAACAATCCCTGGTGCTCATGGAAAGGCAGTGAGAAAAGCACGTGTGGGGTGCCTGAGAAGGAGGGATGGGTGACAGAACCAGGAATGTAGGAGATACCCTGGCAGCTGAAAAGGTCCTCAGGAAACTTCAGCCAAATGCAGATCTGCAGCAGTGACGTAGGAACCACGTCTGACTCCAGAGAGGGTCTGTGGAGGCTTCATCCTTTGCCTTGGGACTTAGCCTGTGCTGGGGCTGCAGCAGATCCTTGTCTGTCCCCAGAGGTGTGAGGTGGGTGTCTGCTGAGGAAAGCTTTGTACTGGGAAGGATGGTGGCACCGTGCCCGGGGTGCTGCAGAGCGCAGCCGGATATGGGGGAAGCTCCACACTTGGCTGTGGGGAGGAGCTCGTTGGTTTTTTGGAGAAGCATTATCCCAGCAATCCCATTTAGAGCCCACGCCTGGTGGCACTGGGCCTTCCCTGAGCCGCTCACTTCAGATAACTGACTCAACAGCATGCTTCATAATTAAAATATTATAGCTGGAAATGTTGACTATCTTCCAAGTGTGCCAGGAGGCTTCTGTTTGCACGGCTTGGAGCACAGGCTGTCAGGGAAGGCTGGTCAGAGCAGAGACAAATGCATTTATGCTGCGTATTGCTCCAGATCTCACAGCATTCACAAATCCGTGCTGCTGCTGGCAACTTCTGATTTCCTTCACACCTAATTGAACGTTGTTTTAAAGTCTTTGTCTGACTAATGTCCAGAGTGCTCTGACACGGCTTCTCGGCCTTTTTTTCTGGTTCTCCGTCGGTATTTACAATGGGAGGCTTTGGGAAAGGCTGATGCACGGAAGGGGGCTGGAAGGTGAAGGGTCTTGAGGGAATGGCTGTGGTGGCTCACAGGGAACCCATGGAGTGAGGGCAGGGTGGCAGTCTGGGACCTTGCTGGGACAGTCAGGTGAGGGCTGGATGCTGCAGAAATCATCCCTGGCAGCCCCTGCCACAGCACCCATGAGGCAACGGCTCAGCCACCGTGGAGGTGACACTGATGGTCCCAGCTGGCTCCCGGTGGTGTCTGAGCTCCTGCCTCACCAGGACAGGGTCCGCTGCAAGTGTGGGTGCTTTGGTGGGGTCCCTGTGCTGTCACCTGAAGCCTTGCTGTGACCTGAACATCAGCTGGAAACAAAAGCATCTGCAAGAGAACAGCCTGTCTTTCTCTTCAGGGGCTGCTTAAGACTGTACAAGGAGATAAGCAAATTATATGGCCTTAAATATCGGTGGGATCTGTGATTCTCCAGACAGCCATCAAGGCAGGGCTAACAAGGGCACTTTAAACACCGAGTCAGGCATTTCTGCTGCAGAGATCCTTGTCTCAGCCTTCCCCTGGGAGAAGAGCAGACAGCAGGTTTGTTAAAGAACACTGCTTTAAGTTTTTCAAAGTGAAATTCTTGTTTTTCTGCTATTGCTAAAGAAACTGAACATTTTATTCCTGCTGGCCCCTAAGGTCCAGCACTTAGCGCTGCAGTGGTGCAAAACCAAGGCCAGGCCAAGCGCCCTTCCCTGTGCGTGCAGAAGGGAGGGGGATGCTGGAGCACAGTGCCAGGCAACCCCTTGCCAGCCTGGCACATTCGTTTCAGGAGCTGTCCTGGCTGGGACAAGGAGGATTCAGCCAGGGAAAACGCTGGCAGTGGCAGAATCTCTGCCTGGCACAGGAATCCTGCCCTCCACTGCACGGCCGCCCGCCAGGGACACAGCGGCTGTGCCATCCCCACGCCACCGGCTGCACACCTCACGGTGCTGCAGACCTGGGAGGAGCACTGGAATGAGGATTCTGTGCATTGATCAGCTGTTCCTTGGGCTGGCAGGAAGGATAATCCTCATTAACACACCCATTATTGCTGCAGCTCCTCAGGAAAGAGATGGAATGCCAGCATTGAAAGGAAAAGTGCTTTTGAATTAGTAATGTTTGTCTAACACAGGAAACTCCAGGTCACCTGGGATAGTTCACAAGTGGTGTCTTGTGTTTTGGAGGAGAGGGGAAAAAAAGGAGTTTCAAGAGACAAAGCCCTCGCCGAGCTGGGTAGGAGGCACAACTCCACGCAAGCTGCAGAGGGGCAGTGACCTTCTCCGTGGTGTCCCAGGCTGCTCTGATCCTCACTGGGAGCTTGTCCTGCTCCTCCAGCCCCAGCAAACGCTCGCCACAGTGCCTGGAACCCTCATCCTGTCAGATCTTCATCTCCCCCTTGCTGCAGCGGCTGTGCCAGGAGGATCCCAGTCTTGCTCGGGGTGATTTTCAGAGGGCTGAAGGATATTATTCTCTCTGTCACACTCATCAATACTTTTAATTAGCCTTTTTTTACCCTGCTTCCATTCCCTTCCTATATATCAGCCTCTTAACAGATTTGAGTATGTTTTGAGCTGCCATACCCGACGCCATTTAAATCACTTCTCAAGGGCGCTGGGCCAGGGATGTGCAGTGGTAGTTTAAAGGGATTAGAGCCCTTTGTTTTTTCACAAGTGGTTCAATTTACAAAAGATCAGGGTTCAAGACCTGCACACTATAAAGTGACTTAAAGCCATGAAATCTATTTCTCACTAATTCTAGATTACTCTCTACTTAGGAGCCCAGGGTGCCAAAAATGGTGTTTTTTGTTAAAATGATATGAAATCCTAATGCCAGTCTTTTTAACCACTATTGCATAGTGTACAGTGTCATGCAAATTCCGGACCTATGTGAGCAATTATGGAGCAATGAACATGATCATTTCGATTAAACCAACGTGTGTTTTCAAAGATTTTATTTAAGGCAGATAACCGTAAAACTTTGTCACTTCGCTTCTCCTCTCGGGCATACGCACAAAGCCTTAAACACCCCACGTATCTCCTTTGTAAAGTCTGAGCATTAATTGCCCACTGCTTATTCAAGCAAAGCCCCCATTGAGAGAAATGGGATTTTGTCTGAATAAAGGCTGCAGGATTGGACCTCTTGTCTGTGAGTGAGAGATAGGCGACCGGTTTGGTTTTAGGGTCTCCCGTTGCAAAATCGGAGCATTAGGGAAGATGGGCTTTCTGTTAAAAAAGTTTTATCTTACTCAGCATCATACTTGTAATTTGAAATGGAGAGAACCGGTGGCCCACGCGATCATGAATAAAGAACAGTGGGAGAAACTGGGTCAGGCTGGCAAGAAGGTAGGAGCTGCCCCGATTGTTTTTCTCCCAGCCATTAGCTTCACAAGAGAATCCTTTTTCTCACTGGACGACTGTACTTTATTTTTCTAAAGCAGTATCCCTCTGACAACCCAAAAGGAATACTGCATCTGCAAATGAATGGTGCCTGCAAAGAGACAACATGAAATTTTTAAAAAGCATGGTAATAAACGCTATTCAAAAAAACACAATCTCTGAAAAACACGGCCTATTGAAATGACAAGCCGAAAATCATTTGCTAAGCACTGAAATGGCCCCTTTTGTCACCCCAATCCTTCTGTTGACAGTTACCTTTCAATCCTACAATTGTGCAGTAAGTACTGATTTTTATTCAATGTTCTATTCACCCTGCGTATTAATGAAAAGAAAAAAACTTGTAAGAATAGCCTTTAATAGGCTGATAGACAAGGCTCCCCTATTCTCCTGCTAGAGCTCCTCTTATCAGCTTCTCACAGTATTGCTGCTCGCTCAATTCTTTCCCATTTCTAAACTTTGCTCACCCATCTGGGCTTGTTCTCAACTGAGATGGAAACATTTTTATTTCACAAGTCTTGCTGACCTTTTCTTATTCTTCAGGCAGCGTTAGGTGAAGCTCTAACCTCAGACCAGCCTTTTTTAAAGCTCAAAAAGCACAATGGGCGGATCAGGTCTCGGCTCGTCCGAAGAGGAACGGAGGGGTTGTTCCCTGAGCACTTCTGAGCTCTTCAGGGCCCGGGTGATGGGGCAGCAGCCACGGTAACAGCAGCCACACAGTCCCCTGCCCTGTGCCCGTGTTGGGGGATGCAGGGGCAGGGAAAGGCTGGCCACGCTCCGGGGTCTCTCAGGGACCGCTGGCATCACCGTTCCTTGGCCAAAGCGGTGACTTTTATGTCGCTGTTGCAATTAAAAAGTGCACAACAAAAACCGGGCAGTGTTGTCCTCGGCTGGGAGTATCCAATGCCAATTCTCCCAAGGTTCCTGGAGCAGGTTTGCCCAAACTTAGCAATGGCATTTATTACAATTAAACCCCAACTTCGTTGCACGTATCCCCAGCCTGTGGTTGCAGACATCCCCACTCACTCTGAGCTGCTGGTCACGGTGGCCGGGCTCTCTGTGCAGCTTTGTGGGGGCTGTCCCTTGCCTGGGCCCCTCTCACGGGACTGCCCAGTGCGACCCGTTGGCCCAGCAGGGCTGTGAGGGGCCCCTCGGGTTGGGCACCGAGGGTCCACGTCCGCTCCCGAGCCCGCTCCCAGATGCGATGCATTGCCTGTGCTGCCGAGGGGAGAAGCCTCCTCCTTCTCTGCATTCCCCACTCATGCAGTTTTTCTTTCCAGTAGGGAAATTCAGCACGTAACTATCCAGGATTGCAAAAATGTAAACAGTCTGTGTTACATGTCTTCAAATTACAGCCCTGCTGCTCGACACATGTGCAGATAATCGAAGCCCTCTGCTCGCGAGGCAGCACCAGCCACTGTCCAGTGCCCCCTGCCCTGGGTGTCCCCTGCCCTGGGTGTCCCAGTCCCAGCACCGCTCTAGGACCCCCGCCACCGCTGTGCCCTCCACACCCTGCTGGCACCTCCACCAGGGCCGCCCGGGGCTGGCCCCGCCGCCCAGCAAATATTAACGAGAAGTCTACTTAGGGGTTGTTTGAATAGAGGAAATTGTTTTACATTGTGATGCAATATTTCCACACCGGGGTCTCATTTATGCAGCATATTAAAGTCAACATTCAGCACATCTATCTCCATAAGGAGCCAGGCCCATTATCCCCAGTTACTTTTAAGCAGTCTTTGGCTGAGTCCTGACGTGCTGCCGGTGCCATACATCACGGGGATGCAGTTCCTTAAACTGCAGCTCGTGATTGATAGTTTAACCTTTTTCTCGGAGGTTAATTCGATATATGCTGGTGTAAACTATAAACCACAGCTCCAGCCTGTCGGGAGGAGGTAATCTGCATGGCACTCTTATGAGATCTCAGGTGCTGCAGTAATTACACCATCATCTCCTCCTCCCTCTGCTGCTTCTCCCTCCTGGCAAGAGGAGGAGGAGGAGAAAGAGGAGGAGGGTACTCACCAGCACCTGATGGGTCCAGCTCTGACTCTGTTGTGGCCCAGCTTGAGGGACTCCCCAAAGTTCCTGCTCCCACCAGTTCCTGAAGTTGTGCCAGGGTTTTCCTGCTGCTCTCCCGCCATACTTCCTTCCTGGAGCTTCAGCCTCCCTTGCTTTCTCAATTTCTCTTTTTTATTTGTTGTTTTGGTTCCTCAGGGAAGCTGTGGGTTGGAGGGATGCGCTGCCACCCAGCTGCTCCTTGGTGGCTCTTCCCAGTAGAGCTGGCAAACCACCCAGCTCCGCAGCTCCGGCGGCACCTGCACTACCCTGGCCCTGTGGGATCCTGGTCATTGGGGAACCCTGCCACAGCTGCCAAGCTGGAGCGAGGTTTGGGAGGGTCTGCACTGGGTTTGCGGGGCTTCAGTGGGTTTGGAGGGCCTGCAGTGGGTTTGCTCTCTCTCCCTCCCTGCCGTGAGGATCTCGTGCTGGCTGTCCAGTGGTCGACTGCGTGTGGCACAGCTGTGGCCTGCCAGTACTGCCCAGGAATGCCTGCGTGTGGTTCACGCATTTTTTTTGGCCTCTGTCCCCGAAGTGTCATTTTTTCCATAGGAAATAACTATTCCTGCTCAAGATCAATAAGATTTTGTTGAGAAAAAAGGGAGAATTTTAAAGGCTTGGTTTAATTTAATCTATTTCTTTGCAGGACGCTCCCTTTGGTAACAATAGGAATTCGATTCCTGCCAGAGCAGACTCCTTAATTAGACCCCACAAAATGAACAGTAACGTGTCTCTGGGCTGAAATTCTCCCTTTCTGGAGCTTGCAGAAAGGAGGGAGTTTCTAACTCATAATTGCATCTGAATGCAAATGGCTGTGCCAATGTGAATATATTAAAAGCAGCAGCGTCAGCAATCACTGTGAAAAAAAATACATACAAATGAGGCCCCAGCTTATTGCTCCATTTGGATGCTGTGAAATGGCACCTTATTGTGTTATTATAAGATTTCTTGCTTAGTTAACAGAAAATGCTTACAATTAAGTCTGAACTCATTTAGTGCTCAGACTAATTCACATTAGAAAAAGGATGTGACCTCGGCTCCAGATCCCTTTTCTATGGCTCTTGCTGTACGTGGAGGTGGCGGGTCTGGCGGCGGTGGATTGGGGAGGAGCTGTGCCTCATTCCGTGTGTCCCCTGTCCCAGCACTGAGCAGTCTCAAGCACAGGGCTTGTGCGTGGGCCAGGCACTGCTGTGACCCCTGTCCTGCCCATGAGCCAGGGGGTGAGATGATCTCACTGGATAGGCTTTCTGCTTTTTCTGCTTAATTCCTGACACTCCCATGGTTGGGCCCTGATGTGTCATGCCCTGTTCAGTCGCCTTCTGGTCCTGCCCAGCTCTGGTCTTGGGGCTGTCCGAGGAGGCGGCTGCTGCCCACAGAACCCAGCTTTGCTTGCCAGGTGGATGGGGATAACAGCAACAAAAAGGGGGCTGATGTTTTGGGGGTGCAGCACATCTGCTGGGACTCCCTGGGTATCCAAATTAGTGGAAACCATTGAACTTCATCTCCTTGCATCTCTGCCCTCTTTTATGGTGCTGAGGAATATCATCCATGTACTGTGTGGGAAGGCTGCAGATAAACGAGGGCAAGTTCATGTGTACATCAAACACTGCCATGATGTGCCTTGTAGAACTGCCTTCCTGGCACAGCACATAAACTCTGTCTTCGAGGCACAGCTTTAGACATGGCAGGGGCCATGCATGGAAGAATGAGAATAATATATATATTTATATAGAATATATATAGAGAAAGAGTTGTGCTGTGGGAAGTTCAGCAGGCACCACATGGTGAGGAGCTGGCAGGGCTCTGGCAGATTCCAGAGCCTGGCCATCCTCTGTGGCTGCCAGTGGCTCCAGGACTTGAGCTGAGGATGCCCAGGCCAGCACATTTGTGGCACTCTGAGGTCTGTCCTTTGCTCCCTTCTCCTTCTTCCTCCCCTTCCTCTTCTTCTTCCCTTTCTCCTTCCTCTTCCTTTCTCCTCTCCCAGCCATCGAAGTACCAACCCTTCTGTACAACCAGTACCTGTAGGACAAGGCCTGCGGATAAATTATTATTGTGACCCTCATTGTGCTGTGAAAAACTTCGTGGAGCTGCTGAGTGAAAAGTCAAAATTTGCATTTAAATAGAAAATGTTTGGCAGCGTGTAACCCACCGGGCCGTGCGTGGCAGGGGTCCCTGGCTGTGGTGAAACACCAGCAGGGTGCTGGGAAGAAAAGCTCCAGGCAGCCACACCAGACCCTCCTCTGCTCCTCGGCCCCCTCTGCCACTCTGCAGGGTGGGGAGGTGGCCCTGGCTCATACTTCAACTGCTTTAACATTCCAGACCTTCTGTGTTGGGAGCTCACCCCAGGGTGCCTCTGCCCCTGGCCAGTGGTGGCCATGCTCTGCTGGCCCCATCTTTGCCACATTTTGCATTCAGCCACCTCTCGGAGCTTGGGGGCTGCAGGGGAGCCTGGCCAAAGCAGCCAGGGTTGGGCAAAGGAGTAAGAAGTGTGAAGCATTTTAGGAGGTCTATAAATTAATTAAACCCCTTTTAAAGGTTAACAAGGTCCACTCTGTCCGCCATTAAAGTAACTTCATGCATTTAAATTTTAACAGTCAAACCAATTAGCAATAAAAATGTTGTATGAACTGCACTTTATTGGATTCTGGGCAAGCTGAAATTGTTTCAAGATTTGATGTCTAATACATTTTTTTCCCCTTTTCTCAATTTTAAACGCAACCTCTATTTCCCTTGGGTTGTGAGAACACCAGTGAGCTCAGGAGGAGGACCAGTGGCAGCAGCAGCCAGGGACACTGTGACTGAGATCCCTCCTAGCTGTGAGCAGCCTGGCCCCTCAATCCACACTTACCATCGTTAAGAAAACAATTTGAACTCTTGGTAACACCTTTCTGAAAGGAAAACACTTGGGACTCTTGGTAACACCTTTCCAAAGGCACCCGCTGCTCTGCCGCTGCAGGGCCTCTTTGGACCCCCTTTCCCACCTAAACAGGCAGGGGAGGAAAATCATCTACAAAGGGGCCCAAAATGCTGATGCAGCAAGTTCCAGCCCCAGCAGAAATTACAGGATTACGGCACGTCTTGTGCCAGTAACAAGGACCATGTGAAGGGGATGTTTGCAGGATTGCAGGCTGCTGGCCCAACAAAAGGAGGTACCATGGAGGTACCTGATCAGGTAAAAATTTAGACGAGCAGGGGCTGGCCTCCCTGAGGGGATGGACAGTGGATAAATTCTCTGCACACATAATTACCCTGTGGTAATTATGTCCCAAAGGCCCTGCAGCCAGCAGGCTGCACAGGTAGTCCAGAACCTGAACCAGCAACAAGCAGTGGCAAAAAGCTACTAGGACAGAGCTGGGATAGAGGGGATTCACGGCAGAACACTGTGGGTTTGGTCCCTCTGACGGGCTGGTGCAGAATCTGTACTGCCAGGAAAGCCAGGATGAGCCCGTCAGGAATGGTGGAATGGGGAATTAAAACCTATTTGATGGTGAACACTGGTCAAAGTGAAAAATTATGGGGGGAGGGAGGGAAGGGGGAGAGGAGGTTAATGTTCAGCAGAGCTGCTCCAAGGGTCGGCGCTGGAGCTGCGGCTCCGAGTACCCTCAAGAGCGGTTGTGGAAACCAGATGTTGAGGAGCAGTCACGGTGGGGGGAGCGAGGGGCTGGTATCTGCTCATAATTACTCTTGATTTTGTGCGATGACATTGAGGCTGCAGGCAAACATGAAAGAACACTTGTGGGGACAGCAGCGTTCATGCCGGCCAATGGATTAATAAAGCATGACTGACATGCAGGGAGCGGGAAGGCGCACATGGAAGTGTTTTGTAGGGGTTTGATGTTCCACAGGCCCACAGAGACCCTTGCCAATGCTGCTGATTGCCCCCCAGCACAGTGACAGGAGCACTATGCTTGGGAGACTCCCAACCCTTCCATGCTGTGCTCCAACACCTCCCTGTGACCAGCAACCTCTCACTTTCTGTGCCACTTTCTCCTCCTCCTAAGGCTCAGGAGGAGCCTGGCTCAGGAAGAAGCCATCAGGTGCAGAACACTGGCCTGCTTGCCTCTGCCAAACTCATGGCAGCAGGACATTTCCAGGGGTGCTCCCAGTGGGATGGGCAGGGTGCTGGCACAGGGGCAGCGCCCACCAGGGCCAGGTGTTACCCTGGCACAGCACCCTGGGGATGCTGCAGGGTTAAAGGGAACCCTGGCAGCTGCTGGTGGCTCCTCCAGCACAGAGGGGTGAGACAAACCCAGCACTACAGGCCCCGGCCATGCAGAGGGATGGTGGAATTCCACTGCTACAGGAGGCTGGTCTTGGAATCTTTCTTTCCACGGACACAAGGGCAACTTCAGCTCAGTGCAGTGAGGCAGGGCTGTCAGGAGTGGGCTATGCTCCCACAGACTCCAGTGGCACTGTTAAAAGTGAGATCAACCCTGTTTCTTGTCTCTTTCCAAAAGCAGCAAAGATAATGGGAGGTCACACTAATGCTACGGTTTCCAGTTTTAGCAGCAGCGCCGTGTTTCCGTAGCTGGATCACACTCTTCATAAGAACTCACGTTCCCCCTCCCAGGTCAAGAAAGGGGTTTGTGCAAATAGCCCAGAGTGGAGATGCCCACGAGGACCCTGTCCCCATGCCCAGTCCATGGGTGACATGAGCCAATGCTCCTTCAGAGCCTGGACTCAGCAAGAGTGAGTTCCACCAGTCCCGACGCCGGAGCTTCTGTGGGAGATGCTGGTTTTCCTCTGAGCTCCATTCTCACCGCAGAGCTGCAACAGCGGGGCAGCTTCCAGGAGAGCACAGTGAACCCCCTCTCAAAGCAGCTCCTTGACTCAGGAGCAGCGCACCGATAGTTAACAGGTAAAGGTCACCCACTTCCAGCTAAATCAGAGCAATTAATACGTAATCACAATAACGAAGTACTCTATTCTGGATAAAGGGATTTTTTCCTTTAGTAGTTGCTCCGTGGCTGCACAAAGCCTGCACCTTAGGAAGCAGCTGTGGACTGAGGAGGGAGTGCTGGCCCTGGGCACCCAGGTGACCACCACCAGCACCCTCACACCTGGCTCCAGGACCATCCCTGCTGCATCCAGACTGCTCCTTCCTCCCCTGGGAGAGGTGCCAGGCTGCTGCCAGGTCCTTGGTGGATCCAGGGATCCAAATAGGATCCTTTCTGAGGAAGGTCAGCCCCGACCTTCAGCTGAACAGGTAGGCTCACACCCTCAACTGGAGAAGTATTCCTAGGGCAGGGAATGGGGCTGGGCGAGAGGTGTGGGAAGCACACATCGAGGGGCAGTTTCTCAGTCACTACCTGGCTCCTGCACCCGCTGCAAACCTGCAGAGAAACTGTTACAACTCTTAATTTGTAAAGGCAGGAGGAAAGGAGCGTGTGAATGGAGCAGGCAAGAGAGCAGATGGGCAACGGGCTGCCCAGCTTCACAGGCAAATTCCAGACGCTTCTGGGATTCCTTGCATCAGCAGGGTTTGTTTTGTCAGCGGTTTGGCATCCTTCCTCTCCTAACCTCCGTGTTGTGAGCAGGAGCCTTGCTGGGTGCAGGATTGGGAGAGCACAGAGCCACGCTCTGCATCCCACCGGCTCTGCCAGCAGCTGCCAAGCTCTCCAAAATGCTCACAAGTTGTTTTGCTTCTTCCTCTGCGTTCAAACCACCACCACCGGCCCCGTTCTTAATGACCACAGTTCAAACCCAGCCGCAGCCTGTGGCTCCTGTTTGTTTAACTTGGTGTGGCTGGGAAGAGGTCACCTCTTCATGCAGAGCTTCCCTGCAGGACCTGGGTTGGCAGCCAGCCAGCGTGAGGGGCTCCCTGAACACCCCCAGGCTCTCGACACCCACTGAGCTGGGACGGTCCTGAGCACGGTCCTGTGTTCAGTCCTGCACACCCTGCTCAACACCTTCCCACCAGGGCACAGTGGCTCACGGTGGTGTTTTGGTTGTTTTGGTGCAGGGGTACTGGGGTGCACAGGATGCTGCCCTCTGGGGGGACAGAGGAACTTCCCAAGGGACTGTGAAGCATTGTTGCTGGTTTCCCAGACCCACCACTGCATGTCCGGAGCCTCAAGAACTGGTCACCTTCCTGAGGAGTAAACAAAAGCCTTAAAGGTTCCTGAGGATTTTCGGTATATAGCCTGGTTATTCTTTCCAGGAGTGCTGCCTTTGAGCGGCAGCACTGATGAAGGTGGCTGGCACCTGGCAGGTCCTGTTGTCTGCAGAGATCTCAGCTGCCAGGGCACAGCTGCAGCCCATGCTCAACACTCATCACTGCCACAGACCCAAGCTCTGGGGCCCTTTATCCATCCGCAGCCAGAGAACTGAAATCTGCTCAGCCCCAGACCAGCTTTTATCCACTGCAGCCGGGTCCAGCCTCAGCTGATCCTGTTAGCCACCCAGATGAGCTCCCTCTGTGCTGCCCGGGCCAGAGCTCTGTCCCCGCTCAGCCCTGTCCCTGCTCTGCCCTGTCCCCACTCCACCCCATGCCCGTTCAGTCCTGCCGTGCTGGCTCCAGCTGCCACGACAGTGCCCACCCCAGCCCATCTGTGGAGAGCCTGTGGTGGATCCAGACCCAGCTTTGCCCAATGCCTGTGGCACCCGTGGGCAGCTGGAGGATGGAGCGCTCACCCCGGCGTGTCTCTGTGCACGTGTGTGCGTGTGTCTGCAGCAGGGGCCAGCAGGGAATGGCCTCTCTCCAGAGCAGTAATGCTCAACACAGGATTGTTTTCTCTAGGCCAGGATTATCACAGCGATCTGGGCAGCCAGCACAGCTCCAATCCCATTACTCCATTAGCATGGGCGTTATAAGGTGACACTCTGCATCTGCTTGACAAAACACAGCTTCAGACTCTGCGCTGAGCATTTTTACCAAAAGGAACACAGTTTTCATTTGGAGAGGATTTGCTATTATTATTGGCTTGTAGCTGCTTAGAAATAAACAGCAATAAAGACTTCACCAATTTGCTCTCAGAATGTTCTCATTTGAAACACGCCGTGCAGAAAAATATTAACAAAATAAACTCCCAGCTTAGAAAAAGCTAAAGAGAGCTTTTTTGTGAGTGTCAATATTTGTGGAAGTGTTTTCTGAAGAAGCTGCAGTTTGAATTGAGCAGCTGTTGGTGCCGTGTTCCCCAGGACAAGGCACTGGGGATGGCCCAAGGGCAGTCCTGGCAACACAGAGGAGTGGCAGAGCCCTGGGAAGGCAGGGAATACCGCTGGGCAGCAGCTTTAGGAACTGTGTGCACCTCGCTGCTGGGCTCACAGACAGCCTCTGGTGGTCCCTGTGACCCCCCAGCAGCCCCCCAGGATCCTCCAGCAGCCCCTGCCATCCTCCAGCAGCTGTCTCCTCTTACATGCCCTCATTGTGTGCTGGCACTGTGCGAGTTGTCCCTCCCAGCTCTCAGGCATCGGTGCGCAAAGTAAGAAGGACACCAGTGTCTCAACAGGGTTGCGTTGTGCTGGTGGCCAGAAGTCTTTATCATGAGGTCTTCATTTGGGAGGGGAAACACACAGTCCACCCTGTGAGCTGGGCACCTGTGAAAGGGCAATTTTTCCTGACAGGATAGCTTTCAGACACAGAGACAAGCCCCACTCCCTTTAGTCAGTCCAGTGCCAGCCTGGGAGGGTCGAACTTGATAAGGTGTGAAAGCCTGAAATAAAGCTTAACCCCGAGATTGAAATGGAGTTGTTCAGCATTATTGGCTTGTAAATTGTTCCTGTGATGAGATTTAGTAAAAGACTGAAGGGTCTTTTAGCAGTGGGAGAGTATTTATGATGCTTTTGTACTGGTACACGAACACTTTTCTGTTTTGCCCATGTTCGTGCTGCCCCAGAGGCCGTGTCCTGTTCATCAGAGTGTTGTTATATACACAGGTGCCAGCGAGGTTTGGGCTTTTCCAGCCTCCTGTCTTCGGGTACTTTGTTGCAAAGATGACAGAGGAGTCCCTGGCCAGGCAAGGAGGAGTGGGGTCCATGCTCCATCCTCGGAAGCAGGAGAAGAGGACAAGTGTCTCACCTGGGGGGCTGAAGGCTTCTTGAGGCTTGCAGTGCTTGCAGTGCTGCAGGAGTGGTGGTGAATCCCTGCTTTTCAGGGCAGGATGCCGGGAAATGCGCTGGTCCTGCTGCTGCCTGGCTGCCAGGCGAGCTCATGATGCCCAGTCCTGGCCTTGGGGGTGGTGATTGGTGCCCAGTAGCAACAGGGATGGCTGGGCAGGGTGATGCCCTTCCACCCTCCCTTCAGTTGCCTTCGGTGGCACTGGGGCTGCCCTCACTGGCGCTGGGGATGCCAGATCACTCCTTCCACCAAAGCAAATTCCGTGCCACCAGGAGCTGAGTGCAGCAAGGGGCTGACAATTCATTTGCAGCGGGCATTTCCAACAAAAAATGAGCTCCAGCGAGCACTCTTGAGGATGGGGAGTGCAGGAAGAGCTCACTGAGTGGAAGCCTGGTTTTGAATTTGCCCAAACGTTGCCCCTTGTGTCAGGACAGAGGTCCCTGGGAGCAGGGAGCACGCAGACCAGTGTTTCACTGGAGCAATGGAGTCATCTTCCTTTAGCACTCCGGTCACATACGCAGCCACCTCGCTGCTGCTGGCAGCCAGGCGCCTTTGTGTCCCTGTGCCCGTGCTGCCGAGTGTCACAGCCATGGCTGATGCCACACTGCCTGCTTTGGGGGGGCTTCTCCCACTCGGGGGTGCTGTTCTAGAAGAGCACAGAGAGCTACCCTTGGTGGGGATTCATGGGTGTACAAGTCCATGAATCCTCCAGCGTTAATGCCCCAGCCCAGAGCATGCACAGCAGACCCAGCACCTCCCTTTTTTGAGCTTTCTGAGGCAGGAAGCAAAACCTCTGTCTGAGCACAGACTGACAGACTTTTCAGGAAAGATTGCACCTCTGGGATTTCTGGAATAAGCGCTGTAGCAGGTTGCAGCATTTATGCACCGGTCGTGTCAGGCCGAATGGGACACGCTGCCCCTGCTGTCTGCTGGGCTGGTTGCCACTGGGAATCTCGCATCCGGGTTGCAGACACGCTTGGGACTCTCCTGTTTGTATGAACAACACAAGGAAAGCTGAGCAGGAGCCTGGTGATGTGCACAGGCACCGTTCCTGTGGGGCTGGAAGGGATCAGTGGGGTCTTGCAGCAGCTCCTCCTGCAGTGTTGATGGGCAGGTGGTGCCAGCCCGTGGGGACACCCTGCCTGTGTCTCCTAGTCCTGCCCTTGCTTTTTCCTCCTCCACTGGAGTTTTTGAGCCTAAAAGCAGCAAGCCATGGAACCATGGCCTGGGTAGGAGCAGGGAGCTGAGCCTGGGATGCTGCGAGGTCTGGAGGAATTGGGATGTTGCAGAGAGAGGCAGCGTTGCTCCCCACAGGAATGCTGTGACGGTGTGGATGGGAGGGAAGGGATCAAGAGCCAGCAGACCTCCAAAGTCTGGAGGAAAAGCAGGATGCAGGCACTGCCCCATGACTGCTCTGCCTGGCTGGACTCTCCTGGGAGCTTTAGACTGCATGGAGATGCTTTGGACTATTCCCAGCTCCATGGATGAGCTGTTACATGGGATCCTCCCATCCTAGAAGCCGTCAGGGTGGGACTTAAGCACTGTCACTAGGATCATATAAAACGTGATGGATCTTACTGTAATCCTTGGAGCCCACGTAAAAAGATACTCTCTAGATATCTATAAAACATGCTGGGATTTGCAATTAAAATACCTGGGTGGTGACTGTGCCCACAGCCTGCCTTCTCTCCCTCCCTCCCTGCCTGCATCCCTCCCTCCTTGCCTCTCTGGTTCGGAGCAGCTCCGTGTAAACCCTGTTTTGCAATCACTGTTTAAATAACAAGCTGCCTTCAAAGGAATATATTTAGAACAGAGGGTCCCCCCATAAGCACGCTCTGAGTGTTTGAGTGATTTCAGCTGGTTTGGCGAGCGTTCCCTGTGATATCATGGGCCGACCATTTCTTTGCGGATTTGTGAGCTCAGGCTCCGAAGGGCTCAGGGCTCTGCAGCTCCTGCAGTCCCACTGACAGCATTTCCAGCTGCTCGTGGGGCAGGCTGTGGTGGATGTGTGTGGTGGGGCACAGCTGCCAGCCCACCTCAGGCTGCCACAGGGGGAGTGGAGCCCTGGTCACTCTCAGCGCTCTGAGCTGGGGTGGCTGCTCTCAGTGACCACTGTGGTGGAGTTGGCCAGGCTTTTGTGGCCTCAGGTGGCCTCATGGGCCTAGACCCAGTGTGCTCCCTGCCAGTGCACATGTGTGACTTTGACATTTTGCCAGGGAGTGTCCACGAGGCAGAGGGTGGGTTGGCTCAGTTAAACACCAGTCTTCCCCAGAGGAGTACATTCACCCTGCTCACACATGCAACAGCTCTGACTTGTTCCTGCAGCAGGCAAGGGCTGGGAGAATTTGCTGAATATCAAACAAATATCAATTTTTTCATTTTGCAACCAACTCCTCCTCACCCTGACAGCCAGGTGCCTCTGGCACACCAGCCAGGTGACTCAGCACCGCCAGCTGCCCTTGCCTTGGGTGCAGCCCCCCTGGCTCCCTCTCCATGGTAGAAAGCCAGTTCCCCTCATTATCTGCTGCCTGCAGATGTTCACAAAGCCATGAAACGTATTGAGTATTTTAGGCAAGGTCATGTTCAGATTTCTGTAAATTTTTTCAGCAAAAGTGAAGCAGCAGTTTATGGGCAAAAAGACAAGGGAATCACTTACTCTCCTGTTACAGACACCCTGCTTCTGATGGGGACCCAGCAGCAGAGACTGCGTGGCAGGAGGGAGAGATGGGCTTGGCAGAGCCTCACCGGAGAGTGGGAACAGCCTCCGAGGGGCCTGGGATCCCTCAGCTCAGAAGATCACCAGGATGCTCCTGACAAGGGCTCCTTTGTTCCCTGAATTGCTCACCTGAGGAGCGGGACAGCTCAGGGTGTCTAATTAGCAACAGGAGCTCGGCCGTGCTCGTCCTCCCTAAGGCAGCTCGGTCATGTCTCTGCAGCTCTCCGCATTTTTTGCCCAGGTGGTGAAGCTGAGGGGGGTGGTACAGAGGGATGGGCTCCACTCCCACCGCCCCATCCTCGCCTGCAGGAATGTCTGCGGCAGCTCGCAGCCCGGCAGCACCACAACCTGACGGACTGGGACAGCCCAAGGCATGGGGACAATCCAGGGCACAGGGACAACCTGGCACCTGCAGCCACCTGGATTGTACAGACACAGAAAGACCTAAAATAAAGGCCTGAATTGCTGTGCAGAGTATCCTTGCACAGCAGAGTGTGGTGGAGAACTGGGTTGCTGAAGCTGCAGACCCATTTTTCAGCTGCTGTGGGAGTGTCTGGAGAGAAGGGATGTGTATATTTTCAGTGAGAGATTCCCCTCAGTTATTCCCACAAGAATTTCTAAGACTGTATTTGAATCCAGAAGAGCCACGGCTCCTCCCAGCTCTGGGAGCAGAGCAGCAGCTGCAGGTCCCTGGCAGTGCCCCACGGCTGAGCTGTGGGCACAAGGGCTTTCAACCAGACAAGAGAAATGCAAGGCTAAACAGTTTTTTGTGCTTTAGAATGTGTGTTGATGTCCCATTGAGCAGTGGGTTTAGAAGTCCTGGGCCCAACATTTCTAACCTGTGCTAATTTTAAGGGCAGGATCCTGTTTTCCCGTGTGGGATGCTGTGGGGTGCACATGGTGCTGCCAGAGGTGCCCAAGCAGGGCTTAGCTGGGGTGCTGGCACCCACTCTGGGAGGGCAGCAGGTGTCTCAGGACCCTGGGGATGCGTCTCCTGGGAGGTTGAAGGGCTTTTCACATCATGCTGGGCACTGACTGAACGTACCCATGTGTGTTCCAGGACACATCCAGCTGTCCCCTTTGTTCTCAGCCCTCAAAATACTCTTATTGACTCAAATCTAATCTCAATAAGATTTACTCCAGCCAGGCTCTCCACTGATGGCTCTGACCCGGTGAAGTGATGCCGTCTCCATGACCGACCAGGGACGGTGCTGGTCCCACAGATCCTGGCGGGCATAGCTCTGTCCTGGGGCTGCCCCTTCACCTCCTGCATGGCCCAGCTTTTGGAGACTTTTGGAGGCTTTGGGAGGCTTTTTGGAGGGAGCAGGATTTATTAGCTGCTTGCAGGCTCCAGCATATGCTCGCCAAGGCTTTTCCTCCAAATGCTGCTCACAAGAGAAACAAAGGGAAGGAGAGAGATGAGACGTGCAGCGAACTCCTGGACTCAGCCTTTGGCTCTCAGGTTGTGCTTTTCTCTGTCTCTGGTGTTAACTCGAGGCTGTATCCTTGTCCAGACCCCTCTGTTGCAGCTGCGTTGGGGGAGAACGTGGCTCTGACCACCTCGAACCCCATCTCCCTGCAGGAAAAAACCAAGGAGAAAAACATGTTCACAACAAAAAATAGGAGACAGAAATGGGGGAGGTTCCACCCTGTCACGCTTCTCTCCCTCACCATGGTCAGCCCCCCTGGCTTGCTCTGGAAATACTGGGAAGTGGAGCTGGGGGGTTGGCTGGGAGAGTGTCTGTTCCTGGAAATGCCCAGGAGAACTTTCTCATTGCGGTTCTCCAGGTAAAAAACCCTGTAACTTTATCATCCTCAAATAATTTGAAAGCAGCCCCCTGTCCTCCAGGCACACAAAGAATGGCTTGATCCGTTGCTAACAAAGCCTCTTAAAAGATAAAGAGCAAAATACAAGGCAAGGAGAGCATGCCTGGCAGGCAGACAGGAGCTGGCCAGTATAGGCCAAATTCTTTAGGAGTTGAGTTTCCGTTTGGGCTCAGCTTTCCCGCGGATTCTATACACCTAAAGAAAACAAACCGTAATCCTATCTGGGGCCCAGCACTCTATTTATTTCACCTGGTGAAAAGATCTTGCCAATTCCCCCACGCTGAAACCCAGCAGCTGCCCAGCAAGGGAGCTGGGCCATAAGTGTGTTCTGCATTACGGAAAAATTGATATTAAAATATAAATGTGGTCTCGCAAGGATGTATTTGCACTTGCACCGTGTGAGACATTCTTCCAGGTTTCTCCGCTGTTTTGCTGTGTGATTTGGATCCCACTCGGTGCCTCTTCTCAGCCTCTGGTAATCCCGTTACACGGCCATAATCCGCAGATTACAAGGGGGAAAGTGCCCGGCCTCCACTCTCACCCTGCACTTTCACCTGTCTGAGGTGAGGAGCTGAGCAGAGGAGGGCACTGACCACATGGAAATGTTGATAGCACCTTTAAATTGCTCGGAGTTAGGGTCTCCTTCCTGATTCCCCTGTCCCTGGAGCAGCCAGGGCCGGCAGGGGCAGGCAGTGGATTTGTCCTGTGCTGGGGTACAGGTCAAAGGTGGAGGGTGACCCATGGGTGCAGGCTCGGTGAGCTCACAGCTGGCGTACAGAACCCCCCAGTCACCCACCCTGTGCCCGGGCAGGGCTGCCCAGAGCCCTGGGGCAGTGGGCACCGCCTGCAGAAACTCCCATCCGCAGCACAAGTACGGTTGTGTTTCTGGCGAGTAAGGAGACAAAAAGCCAAACATTTTCCACTCTCATTTCTCTTTCCTGCGTTTTGTTACTGATACCTCCCCGTGGGCTTTGGGGCTCTGACAGACGAGCTCTGCAACGGATTAAAGGGTTACTGTGCTCAGCTGTCAGAGGTTGCCGTCCCTGAGCGGGGTGGTGCAACCAGATCCTGCCTGTGCCCCGCGTGCTCCCCCGGCCTGTGCACCAGCCCCTGTGGCTGCCGGTGCAGGGATGGAGGATGGAGCTTGACCTTCCCGAGCCTCCCTGTTTTCAGCCGGGTTTGCCCTCAATTCTGCTTGCCCTTTAAGACACCCAGGGTGGTGACCCTAAAGCCAACGCTGTGAGCACGCTCTGGCCTTCTGCCCCACAGTAGTGGGGCCATGGGGCCTCTGTCTGGCTGCTGTGGGCACAGGGAGGGCTGGTGAGAGCTTCACTCAGAACCTTGCACACAACGGCTGCTCAAACCCAAGGGCTGGGCCACCACAGAGTCCCATACAGGCCATGGCAACTTGCCCCTGGCCACCCCAACCCCATCCTGCTCTCCAGCTGGGATTTCTAGCCGAGACACTTCTGCATCCCCTGTAACTGGCAGTGGTCATAAAATAAAAGCCTGAAGTATTTGCAGTATTATCACAATCATTCCAGCCTTTCTGTGGAGACGGATGCTGCTGACAACATCTCCAGAGCTGCTTCCCAGGCTGATAAGTCACCAAGTATGAAGGAGGAACGGTGCAGAGATACCATCAGCATTTCCATGATGCGTTAATTCTCAAGTATGACCAAAGGAAAGGGACCATTTTCTGAAACTCCCCCTTGCTGCAGCTTTGAGCAGAGTCCTGTGAGGAGCTCTTAGTGCTTGGATTCACTTTTGGGTGAGCCCAGAAGTGAATCCACCTCAAGCCAAGCCTGCTCCCTGACAGCCCCAGGGTGCAGCAGGATGGGGGCTCTGGGGTGCACTGGTATCAGCCCTGCGTGGTGGTACCTCCTTCTTGAGGAGCCCCTAGTGCAGTGTCTCTCTGTGGAGATGTCACATCTGTGCCACTGACGGACAACTGAGCATCATTCAGGAGTCTCCAGTATGGAAAGATGCAAATTAATGGCTGGATGGGAACACTGGATCTGCTTTTACATGGCCAACACAAATTTTGACATCTGGGATGATTTGCCCAGGCCCTGATCACGCACACAGAAGATGCTCGTTTCTGGAGCACCCTGGAGATGTGTCCTCTCTGGGGACAGGGTGGGATTTCCCATGGAGGAGCAGCAGATGGCAGAGGGGCACACCCAGCTGATGTGAACCGGGCACAAATGTCCTGGGAAGGGGCAGGGGACGGTGTGAGGCTGCACAGAGAGCCAGGGAGCAGCAGAGGGTCCATCACCACACACAGTTATCAGATTAAGCAGTGCGGGGCAAACTGTGACTTTCTGAGGAGCAGGCAGAGCTCACCGGCTGTTTAAACCATGATGGCTCTCAAATAACAAGATTAGGCAATTGTGGGCTACAGGAAGGATACCAGCAATTACCGCCTGATTGGTAAGAGCTGTAATTAAAGTGCAGCGTCTTTCAGGCTCTCAGAGCATAAGTCTGGTCCACGCGTAGCCATCCCTACATTTGGTTCCCATTTATTTGCCTCTCCAAACACAATCTCTCCTGGACCTTGTCAGGCACCTTCAGCAGCTGGTGCTGGATGTGGACACGGGTCTGCTGTGTCCTCGGGGGCTGCCAAGAGCACTGCCATCTCCAACCCCTGTCTGCCCTCACCTGGGAGCTGCTGGATTGAGCTGCTGGCGTGGAGACCACGATATGTCCAGAACACACCTGGTGCTCCTCTCGTGGCTGCTCTAGCCCCCGGTGTGGGGGTGAGATCAAGGGAAAGAGGAAGAGAGAAACCAGCATCTTCTCCCTCTGTAACCCCCTTCCCTGCCAGGATAAGGTGATGCTCTGCCTGTGAGCTGCCTGTACGTGCTGCCTGCTGGCCCTGGAGCTCTGAGGAGGAAATCTGTGAGATGGTAAAACGCTCATATGCTTGTAGGTTTGCCCATCTTCTATCTTTGGTGAGTCAGTTTATGTTTTAAAATGTAAAAAGGCCTCCTACGTACATGATGTCTCTATTGTATAAAAATATCAGCCGTGGTATTTCAAAATATCTCCCTTTCCAACAGCGACTCCTCCCTGCCAGCCTCAGCCCCCGTCCCCACTGTTCATCCTGGCATCCCAGACCAGCCGAGCACCACGAGTGTGTGGGGACTCTGAGAGGTGCTGCTGTCCCTCTGCTGTAAATGGATGTTTGCTGCACCAAGGATGTGCTGTCTACCAGAGGGTGGTTAAGAGCAGTCCCCAAGCTGAGTGGGTTAAACCTGGCTGTGATGGAAGGCAGCTGCTGGCACCGCTGCTGCTCTGCCTCGCTCAGCGTGCTGCGGCCGAGTGATCGGTGTTTTCCAAAGGGAACCATCCATCACCTCTTGTGTTTGTTTATCCTCAGCACACAAGTCAGTGGGACCCGTGGGAGGGGGATCCATGCGCTGGGGGCTGCCCGTGCCAGGCAGTGCCCTGACGTGCACTCCCAAGGGCTCCCTGTGGCCAGGTCAGGGTCTGGCCTGCCCAACTGGCAGAGTCTGCTCTGCAGGCAGCCCTGCAGGGATGCTCCACCTCCATAAACTGCCCCGTGGCTGGAGCTGGGGGCTCTGGACAGGCTGCCTGGTCCTTTGCAGCAGACTCAGTGACAACTCTGCCACCACAGCTCCTCTGTGGGTGCCCCAGCTGGGACCGCGACACACGGGGTCCTTTTTGCATAGACACCCTGCACCTCCAAAGGGACTCTGCAGCCAGTGGGACACAGATAAACTGTGATTGCTAATTCTGAGCAGTAATAAAAATCACTTTTTGGCCAAACGTTTTGTTCACTGCAGCTGCTCCTGTGCAGGGGAGGGGTGGTTGTGAGAGGGAGTCAGCCTCACACTGCTTGGGAAATGAATCTCCCTGCCTGGGATTGTCAGGGTTGGTTTGGGTTCCCAGGTCTGTGCTCTTTCCTCTTGATTTGTGCCCTGGAACATCTCCAGATGGAGCTGCCCTTGCCATCCTGGCACACGGTCAGCTCAGCACAGGTTTGATGCTCTCTGCAAGAAATAATGAGTATTTCTATTGGAATGTCCTGAGGAAGAAATGGGGGAAGAAAGAAGCTTTATCTTTACTCAAATGTTCATGCTCAGCTGAGCAGTGGTGCTGTGTGACTGGAAGGGCCATGGTGGATCTGCCTTGTAGGCACAGGGTCACTGCTCAAAGGGAGATCCAATTTAAATTCTTTTTCTGAGAAAGTTTGCTCAGCTGGTGGCTCATATCACCGAACTGAGGGATGCTGCAGCCTTCCCGGCAACAGTCCCACAGTGGACAGTTAACTACGGGGAAATTAGTCCCTTGGTGGTTCAGTTGTTTCTGATTAACTTAAATGTATGCACCAAGTCCAGGCTGTGGAGCAAAGCTGAATTTGTGGCTTGTGCATATTCTTCTGTGGTCCCAGGGTGGTGGTGGCCAAACCCCAGCGCTGCCTGCCCAAGATCCTCGCCTGCCCAGCATCCCTGCCTTCCTGGGGTCCCTGCCTGCCCAGGATCTCGGGCTGGTGTCCCAGGCTGCCCAGCCAGTGCGGGCCATGGCATTTGGCAGTGATGCTTGGCTGGGGACCCTCAGCTGGGCACCCGGCTTGCAGCACAGCCTCAGCCGGTGTGCAGTGCTTTCAAGGGGCTGGGTACATATTTTTTTCCAAGATCCCATTTTCTCATGCCAATCCTTCAGCTGTCCTTGGGAACACTGCTGCCAGCGCGGCGGAGGAGGGAGCCCACGATGAGCGATGCCACAGAGCGACCCCTATAGTTAAGGTTACATGAGAATTTCTATAGGCTAAAAATTTTCCCAAACATTCACCTGCTGGGCTTAAATTTTCCATGCTTGTTGTTTGCCTGAAGGTGAATTGTTGTCAAGCTTGAGAAAAATTCCTTTGGCTGTGTCTGTGTTATGGGAGAAGAGAAAATACTCGCTTCCCACTGGAAAATCTTTAGCTACATTTTTCCCCCCTTCTCCTTCAGACAGGGCTACAGAAAATAGTCTGGAGTCTGAAAAGCCTCGGAACTTGGCCTGGCCCAAGTACCTCAGTGGGAAGATTAAAGCAAAGGAAAAAAAGGGATAAAAAATGGGAAACTGGGCAAAGGGGCTGGGGGAGGGCACAGCTGTCAGAGCATGCTCTGTCTTGCCATGATTCCTCTCTCTCTGTTTTTTTGGTGTTGCCTCAAGCAGCATCAGGAGCTCAGTGGTCGCAGATGGAGACGGGTTCGGTGTCTCAGGGCAGGCGGAGCTTGGCCGGGGTGGGGTGGATGGGGCTGGTGTTGGCTCCTCACACCCTGTGCACACCAAGGGCCGTGTCTCCAATCTTCCTTCCACGCTGTGCAGCTTTGGGGGATAAAAACAAGGGGTGGGCACTTCCCCCTTCTCCAAAACCAGTAGTTAATCGGGGCCAGAACTCCAGGTTGATAAGTACTCTGGGAATTTTCGTGTTAAGAAACTTGTGTGGCTTCTTGTGAAGCTGGTTGTTTGGTTTTTTTTTAAGGAATTGAGTTCCTGGCAGGATCTTTGTTGGCGAGTTGAAGTTGCACCATTAAAGGAAACAAATATGAAAAGGTGGATTCTTACATAGATTTCTCTTCCATAGTGCTTATAAAGTTTTTAAAAGAGATTTTTAAAAATTTTTATTTATTTATTTATTTTTAAATAAAAGTGTGGTTTAGTAAACTGGGCCAGACAGCACACCATGTAAGAACATGCGCATCCATGCATGAGTTCTCTGGGCTTTGGAAATCTGAATGACGTGTTCAAGAATGAGGGACCCCCTGAATGCATGGCCAGCAGAGCCATGGTTCAGGCAGAGTAAATGAGGGTGTTATTCAGAGGGTGCCAAAGGTGGGATTTACGCTTGGCTCTCCAGCCCCAACTGGGAAAACCCTCATGGCATGAAGTGCACGAGCTGCTCGGTGCAGGGTGAGGATTGACTGCTGTGTTCCTGGCTGCTTTGCAGTTATGCAACCACAGCATCACATTCCTGTCATTTTTGCATCTCATGCTGGCTCCTGCCTTTGGCTGGCAGGTATTTTCTGGAAGGAGATGTGATTCCCGCCTTTCCCCCTGCCCTCCCTGCTGCAGAAGCCGCAGGTGCTGCTCTGCCTCTCCCCGCGGCTTTGGTGGCCACGAGCGCTGGTGGTCGCTCGCCCTGTGCCAGGGGTTCTGCACCGGGTCCGATCCTGCCACGCTCTGATCCCAGCTCCTGGGCAAAACCTGTGCTAAAGAGGAGCACGAGGCTGCTGAGACCCTGCTGGGGGCCCAGCTGAGCTGTGTCCTGCACGGGCATCCCACCCTCTCCCAGAGCAGGGGCTGCTCCTTCGCACCCGCAGTCCTCCAGACGCTTCCGTGCCGCGCTAATCCCTCTCCCGGTGATGGGTTTATCGGTCTCCAGATCTCGCTCCAGAATTCCACGCTTGCTCATGTATTTAACGCTGCTCTTCCCGCCGCTCCAAGCATCACAGAGAAAATGAAACAATATCTGGGCAGTGCCCCCTTCTCCGTGCTGGGATTCCTGGGAGAGGGACAATGTTTGCATTGAGCACCGGTTCCTCGCTGCTGTCTGCTCCTGGAGAGACGATCTGATCCGGCTCTTGAAGTGGTTTGGGTTGGAACAGAACACGCCTGTGCGGAGAACAGCACAGGGATTTTAGTCACTTCTTGAAATGGGGAAAATTGCCTCATTTTTCAGCATTTGGCCTGCAATCCCACACTTCCTAGCTCTATGTAGGGATTAGTTCATACTTTTTTGGTATTTTTGGCCCGAAATGAACGCTCCCAGCCAGAGGAGAGATAATTCCACTTGTGCTGATCCCCCGGGGCACATGCAGAGCTGCAGAAACAGGAAATAGGAAACGTATTACATACCTTTTCCCCTCAATTTTGTTTTCATAATGCATGGAAAACAGCAGAGCTCTGAATTATTTGAAATTTTAGAGTTATTTAATATTTATTTTTGAGAAACAATCTCCCTTTTCAGGGAGGCCTCGTGGTGTCAGAGCAGCCGTCTGGGCAGCTCCAGCTCCAGCTTCAGCTCCCTGTCTGTAGTTATTGCATGAGCCCCGTGGATTCCTGGTTCATGTTTGCCACAATGGAAATAAAATCAGATGTCATTTGGAGACCATATAAAAAGCAAAAAGCTAAAGAAAAGAATTAATGAAGAACTCATTATCCCAATCTGATGTTTTGGTTTCTAATTTTCTTCTCAAAACCCAGCCTCCCAGATTTGACAATCCATCTAATTACTGCTTGGCCTTTGGAGGGGTTTAACTGGCACATGCTGGGACTTGGAAAGTTTCTTATTAGCGGTGGGGAAAGTTGGGATTGAAAAAGCCTTGCGTCGGGTTGGTGTATTTCTGGGTGTCAGAGGCTTCTAAGTGCCTTACGTTTTTCCAATCCATTCTGCATCTCTCTAATTTTCAGGGCTTTCAACACTTTCTGGCGAGCAAAGCCTGTGGATAACCCGAGTAAATGACTTTTTCCATGAATAGAGATTGGCCAGGGAAAGCTGAGTGATAAACAGAATAATCCTTTTTGTGCTTTTCCCAGCTCCAATCTTCTTTGCACACCAAATAAACACTCTCAAGCTGCTTAGAGCAAAATCTCTAATAGGCTGTGGTGGTGCTGAGCAGGGCTTGGCTCTGTGTCAGACCGAGGGACAGGACAGTGGAATAAAGTCCTAAGATTTTTTTGGGAATTAGTTTACATACCCCCAAGCATAGTGTATTTTGGCACTTGGGCTGCATTACAATATAATCCACTAGCACTCAAAATAGCCTCAAAAATGGCTTTTTTGCTCATTTCTTTGGCTTTTCCCAGAGCCTTGTGTGAGCACAGAGAGCTCTGTGTAGGGGACTTGGGACCTGCTGGGGTTTGGTGGCCGTGAGTGTCGTGTCCCCACCTGGATCTGGCCCTGGGACACTGCTGTCACCTGCTCTGCCCCATGGCCACAGAGGGTGCGTGGGGCTCCCAGGGTGGTGGCCACAGCCTGGCCCCTGGCTGGGGGTTACACCCTTGTCTGCTCACGGCCTTGGAAGCTCCATCCCCCTCTCTTTGTCAGCTTTGGGAATGGAAATTATTTGCCATGTGAGGGTGGGATTTTTTCCAAGTGGATAAGCGTAAACCCATTGGGATGGCGTGGGGGATGCCTGAGGGGTGCGGAGCTGGGGTGAGCAGCTCGTGTGCCTTCAGGATGTTTTAGGTAATGGCTTGATGCTCTTGTTGAAGAAACGGAACCAGTTCGAGGTTTGGACCGCTGGACATTTCCTCAGAGAGCAGAGAGGGTGCGGCTGCCATCTGCAGCAGCAGCACAGGGAGACCCTGTCCATGCTCCTCAAATCCAGGGTTTGCATGCTGCAACTTCTGCCTCTGCAAATCCAGTAAAACTCTGCATTTCAAAGTGCCCCAGGTCCTTGGCCTGCAGGAATCCTCTCTTTATTGGTGTATTAAGAGCAGCTTTGTAGAAATGACTTGTATAGAACCAGAGCATTTCTCATTTTCCCAGGCGGGAAATGAGCACACGAGGTAATGTTTGCCTCAAGCCCAGGCCAGCCCCAGAACAGGTGGTGGCTGTTATTGTCAAGTAAGAAAATGATTTTGTAAGTAATTAGTTGAACTGCTCAGCCTACATCTCTCCAAAGAAATACCCCTTAAATGCATGGAGCACATCAACTGAGCTGCATCTGCTCCATGTGTGGTGATGTGGGGCACAGCCAGATAAGTCTGCTCCAAAACTGCCTCTGTGAACCATGGGTGGAACTGAACTATCCACACAACTGCTATGTTTGGCTAAAAAGAAACACACCCTTTGTTTCTGGCAAATAGTTCAGGAAAAAAGTAATTTTTGCAAATATTCCTCCACAAAGAGTCCAGCCTGCCATGAATAGTAACAATATAGAATATGAAGAAAATCCCATTTTGATCAGTAGTGCCTGAACGAACCAAAGCCTCACAGAGCGTGTTTGTTCCCCAGCTCCTCGGCAGGGAAGTGCAGGCAGGAAACCTGGAAATGTTCCTAAAGTGTTTACAGTGGCAGTGAGATGGACTTTTCACCAGCTCTCCGTGCCCAGCCTGCCCATGCTGCTGGGCTGGGCTGGGGGGTCCCGTCAGGTGGCACCTTTGGAAGAAAAATGTTTTGGAACAACAGTGTGGATCTGCACTCTGTCGGAAGGGCTTAACTGGAGCTCTTCTGGTCTTCTGTCAGAGGCTGGATATCTCATGGCTCATCTGGGAAAGGCAGTGGAAAACCAGGAAATTCATAATCTTGAGGTCCCTCAGGGATTAGATGGAACCAGTCTTTGGCCCTAATTAGGCTGGAGTTGCCCATCCTTCACCGGAGGAATCATGGCCCATCCGTGGCTTGCTCCTGTCCCTGCACAGTCCTGCTCTGTCTGCCCTGATTCCTCTGTGAATGGGAAGATCCCTTCTCTGGCCCTGCACCAGGGGCAGCCCCGTGACGGGGACAGAACTGTGCCAAACCAGGCACTGGGAGATGCTCATGGGGGAGCGGGGGAATCCTTGGCTCTTTCCGTGGTTTCCATGGTTCACTCTGTGTACAGGCTCAGTTTGGGCAGCTGCAGCCCTGCCTTCCTGGGGTCAGCAGGTGGGAGACCAGCAGGCTCCTGCTCTGCTCCCACCTGTCCTCTGCCTTTCAGACCCTCCTGGTGTACCCTGCGCACTCTGAAGGTCTGGAGAGGCTCGCCCCGCCCCTGTGTGCGGGCAGGGGAGTTCGGGGGTCTGGCAAGGAGCACGGGTGTGCAGACCCTTCCCATATGGTCCTGGCACAGCCATGGTGGCTGCCCTGCGTCACTGAGCCTGGCTACAATCCCTGGAGCAGCGTGGCTTCACTGTGCAGCCCCTTGATGGCATTTGGAGACAATGATTCTACAGCCTTGAGGCGAGAGATGGAGAGGGCAGAGGCTGACTCAGCCCCTGCTGCTGCCTGGACATCCAGGAGTCCAGAGGAGCCCAGCTTGGTGAGTGGGGGGTAGAGCCAGGACCCAGTCCCTGCAGATCAATGCAGGCTTTCTTCTGGGAATGGTTTCCTGCAGCCTTCCAGCATAACCTGTCACTTGTTGGGTTCAGCCCGCGCTGGGAGGTTCATACCCAGACCCTGCCCACGTTCGGTGCCAAGTGGGGAGGGAGGGGGTGAACGTGGTCTGTGCTGCCGCAGAACGCAGCGAACGCCGAGCTCGGGGCTGTCCTGAGTTATCCATTTCTGCAAGAAACAGTGTCTCGCTGCATTGTGCCTGGAGCCTGCTAATTAGCTGTAAGTGATATAATGCGACTGGGATTTCAGCTCAAGCGTGAATGACCTATTCCCAGCTCGCCGTGGCGCTTGGCATAAGCGCTGCTCACGGACAAAGCGTGCTGGGAGGCATCCCCTGCCCTGAGCCCCACAGCCCGGCCCGCTGGCACCGAGCCTGACCTCACAAGCTCTTTGTTGCTGTGTCCCTTGTTCCTGTGGCCCTGATGCTGTGAGCACAGAGGACGAGATCCCTGTTGGCCCCCCAGCCCCAGGCTGGCACAGGGTGAGGTGCTGGGATTATACCAAATTTCTTCGCAGCTTCAGAAGAGAAAATTGATTCCAGCGGCGAATGTGCTGAAGAGAGAGGGGCAAGTTGTGTTTTGGGAAGACCGTGGAGCGGGGTTCATGGAGGGGCTGCTGCTGGCCCTGCTCTGTCCCACTCAGCTGGGACCACTCACCCAAGGCACCCCGACTGCAGGGCTCTGTGGGCAGCTGAGGCCGGGGGTCATCCAGCTTCAGCAGGAGAGGAACAGCAAGAGCGGGGTATTAGAGAACCTCTTTGCAGATAAGCTCCACAGGGAGCTGGTCGTGCCTTGGGCTCTCTGTTTCCTCCAGATTTCCATGAATCTACCAGATTCAAATCAAACCCAGGCCGGGTTTGCCAGAGATGCCCAAGATGTGTCCCTGGGGCTGGCTGAGCGCACACGGCTGTGAGGGTGTGTGTGTGTGTGTGACCCTCCGAAAAACAGGACAGAAATTCATCTGCAAAAACACACCTGGCAAACTCCAACGCCTAAAATTAGAAGCGCAATTTGATATCTGAGCGCCAGCAGCAGTTGAACAACAGGTCACACACAAATGTAAATTGCCACATGATTAACATTGGATGAACTTTTAAAATCTGCATGCCAACAGATGCACGATAAAATTTTCCCACAAAATAAACATAAAGGGATTGTTCTTGTGCCAGTCCTCAGTTTCTGCTGCATGTTACAAAGGCAAGCTAATTGTGGATAAAAATACTGACCAGCAAATCCTCTTACCAGCGAAGGTGCAGTTTCCAAACCTGCCACTGCTCAGAGGGATCCTTCCCAAAGCCGGATATTCACAGTATGTTAATCTGCTTGGCCAAAATGTCTTACGGCAGGAATGATATTGAGTAAATAAGGGATAAATGCAAGACGATGTGAAGATGAAATAGAAGGATCTCGGTGGGTTCTGCGCTGTCACAGTGCATTTTGGGAAGGTGTTTGCTCCAGCACATGCCCCACAGACTCACGGGGCTGTCGGAGTGCCAGCCTGGAGCACACTGCCTGGCTTGCAAGAGGAGCCAGCCCTCTTTGATGATGCAGAAATCATTTTACTTATTGAAGCAGTGAATGTTAATGATTATTAATTGGAAAAGGCTCTCCAGGGGCCATGTGTGTGAGGGACTAGTGAGTGCTTTGCAATTCCAGCATGAAATGAGTTACTCCACAGCATTAAAATGAGCAGAGCTTTCCCCAGCATCCCCAGCAAGTAATTGAATTGTTACTGCATGGCACCAGCCCTTCCTATTCGCTCTGCACTGACGCCAGGAGCCAGGGACCCTTCACAGTGAACACTCAGCCTGAATTCAATCTGAAATCCAGGTGGAGAGATGTTTTCAGCTTCTCTCCAAGGCAGTTGCAGATTCACCCTGTGTGCCCTGGGACCCCCAAACCGTTTGCTGTGGAGGGGTTTGTACAGTGGTCACAGTCACAGCGGGGCCAGCGGGGAGCAGTGACCCTGAGGGGGCTGCAAGGAGAGCTCCTGAAGAGCCAAAGTGCTCCCAGGGACGAGGACAGAAGCAGCTGCAGCAGCTGATGATCAGAATAGCTCCGTTTGCACAAAGGAACAAAGTTTTTGAAGGCCTCTGCTTTGCAGGGTGTGCAGGATCCCCTGTCCAGCAGCAGGTTGAGTTCGGAGCAGCGGATCCGAGCTGTCAGGTACACGCGGCGTGGGGTGAAACAAGACAGGATTGGCTGTAGGTGTGGGACTCGGGGAAAACTTGTCTTACAACAGAAACAGCCTCTTTAAAGCATACACCTCTGTCCTCTGTGGAAGGGAAGGGGAAGAAGGATCGATAAACCCATGGTGACTTTTAAATTGTGGGAAGAGGTCACAGCCAGAGGGACAACCCGACCTGCTCATCATGCAGAGGGGCTTGTGCTCCTGCTGGGAAAGTGGCTGCTGCTGATGGAGTGACCTGGGAACTTCCCAACCCGTGCACTGTAAACACAGCCTTTATTCCTGGGGAAAGGAGAGAAGCTGAGAACGGGAGGATTTAATGCCTGATGAAGGGCACGGGCTGGGTCCGTGGTCCTGCCGCCTGTCGTGCCGGTGATGTATTGCAATAGCACTTCATGGTGCGGTGGCGTTTGGTGACTGATGGCTGCAATCTGTCACCAGGTCAGTGCTGCTCACACCCTACATCAGCAGAGCTCTGGCACAGCGGCACTGGCCAGGGGGTTATTTTGTGGTGCTGTGGAGCAACCCTGGCTCAGAGCAGCAATGCCCAGCATGTGGGGAAGGCCCTGAGGGGCAGATACTCATCTCTGTGAGCCAGGACACCTGGTCCTGGCAGAAGCCATGGCACCACTCTGCATCTCTGCTTCCACTGTTCTTCCAGAGGCTGTAGGCGGCATGGCTGGGATTGGAGGACTCAAGTAACTCTGTGATGGTGCAGGAGCAGCTGAGTCTCCATCCATCGAGGGACACCCAGTGCCCAGCACAGCCCCCTCTTCCAGTGTTCACCCTGCAAAGCTGCCTGGCAGCTGGATGTCAGCACGGGGATGCTCCCTGGGTGTCACCCACTGTGGGCTAGCTGGGCTGGGTACCTGCAGGGCTGTGGGACCGGCATGGAGAGATGGCACAGCTCAGCACAGAGCCCTGAGATCCCTCTCAGTGGAGGGCCCAGTTGCTCCTGGAGCTCGTGCTGGGGTGTGCAGCCTGGAGCAGGACAGCCACGGGCAGGGGCTGTGTGCTCAGGCAGGAGCCCTGTGGTTCACACCGTGCAGCTCTGCTCCTGCATGAAGCTTCTAGCGAGGAGTGGTGGGTGCAGGGGCTTGAGCCGGACTTTGTCCCTGCCCGTGCAAACAACAGCTCCCTGGGCTCCTCAGGCCGAAAGGCTGTGAGAAAACGGGCCTTTTGAGAGCTACAGCAATTTTCCCGGTGAATAGGAGTTGCTGTTCCTGTAACACGAGTTGTTCACACACATGCAGTAATGTCCTGTTTGGGGCTTATGTAATGGGATGGAGGGGCTCCAGTGGGGGACCGACCCCGCGGAGAGGCACTCGCGCCGTCTCGGGCTGGCAGAATGAGCTGGACTTTTCCAGGCCCTGCTGAGATGTTCATTTATAACTCCCACCGTCTGGGAGAGACCTTGCCAATCAAAACACGCCACGGGTTTTCCAGCGGGTTAGGAGCACTCCTCTCAAAGAAGGTTTTTGAGGGGGGCCCAGGATATTTGATAGGAGTTAAGCTGTAAAATTAGTTTCAGAGCAGCGGGTTGTCTCCTTCCCAGCACGCTTGGCTGGCGGCTGTGGGAGCATTAACCCCTCACGGCTCTGCTCCCACCCTGCACTGTGAGGACACTGTGTCCACCCAGCACCACGGGGACACCGTGTCCACTCTGCTCCCATGGCCAGGGGCGGCTGTGCCTGCACTCTGCACTGGCTGGCTGAGCCATGGGGATGCTCGTGCTGGTGATGTCCTACTTGTGGCCCCAGCAACTCTCCCCAGGATCCCTGGTGGGACGTCCTGCTCCTTGGACCAAGCCACTGCTCTGCAGCAGAGCCCTGCAGGAACACCTTTACCTGCAACTCAGGTAGTGGTGAAGGTACAAACTGTCATGGCCACAGCAGAATGGCCTGACCCATCCCTCCTCACATGCCCGCACTCGAGACAGCAACTGACCTACCCTGCTTGCTGGGAGGGCTGTGGAGCAGTGAGTGATGGAAGAGGGACCACAGCAAATGCCGTTTCCATTGCTGGGATGCATCAGGAACTATCGGTCTTGCTCTTTATGCTCTTCGCACATTCCTACTCAAGTACCTTCGGGGCTTGCTCAGCCCTGGGGTGAATTTTCCCTTGCAGCTGGCAGAGGCAGGGCTTGCAGGGGAGAAGGACCTGGTTTGGAAGGATCTGAGCACTTGAAACACCTCAGCCTGACATGGGCGTTCACGAAATCCCAGAGCCTGTCTTTGAGTTTAGTTGTGAAACGAATGTTCTCTTTGTTTTCTGCTGAATGATAATGAATCACTAGAAACTTGAAACCATTTTAAGGATGAATAAATGACACCTCCTAAGCTCCATGTTTATCTACTATTCTGCTACCAGAGCGATTTCATAGCAGAGCTATCAATGAATTTAATTTACATAATGGTTTATCATATACTTCAATATTTCAAACACACTTCATTAGGCAGCACCACCAGCAGTTCCACACTGCCTGATAGTTCCTTCAAACTTTGCTGTGAAACGTAGCCTCTCCACTATTACTAATGCTTTAAAAAAGGAGGAAAAAACTCCTCAAATTCCCCAGAGCTGGGTTCAAGCGGCTTTTCCTGCTCTGCTTGCACAGAAGGAGCTGCCAATGGGTGGGGGACAGTGGTGTGGGGACAGTTTTGGGGGGACAGCAGTAAGGGGACCGTGGTGGGTCCACAGCGGTGCAGGGTCTGTGTGTCACAGCTTCCATCTGCGTGTAAAGTTCCAGTGATAGTGAGAGTGTGAGCAGCCTGGGACCAGGGATCGGCCACCTCCAGAGGGGGAAGGAAGCGGTGCACGCTGCCGGAGGGCACAGCCAGCATTCAGTGTGAACAGCGGCCCCAGGGATGCTTCACTGAAGGAAAGCCATAAATAGGAATCGCTCCCATTTCCAAGGGGCCTTAACGAGCAGCTCGGCCGTCCTTGGGGGCTGTGTCCTTGCCACAAACACCGGCCGTGGGAGGGAGTTGTGTTTTGTACGGCAAATAAAGTGTCTGCTGCAGGCAGGTGGGAACATACGGTCCGTGCAGCGCCGGCTGCCCAGGGTGCCCATCCTACTCCTGCTGTTCTCATCCCGCTCCTGCTGCCCTCACCCCACTCCTGCTGCCCCCATCCTGTTTCTGCTGCCCCCATCCCGTTCCTTCTGCTCCCACCCCATTCCTGCTGATCCCATCCCTCTGCTTCTGCTCCCATCCCGTTCCTGTTGCTCCCATCCCACTCCTGCCGCCCCCATCCCGTTCCTGCTGCCCCCGTCCCGCCGGTGCTGCAGCCGGGTGAGCCGCAGGCTGTCGGCGGTGCCTGGCACGGTGCTGCCAGGCTGAGCACTGCCTTTCCCCTGTGAGCGTGTGCAGCATGTGTGTCACATTTCCGATAGCATCCTCTTACATAATTTACGGCAAGGATAACATAAAGGTTATTTTAAAAAATAAAACAACCTCCTTTACATTTATTAAATTTGCTGGAGCATCCCATATGCACCTTTGCAAACTCCAGGATTACCCACAGGGGTCTGATCTGCATGTCACATTAGGCAGATGGAATATTTTATTTATTCCACCTAGGTTGTAAAGGAGAATTTAAACCATTTCCAGCAACACGTTTGTGTTCCAGGAAATGGTGTTAGATGCTGCTGCGTGCCCTGACACACTCATGGACCTTAAACACATGGGATTGTTGGGAATGTGGAGCTCAGAGCAGCTACTCCTTGCTAAACATTTTTGCAGCAACATAAAGCAATTCTAGTGCTGCCAAATATATTTATTTTTCACTCCAGCCGCTATTCTTCATTAAAAAGAGGGTTTTACTTAGAAGGATATTTGCATTTTGGTTGATTAATTTTTGCATTGAACTGAATTTCACAGTTTTGACCATTAAAAGCCATTGCAAGGGATGGACATGAGGAAACTTTAACCATTGAGCAATGTGTTCTTGCCTTTTAGTAGCCTTTCTGTGGAGTGTATTAAAGATTCAGCTGTGCTCTGATAAGAATCATGAAGGATGTATATGTTTGCATTGTTTTTGGCAAGAAACATCCAAATGATCTGTATTTATTATATAAAATTGATTTTTTTGGCAGGCATGCTATTTTTCATGGATTTTGGCCTCATACCAACACAAACAGGGTGATCTTGAGCAAAGCCATGCATTTCTAAGGCTCTGTTTGGAGAATTTTTAAAAGAATCTGGGGTCATGGATTTGTCTGTGAATTTACTCTCGCTGCAGATAGCAGCAATGGTGGAAAACCACATTTCCAGTGTGGCTGCAAGGTGTCAGTTGCTGTTCAGATTTCATCAAGTTTTGCAGCTGATCTTTGCAAGGGGAGCTCTGGGAGCTCAGGCTGGGGAGGGCTGGAAGGGGCGGGTGCTGTGGGGGTTGTAGGACGGGGACAGACGCCACTTGCCAGTGCCAGTACAGAATCCCAGAATGGTTTAGGTTGGAAGGGACCTTAAAGCTCATCCAGTTCCAAACCCCTCCCATGGGCAGGGACGCCTTTCACTGTCCCAGGTTGCTCCAAGCCCCGTCCAGCCTGGCCTTGGACGCTTCTAGGGATGGGACAGCCATCAGCTCATGTCTCAGCTTCTGCTGCCAAGCGGTTCCTCTTCTCTGGAGAGGGATGGATTGTTCTGCCAGAGCTGTGTCCTCCAGGGACTTGCCCAAGCTGGGTGTTCCTGCCTCTACGACCATTTTGGTGGCTCAGGGAGGTGTCAGAGGATAGCGTGAGAAGGACCCTGGCTGGATCCTTTGAGCTGCTCTCTGAATCGCAGAGACACCAACGCCATGGCTGCAGGCCGGGGCCTGTGGAGCCATCCTGGGAAGGACAGAGCACTGTGCCACCAGTGCTGCTGAGGTCAGTGCCAGCCCTCCATGAAGGGGATGGGGAGCCACTGACACCAAGAGCACTGGAGGTCAGACCTGGCTGGACCTGCTAGAGCTGCCCTGCCTGGGGTATCAGAAGCACCTGGTGGGGGCTTGGGATCTGAGTGGATTAAAGCTGTGGTTCCAAGCAGCGAAAAGACCTGTCCACAGTAGGGTTTGGTTTGAGCACGGGACAGAGCATGTCACCTGCAGTGTCCTGCTTGGGGGACCCTGTTTTTCCCCTGGAGAGCTGCCCCAGCCGCTCTCCCTGCACATCGCAGCCGTTCATCCCCCGAAGCGGGACCCAGCTCCGAGCCCACGACAGTTTCCGTTCGCCGTTCCCAGAGACATCAGGCTGGAGCCCGCAGCCCACTTCCCCTGCAGATGATGGCTATTTCGGTTCCACAGGTGGTGTTAATATATTCCTCTTCAGACTCCACTTCCTCGCGCAGCCGAGTACAATGTAAATAACAGCTCAGTTGTCGTTTAAAAGGGAAGGAGGGAGAGGACTTGAATTGGCAGAAAAACCCCAGGCTGAGATTTCAGTTGCGGCATCGATCGCAGACATCTCATACTCCTCTATTAATGTCACTTTATTCCTTCAGCTCCAGAGAGCTGCTGAGGACACGAGGATTGTCAGTGGGGAAAGCACCGTGGCTTTTAATGTCTGGAAAGACACTGCAGGTACTCGAGGCTGCTGTGCCCCCGAGTCTGCCACAGCTGTCCTGTCCCCAAAGCCAGCGTGCTTCAGCCCAGAGGGGTGGGGGTAATGGGGCAGACAGGTCAGGGCGTTGAAAGTATTGTCAGGGAAACTTATTAGGGGGAAATTCCAGATGCAGGAAGGGATTGGGTGGTAGGGACCAGCTCACTCCTCTGGGCAGTGAGGGGATCCCTGCTGGTGTCTGGTCCAGGGTCTTGGCACCATCACCCCCAGCTCTGCTCCTTCCAACCAGAGCCCCTCAGCTCCAGACAGGTCAACATTAACCTTTCTGAATTTACTTCTCTCTGTGGTTTTGCTCTTGTTTTTAAAGAAAAACCAGAGTGAGGGAGTTCACAGATCACTCAGGCTCGAGGGATATGCTTGTCTATGGGGGTGATCAGAAAAGGGAACACGGAACTCTGGACGTTGACTCCTGCCACTCATACACCAGAATTGTGATAAAAATCCTGTGTCCCTTTGTGCGAAGGTGTTCAATAAAGGAAAGTGCTGGTTAAAAACCCGACACCCTTCTGCTCTGAGCCTTGCTTTGGATGATCCGCCCTCTGGGGTTTTTTCAGTAAGAGTAAGGTAAGGGACACACTTTGGATGGAAATAGTGACCTGATTGCAGGGAGAATCCGGGGGTTCTTTGGAGAGGTGCTCTACAGGAAGGTACTGGCTGGGATGGAGGCCTTGCAGCGTCAGCTTATTTCTGAACATCCCTCACAGAAAGGCCTTCTCTTGGAATTCATGATGATAAAAACGTAACTTGTATGTCTTGAAAAACTCTGTTGAACCTGGAAAACAGCCCTCCCGGAGACTCTGAGCTCTTGCCTTTCAGAACATTGTTTGCGTAGATAAAAATATTTCTGCCACACTTGTCACATGTATTTGAAAAACATATTAATCATTTAAACAAATATTAGCTCCGAAAGCCTATAAATACATTCACTGGGAGGAATATACCCTTTGTTGTAATATTACAATGAAAAATATGCTAATATAGTTGCCTAATTGCTCGTGTTTGAATAACCTCTTTTGTGACAATAAATGTTTGTGGCAGCATCATTCAAACACGAAATTGAGAATCTGGTGCCAGCGCGGATTACGTGTGCTGCTGCCACCGCTCCTGATGTGAAAAGAAAAGTGTCTCTTCCCCCGTGTCTGGGAGCTGGTGTGGTTGGAGAGCAGACGTCACAGTGGATATCATCAGCCTGGCGCCGTGCCCGGGCCCAGCAGCCGAGCATGGGCAGGGATGCGGGACCAGCTGCTGCCCGGGCAGGGGCTGCTCCCGGCTCCGCTGCGGGCTCCTGGCATGTGGGTGAGGTGGTCAGAGCCCTGGGGAAGCAGTGCGAATCCAGAACCGGTGCTGATAGCTGGGAAGATCCAAAACTTCACTGTATGTAGCTGGGAAACAGACTCAAGGTGAGCGCCTGAGGAGCAGAGATGCAGGGCAGGGGCTGCTCGCTGCCAGCCCTGCACTGCCCGGGGCTGAGCTGCCGTGCGCCAGCCTCGCCTCGCTGCGGCCACGCAGGAAACCTCCCACCAGGAAGGACCTGGTGTTGATTTTTAACTTCCCTTTTCTCCCTTGCTGCCTGCATTTGCAGCAGGCTGTTGGATTTACAGAGGAGCCTGAGGAAGGTGACACAGGAGGGCGACTCGGAGGTGAGACCAGGCTTCTGGGGAGCAGAGAGGGGTCCTGCCCTGGAGCAAAGTGCAGATGGCTCTGAGTGGAGTTTATTCAAGCAGCTTCTCAGCTGTAGTTTCTGCTCGTGGGGTTCTCAGAGACACCATTCCCCCCTCTCCTCGCTGGTCCTGTTGGCCTCACTGGCACATCGCTGACTGGTTCTGATCAACCAAACCCTCTACAGCTGAGCCCCAGTGACTCTTGGGGGCTGGGCAGAGGCACCAGAAGGCTTTGTGTACAAATTCAGTGATCCTATTTGTTCTCTTTAGACTGATTGCACCTTAAGAGTTTAAATAGCAACAACAGGATGGGGAATATTCACAGACTCTCTCTGTCACAGACTCACTTTCCTGAACCCCTCAGCCCTTTCCCAGGGGATGCCCCGTACTGGGAGCCAACCCCGCAGGTGCCATGTGACGCATCCTGGCCGTGCTGGCACAATGGGAGCGGTGCCAGCTCCTCAGGCGCCCTTTGTGCTCCTGATTCCCACGGCCCCTGGCTCACAAACAGAGATCTGGGCTCTCTGGTTACAGCTGGGGCTCTGGGCCTGAAGCAGAATGCCATGGGCAGGGTGGATTTTCTCTGGAGGTGAAATGATTTGGGGTGAGGAAGGACATTGCTGTGAGCTGTTTGTCACATCCCCTGGCTCCGTGGTGTGCCCGAGGCTGGTCCCGGTGTCTGGCACAGGTGGAAATCCCCGTGCACAGATACAAATGGGGCGGTTACTGTAGTTTGGCAGGAGCTGATGTCCACGGCAGCATTCCTCAGAAAGGAACTGGCTCTCAGGAGGAGAGATACGGCTCAGTAAGGAGTCATCTCCCTGGATATTATCCACTACTCCTGCTCTGAGGATGAAGGAAGGTGTCTCTCCTACCCCTCCTCTGCCTTCAGCAACACAAAGAATGAGGAAGACTTAAATGTAACAGCACTTAAGGAAAATATTGTAAAGTCCTCTTGAAATCCCCATCAAACTCAATTAGCAGGGCAATGATATACCTAAACAACTGCAATGGATTGACTTTTTATGCTTTGCTGGAGAGCTTCCAAGTTGATTATTAAATTGCACTGGGCTGCACGATAAGTGGCTGCAAGTGTCTCTTGTGCAGCAGCTTTGGAGGTGGATGGCCAGTGGCAGGGACAGTCCCCAGCCAGGAGCTCCGTGGGCCCAAACCCTCTCCCTGTGTTCTCTGCCAGGTGGAAAAGTGCTTCCTGAAGGGCTGGGCTGGGCATTGGGCTCCCCATGGAGCAGCAGCTCTGGCAGGTGGGGGCTGCAGGAGCCTTTCAAGAGATTGGGAGCCGTGGGAGCACAGATGAAACAAATACACACCCACCAGTAACAGTGGTGAGATAAATGGTGAGGGCATTGAGAGGCTGGGAGGGGAGACAGAGTTCACTGGGGTGAACATGCAGAGCTGTGCTTGCTGTGAGCCAAGGGCTGGGAAAGGCTCCTGCACCTCTCCCTGTGTGGACTGGGAGAGCAGGATGATGCTTTTGTTACAAAAGCTTTGCTTTCCAAAAAATGTACTTCTGGGATGAGTGACAGTATTTCTTAATCTGGTGACTAGTGGGACAAAATGAAAAGTGAAAGGGGTATTTTTGGCAAAACAAAGGCTTGGTTTCAGCTTTGTCAAGATGAAACATTTGAGCCTTCTGTTCTGGAAAGATTCTCTGCTCTGAGATAAAACTCGGTTTGATCAACAAAGGAAAAGGAAAGGGATGGGAAGGAAAGGCAGTGGCCAGACTTCATGAAGCCTTTGAGTGGCTGGTTAGGAGGTTGTGACTGGGACAGTGACAACATCTGCCTCAGTGCAGAAGCCCAGATGCTCAAAAATAAATAACTTGAGATACAAAGAGGTGGCTGCCAGGAGACTGCAGCTGGGCTGCCTCCCTCTGCCAGCCCCTGCCTGCACTGAGTGTGGTGCTCAGAGGCAGAGACCACCTGTCAGCAGCTGAGGGTGGAGGTGTCCAGACCCAGCCATGTCCCTCTCTCTCCTCTGAAGCATTTCTCTCTGCTGGTGCTGCAGCCAGGATCCTGCATCCAGCACCTTCTCACTGCTCTCCTTTGTGCCCCAATGCTCCAAGACCCCATCTGTTATTCTCCTGCTAATCCTGCTCCCCTCGCTTGCTCCCTTCTCTTTTGACTCTGAGACCCAGAGTACAGCTCAGCATGGTGAACGTTGTCTGAGTGTGGCGTCTCATCTTGCACATTTGGGTAAGTCAGCCGTGGAATTATCCTATAATGTGGAAATCATACAATTTCTCTCTGATCTTCCCTGAGCTGAGCATTTCATCTCACTTCTACCAAATGCAGCATGACTAAATAGGCAAGAAAGGGATTTGAGCCCTTTTGTTACTTAAAATGTGAATTAGATGTTCCTGAGGGAAGTTTGTGCCACATTTGCAAGTTAAAAATGCATCAATTATCTGTACATGGACCCCTTCCCGAGCGATGGAGGAGAAGAGCTGGTGCCTTTGGAGGACCCACCACCCACAGAGGCTCCTGCTTGCAGGTGGCATCCTGTATCTCAGGTGAAAAGCATCCTCCCGCCCCAGGAGGGCTGGCTTTGAAGTCAGGTCTGACTTCACAGCTAGTGCAGGTTGTCCTAGGCCTTTTTTCCAGGTAAGTTGTGAATATTTTCAGGGATATAGAGTCCACAGCCCTCTCTTCAGCACTGGACCACTCTCACTGCGAAGGACTGCTACGTTCAACTGGAATTCTGTTTCCCGTGCAGACTGCACTCCCAGAGAAGCAACTGATGTTTGGTGGAGCAGTGGTGTCCCATAGGAAAAATAGGACAGGCTTCCCAGTCCTTCTGCAGGTGGGTCTGAGCTGCCTGTGTGAGTCTGGGGGAGCTGGGGGCTGCAGTGCTGCTGGAGCAGGGCAGGAGCATCTTGGGTGTCAGAGAGCAGCACCCACAGTGTCCCCAGCACCGCTGAACATCTCCTCAGGCACAAACCCATTTTTCACACCAGCACTGGAGTCCCTCATGCCTCCTTCTCCAAATGTCACATCTTGTTTGTGCTCAGGCCTCTGGTGACGACATCCCTCTGGATAAATATTGCCTGATTGACCTCTTGCTTGTGAATACTTTGCCCTTAATGCTGTACTTGATTTTTCTCTTTTCTATTTTAAGGCACTTGCTCTTTGATGCTGAAAATCTTTGTCCCTTCCTGTTTTGGGCCAGCTCCTTGTTACTCTGCTGCTTCATGGCTGTTCCTGTGTGAGCCCCCCAGAAATCACTGCCTGGAGAATCCCGGCTGCAGCGTGTTTTGGGAAATGGCAAGTTTTTCCAAAGCTCTCTGTGGTGAGCAGCCAGATGTTCAAAGATGTGAGAACTGTGAACAGGACTTGCAGCTGCCAAGGGAGAGGGGTTGGGTGCTGCACCTCCATCCTGGTGGGAGAGGGAGGCAGGCAGGCTCTTCAGGAGGGAACCACAGAGCCCAACTCATCCTGCAGTGGGGGTAAGAGCCTCTCCTAGGCAAGAAAGGCTCACCTGAGAGTGGCTGCTCAGAAATCCCCATGAAATGCAAGCAGCAGCGTGCCCAGCCCTTTCCTGGTCACCCTTTCCACTCCCTCAGTTTGCCCTGTCTGTGCCAAAGTCCCTCAGTGCGGTGGTGCTGCTCGGTGGCTTGGTGTCCCCTCTGTTGGCACATCCTGAGGTTCCAGCTGTGCTGGGTGATGCTGGCCTTGGAGCCCAGCCTCCATCCCACAGCTGGGGCTCACTGATGTTCTGGGGACACGGGTGTCACCCACCCTGAGGGAGAGCCAGGGTCCCAGCTGCCTGCCAGGCGGGGCTCCAGGTGCTGGGAGGAGCAGGGGAGCTTCTTTCTCTGGAGCTCCACAGGGAAGGCTGTGCCGTCACACCCGCCCAGCTGCGGGGCTCTGCAGCCACTGGGAAGGATCCCAGCTGCTGGAAGTGACAATTTGACTCGACAAGCTGAATAGGGAGCTCTTCCCAGCTCCAAACACTCTTTCTTGAGATGAAAAAGGTTAAAGAAACCCAGCTGCTTTCTGAGTTCAGCTGAGCTGGAGGTTCCCTGGAATGGGAGGGAATTACAAAGATTTTGTCTGCCTTTCTGGAAAAATGCTCTGGCTGTGTTATCTCTAAACAAACACAATTGGTGCAGAGAACAAATGTTGTGGTTTCTTCAGCTCTCTCAGTGCCCTGGGGTCTTGGCACTCACCGGAGCCGGAGGGTGACAGCCCCAGCAGAATTCCAGTTTCGGCTCCTAGAATCAATGGCTTTGAGAAGCTGTAGGTTTTCTTTAAAAGGAAATTGTTTTTGAGAGCCCTGCTCCCAGATTCTCCTAAGGAGACCTACTCCTGATCTCTTGGAGTGGCTACGCACAGGGAAGCCCCGACTGCTTCCAACGGTGAAGCACAGAATGAGTTGCACACTGGAAATTTAAACCAACATTGATTTTCCTTGTGTCCCTTTAAACCTGATCTAGATAGAGTTACACAGGGCACTCCTGGGACAGAATTGCTACCACCTAATTGATTTTGATTTTATTTTCACTGCAGCAGTGTAATTATGAAAGCCAGCCGTAATTATTGAAACACAACTAGAAGTATTTCATTATTAAAATACCCCTATGACTTATTATTAATTCATTAAATAAATTTGGATTATATCCCTCAATAATTAATGCACTGAAGTTTATTCTGTGAACTCTTCCTTTTACTCATAATGTGTCAGCTGTTGGTATTAAAGGGAAAAAAATTCCCACCGAAGTATCAGAAAAAAATAGACAACTCATTATAAAGGGAAGTGGGACCAGGGGGCTTTGGTCTGGTTTGAAATGGGTCTCGTGGGAAACACTGGAGCTGGGCTGAGTCTCTGCAGCTCAGCATTCGTTTGGGGAACATTCCTGCAGATCCTGAAGTGCTGCTCAGAGCTCATCTGCACCATGAATGTGGACAGTGCCTCAGGTGCTGCAGGGAAATGGGGGCACTGCTGGCAGAGAGGGAACTGCTCTCCTGGAACACAGGGAATTTGGGCCAGTGCTGCAGGGCTGGGTCTTGTGGTGTTTTGTTTTCCCTCCTGCATCCCCTGCTGGGGTGACAGGGTGAGCGAGGTCATGTCCCTGCTCATGGTTTGGCTTTCAGGGAACTGAGATCTCCCAGCAATCCAGAGGCTTCTGCCAAGCACGCTGGGGCTGTCCTGGGAGCAGGACATATGGGTGTCTGTCCATCCCAGGGCAGCTGCAGGCTCCATGCACACCTCTCGCCCCCAATGTCTCTGGCAGCACCAGAATTCTCCAGCTGGGATCCTCTCCCTCCAGCTGCAGGATCCAGACACAGTTCCCAGTCACAGTCCTGGATCCAGGCAGAAGAGCCACAGTACATGCCTGGATGGAGCAAGCCCAGGGCTTTAGGGATTTCCTTGGCTTTGGTGGGGCTCCCCTACCCAGGAAGCAGCAGAGCACATCTGTAATGGCATTGCTCCCCAGCTGTGCTCCCGGGAAGTTTTCACTGGTTTTACGCTGGCACGGGATGAGTCTGAAAGACTCAGCTTTCCCTCTCAGCACATCTGCGTTTCACACGTTGTATTGGATGGGTGTTTATTGGGAAAAACAGACAAAAACATTGACTGAAGAAATGTATTGATTCAGCATCTGCACTTGTGCTGCAGAGCTTGAGTCAAGATGGGGGAGAGAAGATTTCAGTGGATTAGTTTGTCACCGGATGCTGGGAAGTCTGTGTGATGTAACCTGCTGAGGATTAAGGTAGGATGTGGTGGGAGAGCTCTCTGACTGCTCAAGTTGTGGCACCCTCTTCCAGAGGATGCAACAGTCTGAGCAGAATCAAAGCTTTCCCAGCTCTGCCTGGTCTCAGGAACTCTCTTTCCTCCATCTCCTTCTGTCGGACTGATCCTTATGTGGTCTCTGATGGCCTCTCCTTTGGAGCCTTCCTCAGAGCTTGTTTTCTGTGGGAAGAGTTCTGTCCCGTCATCCAAGCATCCTGATTGTCCCTTTTCTCACTGTACTGGGGAGGGAATGGGCCCCACTTCATTCCTCATGGTTTGTGCTGTCATGGATGGAGGAATTTGTTCTCAGGCTGAGACCCCAGCGATTCTCTGCCCTTTGCCTCTTCCTCCCTTCCCTTTCCTGGCATGTGTCTCCCAAAGACAACCCTCAGTGGTGTCAGAGCCAGCGCCATGAGCATCTCCCTGAGCTGGGTCCCTCTGGGATGGAGGCAGCACTGGTGGGACCTGGGCTGGAGGCAGAACACGGCTTGGAAGCAGTCACTGGTGCTGGAAATACAACCTGCTTTTTGTTTTTAAGGAAAACCTCATCAACACCTAAGAACAAACGTGTGTTTTCCCTGCCTCCCTCACACTTCCTCGACTGGGGAGTTTAATTATCAAACTGTGCTGCAGAGCAGCACTGTGGTTCCCGCTCCAGAACGCTCCTTTTCCAGCATCCTGCGATTCTCTCTGACCTCAGAGGGTAAAGCACTTAAGTTGCCCTTGAAGACAAAAAGAGAAAGTCTTGTTTGAGGTGAAGCCAGTATCTATCCAATTTTCAGCTGCCGTCACATCGAAATGAGAAATCTGAGGCAGAGCCAGGCACAAATAGCTGATAACAGACTTTCAGGTGCACCTCTTCACTTATCGCTTCTGGGGTCACCTCTGTTTCTAAAGACTTGTTTTCCTTAAAAAAAGATTGCTTAGGACATTTAACCATGTGGTGTTGTGATAACAAAGCCCTGCGAGGCGTTAGTTCTGTGCCTGGGCTGCTGCAGAGATGCTGGCCCTAATGTTGGAGTTCATGAGTGTTTCTGGGATGCATCCATGGATGGGATTGGATGGAACTGGAGCAGCTGAGCCCTCCCTGGGTGCTCCCTGCTCCATCCGTTCTGCCTGGACTGGGCCCTGGGCATTGCTGGATGGTGGTGGCTGTGACACAATGGCTGCAGCTCCTTGCTCATCCCCAGCCCTGGTGCACATCTCTTCCCTGCCCAGCCAGTTCTTCTCTCCAACAGCCCCTTTGGGATGGATCTGACCCTGCTGAGGACTCACAACAAGCCCAGCCCAGCACAGGGGAGAGTTCTGAACCAACAGAGGCACAATTTGTTCAGAAACTGGGCATTTAGCACGTACAGAGAGCTGCACACAGACTGGCGCACAGATTTGTTTAGCAAACAATAACCTGTGTTTTGTGCATGAATAAATAATTAACCTTATTTAACAGAAGAAACCCCCCCCAAGTTTTGCTGCCTGCAAATATCCCTTTCCCTCTCTGGGCTCCACAGTGTCCCTGAGCCCCTCAGGAGCGTCCTGTGGCGCAGGAGGTGGCACCTCTGGCACTCTCCTTTGCCAGTGCCCGTCACCGAATGGATGCAGTGCCCAGTGGAGTTCCCCTGTTCCCCCTTGGAATGCTGGTGCCAGACCCACAGCCGAGTCAGAGGCTTGTGTGGGCTGCCTGGATGCTCCCGTGGCTGCTGCTGGGAGCAGGGGAGCGGACACCCCCCGACACCTTCCCCCCTCAGCTGCTGGCTCCATTCTCACACTCCAGCACAATGGCTTTCTGTGCTGCGTTTCCTCATGTCTGCTCTAGCCCAGATTTCTGTGGAACAAGCAAAGCCTTTCTCCCATCTGCTCATGAGATCATTCCTTCATCTGAACAATCCGGCTCTGAGGAAGCTTTTGTGGACAGCCAGCCTCCAAGCGCTCTGTTGTGCTCCACCATTTCTGCTCCTGCACTTAATTAAGACTCACGGAATGCCGTGGGTACAGGAGATGTGTCAAGGTGCTGCAGCTTTGCTTGGCTGAGTGAGGCGTTCCCGGCTCCCCGAGCACATGGCCCAGCAAACACATTGCTCCTGGCCTGGGGGCCGAGTCCTTCCTCAATCCAGCCCCAAAAGGGCTCAAACTCGCTCCAGTTTGTGTCACTATTCCCCCCGTCTGCTGTTGATCTGGCTGTTCAGGCTTCTGCCTCCCCAAGGCTTTGCTTTTGGAATTGGCTTTTTGGTGCTGAGGGTTCTGTGAGTTGGGTGTAGTGGGTTCCCTCCACTGAGGGATGAGCTCTGAAGGAGCAGACAGGGGCCCTAGGAGTTCAGCAGGGGGAGGCCTGCAAGTCATTCTCTTGCTGGGTAGTCACCACACCCACCAAACCATGCTGGAACAGTGGGAGTGGAACCTGCAGACAGTCAAACGTGCACCTTCCTGTGCCAGGGAATGATCCTATGTATTTGTGGAATTACTGAGCACTGGATAGCCCCCCAGTACTCTACAGTTCACCACAAAAATATTCTCCCACTGTGCTCCCAGAGCTGTTCCTGCTCTGCCTCTTCCTGATGAGGCAAAAGAGACAGTGCTGTAACTCCAGTGGTTGCTTGGTATCACTGAACAGCCCCTCGGTGGAGGGGGGTTCTGAGCCTTGGGGTTCTGAGCCTTGGGGGAAGCTGGTGTCTACAGCAGCCCCTGCCCACACTTCCTGGGCTGCCCCTCCACCATCCTTCATCCTTTTCCACTTCAAAATCGTTCCTCTTTGGTGTCAAGGAATAACTGTAGAAAAGGACCCCAGATCCCCACCTGATTGGGGATGAATGGGGTAAAAGAAACTGGAGGAATTTAGGTAATGTGTGACTTAAAGAAGGAGAGCCAAGAATGTCATCCTTGGAGGAGGAAAGGAGAACTCACAGGTGTTGTCATACCGTTGTTATTTCCTATATGTGTTTTAAGACAAATTTGGCTCCTGCCCAGACCTCCCCTGTTACAGCACATGTACGCTCAGCCCGTAGCTTGGCTGCAGCCCCTGACCTGGAGAAAAGGCCTCACTGCTTGCAGCAGTGACCCACCCCAGGGGCCTTATTTCTTCAGGGTCCAAGCTCCTGCCGTTGGCATGAAGTGTCCTTATTCCTACAATATCTTTGTTCTTCCCAGTCAGACACGTTCTTGTTTTCTGTGTCACTTGGAAGCCAGGTGTCGCTCCCTGGACTCAAGAGAACCCTGAGTCTCTCGAAGGTGAGGAAGGCATTGACGTGGTGCTGATACACCACGGCAAAGTGCATCTTCACCTGCACCGTGAAGTGTTGGGTGCCAGTGGCAGGTCCCTCATGGAGGGGTGTCTCTCCATCTGGCAACCACGGCACCGCTTCCAGTGCCAGCAGAGGGGCTGTGCCACCAGCCACTGTCCCCTCAGGCTGACCCTGACCTGGCACCTCCCCCAGTGCTGCCCACAGGAGCCTCACAGGCTTGGGATTAACGCTGGGTCCCAAACAGTGACCAGGCTCCAGGCAGAGCTGTTCCTTCATTCCATCATCCCCGAGTTTCCAGGGCCAAATACGAGTCAGAGAAAAGGATCCTCCATCTGCGCCTTGGCAAATGCGCAGATGCAAGCCCAGATGGCAGCTCCCACTCTGCCGTACCTTCTCCCTGTTCTTTTCACGGTGCCGAAGCCTTCTTCGGAATCAGATGCTGAGCATGTGTTCACTGGTTGTGTGCAGGGACTGGAGCTCCTATTTCAGCACAGGGATGGGNGGATGGGATGGGATGGGATGGGATGGGATGGGATGGGATGGGATGGGATGGAAGGGCAATCATTGGCGCTGATTGCTAATTTGAATAGTTGGGTTTTTTTAGCTCCAGCATCAGCACATCTACCTTTGAATATCAAACAAGGCCATGGCATGGCATCTTGCCAGAGGATTTTGACACCAGTGCAGCACATCGTTCTGGACTAGCCAGGCTGGTCTTGGTACAGGCTGGTCTGGGATCCAGCCTGGCTCATCCGCCCCTGCACTGCAGCAAGGACATGGCAAAACGTCCTGGGAGTGCTGGAGCAGAACTCCTGCCCAATGCTGCACCTCTGGGTGGCCAGGAAACCCTGGGAGCCAGAGCAATTACCCGGCTAATTCCTGTCGTGGAGCAAGGCGGGCGCAGCGCTTCGCAGGCTGCTTCCATCGCGCTGGCGCTTGCCCGAGAAATGCTACTGATCTCTTGCCAGGGGCGATCCCTCCTGCAGCTGGGCCGTGTCCATGCCAGACCAGCCCATCCCACCGGCCAGGGACATGCCGGAGTGCTGGAACACGGATACCCTGCTCCGGCTGGCATCAGCCAGGGACATCTGTGACCCCCCTGCCAACCCTCAGGGAAGGGAATACCTGTCAGCGTGCCAGAGCCCTCAGATGTCTCTTTCTTATGGAGAAGATTTTGGGATAAAAGGTTTAGTCTAATTTATTCCATCAGTGTAACAGTTAAGCATTCAATTCCAATATTGGAAACAGCTTTGCCAAAAAGCAGCGAAGGGAAGGCAGAGAAGACTCGTTGAGCTCAGTGCACTCTGTGACCCTGGCTGCCCCTGCCCTGGTGACTTGTTGGCTCTGGAGTCCTGCTGTCACCCCCTTTGACATGGGGGTTCCCCCCTCCAAAACACAGAGCTGGTTCCTGTCGTCATTTCCATCAGAAGGAATTCTCTCTCCTGTGCTTCAGCCTTTCCCTCCCCTGGAGAGCAACTTCTCAAATTGGCCACTGCACAGTCCAAGTTCTTGCAGAACTGCAGGAGGTTCCCATCCTCCTGTTTTTATCCTGGTGCTCCAATACCTGGAGAACGGAAAAATAGATGATATTTTTGAGACAGGTGAATAACAGAGTAACTTCAGCAAAGGTGAGGGAGTGCCAGAAGCTGTTGCTGGGAATCTGTGCCCAGGCAGTTCTGGTGTCGGAGGAAGGGAAGAGCAAGGCTGGGGAGAGGAGCTGGGGCTGGATGAGTGAACACAAAAGCAGATGTGTGGGAGAGCTTGGGACAAACCCCAGTGCTGGAGGCACCGAGGGCTGGGACCTGCTGGGGCTGGCTGGTGCTCCCACTGCCAGTGTCTGCCCGTGAGGTTTGGGCATCATTGTTCTGGACTAGGAGCCCCTCTTGGAGATGAGGGATGTAGCTGGGCCTGCTGGACTCCAGCCTCTGGATTACAGGCTTCCAGGATCACCAAATTCCTCCAATTTAAATAAACAAATCCTGAGGATAGGGGTTTGTAATTGAAATGCTGAGAGGTGCTTATTGCTGGCACAGGAGGGTGCAGTGCTGTAATAAGCCATCCCTCCCTGGCGCTGGGAGTTATTGAGGTTGCTCCACATCTATGACAGTTTAATCAGATCTCGAAAATCAGGGACATTATATTTTGCACCTGCTCATGGAAAAAAAAAAAATGAATGATGCGGCTCCCCATCACGGATCCTTTATGCACAAGGCAGGCTCCCGAGAGCACATCATCCAGAGGGGAAATGGAATTACACCACAGATGAAGGCTAAGCCCAGAGTGTGGCTGAATGTCACACTGGGTGGAAAAAGAGCAGCTCTTCTCTATCCAGCCTCGACAAATGAGAAGAGGATGAAATTTGTGAAGGTTCTTCCTCTTCCAGGGGAAAAAAAGGAAGCTGCAAGCTCCAGATACACTGGAGGATTTTTAAGAGAGTATTTTGGAGATAAGTTGCCCTCGGGATGACCAGGGCACAGGGATGGATACGTTTGCTTCTTTTTGTTTGTCTAATCCTGGTGTGTGTGAGCATCCTTGCTGAGTTAGTGCGTTTACCTCTCCCATTGTCAGTACTTAAAACGCATGAAAAATACAGCCAGGAGCTTGAAATACAAATCCGTTCACTTATAAGTGGCCTTAACATCTGTGAAAGGCTTCGAGTCCTTAGACAAGAAGCAAAATAATGGATTTACTTTTGATTTCTAAAACACCACCCAGAGGTGAGGAGTGAATTCCACAGAAATCAGAATGGATTTGCTTTCCTTTTCCTGCAAAAGAGCAAAAGCAGAGATGTCAAAAAGGGTTCAGCAGTCAAGTGCTCTCATTACCTGTCCCAGCTGGGACGTGGAAAACCTTGCCAGAGAGCCAGTAATCATGGAAATCACAGAATCATTAGGGTTGGAAAAGACCTCCAAGATCATCGAGTCAAACTTTTGACCAAAATGTTTTTCCGCCACCTGCCAAAAAGCACCTGGAGTCTGGTGCAGAGTCCTCGCCTCTCCACTGTACCCCCCTCTACAACCTCCTCGTCACAGGGATGTGGAACATGCAGCAGCACTGAGTCTTTACCCCCAGTTTCCACAGCCATCAGAAGCTGACATTTTTTAATTTGTTTAAAATAATGAGCTGAAAACATTGTTCTCAGGGGCTGCGAACCAAACCCCTCATACTGGGCTCTTCCTCTCTCCCACAGTGGGAATTACCAGCTTACAGTCACCCTTCTGCCAGGGGAACCTCGTTGCTGTGGGTCATCTTTGTTTGCAGGACAGGGAACTGTTTTTGAGCAGCTTGTTGTATCCAAGGGTGCTTTAGAGATTTCCAAAGAGTGGAGGGATTTTGGGGACAGATGTGAAAGGGAAGACACCAAGGAGGATGCTGTGCAATGATAACAAAACACAAAGCTCTGTGAATTCTCCTGCACCAAGGGTCCTGTGGCAAGACCTGGAGCAGATGTTGAGCCACAAGGGACAAAACGGCTTTTGTGGGACAAAAGGTGTCTCTGTAGCTGTTCTGACCCAGGCTGATTCCTGGCCTGCTGCCCCTTACCTGCTCTGGACAGCCCAGAACAGCCATGCAGGCAAAGAGCACAGCCCTGCCCGCTCACCCAGCTTGCACAGGCTCTGCATCACCAGGCTGCCTGCCACAAGGTGTGGCATCCTCTGGGATACTGCTGGGACTCTGGTGTCCCAGCTCTCAGTGTGAACCCTGGGAAGTAGCACAGTGGGACAGGAGTCTTTTCCCACACTCAGTGGCTACATTCTCTCTCTCCTCTGCAGCCCATCCGTTTTTCTCTTTCACTTGGAGCCAGTTGTCATCCTTCCATCCATCCCACGTTGGCTTTTCAGTCCTCTGAAAGCCTTTTCATTCCTTTCCTGCCTTCCTAAAATAGCCCATGCTTCTGCTGGCATGTTCCCCGGCTGCCACGTGGGAAGAAGCTTACCCTCCTTGGAGATTTCACACCTCCGGGAGGAGGGTGTGTTTCCCATTGGAGAGCAGCCGCTGCTGGCAGAAATCTCCGCCTCTGCACAAGTCCGTGAGCCCAGAAGGATTCTCATGGCAAATCTTTTCCTTTGCTGGAGAGATGTGATAACTCTTGGACAGAGTCTCTTCTAAGAACTTGTCACAGGGGAGAACTCTACTTTGAAGTTCTTAATCCCACTCTTCCCTCGGAATGAGCTCCCCAGGACAGAGCTCTCCATTCTCCACGAAACTGAAATGCTTAAAAAAGGAGAGTCTTAAATATTAGGGGAGATTCTTGCAGCACTTTTGAGGAAGGCCTGTGAAGCTGAAATTGTTTGTCAGGCCACATCCATGCAGGTCCCCTGCAGCTGTGAGCAGGGGGCCAAACATCTGCAAGGAACCAGTCCCTGCCTGGACAGTGCTCATTCTTCTGACAGGTTGGGTGAGAGGGCTGGAATCGGCCTTTTTGGCATATTCTGAGCCCTTCTTCCTGCCAAGTGCCAATCTGCACTCTGGCAGCCACGCTCGGCAGAGCTCGCTCGCCCGCCCTCTGGTGCTGGAGCTCAGGTGGGTGTTGGGATGCCCTCCCAAGGCTGGAAGGGACTGGCACTGAGGCCTGGCCTTGGCACAAGGGTGGTGGGAGTCCCACCAGATTGAGCCTTTCCTTGTCTCCGTTTTAATGGCATCCAGCAGAGCCAAGAGCCTTGCTGTGTTATTTAAACAATCCTGTTTTTTCCCAGGCAGGAGAGGCTTGGAGAGAGCTGCTGAGCTGTGAACAATGCGTGGCATCTTTAGGACGGTGGAGGGAGAATCACGCAAGCAAATCCTTACAGTGACACCTGGGCTCTGCCTGCTCATAGCTTCTCCCTGGCCACAGCCTCTGCCTGCCCACAGCTATCGCTCAGACTGGAAATGAAGAACGCAGATTCTAAAAAAATGCCCCCAAAGCAAACACACAATTTCTGTGGCCTTTGCTGTCCCCACAAGTGGGAGGGACAGCAGGGAAGGACTGGCACAGGCGCCAGTGCCTGTCAGAGGGGTTGGACACTTGTGTATGTCCAAGCGTGGGGCAGAGCAGGCACATCTGATTTCTGCAGTGACCTTTCTGCTAGTGTGACTTCAGGCATGTTGGGCAGGTGGATTCATTCATCTTCTCTGCAAATGTTACTTTAAATCCAGGTGGTTCAGCATAAGAGACAGTTTAGGAATTACGCAGCTTTCTGACTGATGAGCTCTTCTGCTGTTGCCATCATTCCCCTAATAATTATGCCCATGCACAGCTCTGTGTTTGATTGTGCTGGAAGATGGATTCTTGTTTCCTGCAGGCATGCTGGATAAAATGACTTCCGTTTCAAAGCTCTGTTTGCAAAGTTCCCTTTGTTCCCACTGCGAAATTCCTGCGTCGAGCAGAGCCCATTCTGCTCCGCAAGGCTTTTGAGCACCATCTGGGTGGGTTCCCCGGGTTGCCTTCAGATTGTTCTCAGGATGCAGTCAGTGCTTGTCAGTCAGGCTGATGCATTGGCCAACAAAATAACACCGAGAAGAATGTTTGGTTTCATCTGTCACAGAAAAAAGCAGCCGCTCAGTTTGAGGGCTGGGCTTTGGGGTCTCGGTCTGGCTTTTACCTTTCCAAAGGCAGACCCAGATCTGGCTGCTGGCATTGGACCCGGTGCTGCTGGGGCCAGTGGACCGATACTGGATGGCAATAAGAGAACTGACAGACCTTTGCTCTTTCTTTCTGCTTCCTCAAAATCCTTCTTTTCCCGTTTTTTTCATACAGCTAGCACAGCTCCCTGCCTGGCGAAGCTCCCTGACTTTCCTGCACAAACTGATTGCAGATTTTCTTTGCTGGGGGGAAAACTGCCAGCGGATCCGAGTGGCCCAGGACAGGCAGAGTCCCCCCAAGATCTGCCCTCATCTGGGCTTTGTTTCTGGAATTTGGTCCCTCCGAAACGGCTGCAGGAACACTCAGAAACTCGTGGTTAGAAGCTGCATTACCTTTATATCTGAGCACTTCATGGCTGGTAAATGAAATGAGAGCTGGATATATGTGTGGCAGTCAGAAAAATCATGTGTACGTGAGCAGAGCTTTGGACTCAGTCTGTTACAGTTACAGGAGACTGGTGAATGCTTTCATTTTCATTTCTCTTGACTAATAAGTTTATAGAATCACAGAATCATAGAATCCCAGCATAGTTTGAGTTGAAAAGGACTTTAAAGCTCGTCCAGTTTCACTCTGCTGCCACAGGCGGAGACACCTTCCACTATCCCAGGTTGCTCCAAGCCCCATCCAACCTGGCCTTTGATACTCCCAGAGATGGGGCAGCCACATTTTCTCTGGGGAACCTGTGCCAGGGCCTCTCCACCCTCCCAGGGAACGATTTCTTCCTAATATCTAACCTAAATTTTCCATTTTTCAGTATGAAGCCACTGCCCTTTGTTCTCCCTGTCACTCCAGGCCTTTGTAAATAGTCTCTCTCCTTTCTTGTCAGCCCTTTCAGGTACTAGAAGGCTGCAATGAGGTCAACCCAAAGTTCATGCAGCTTTACTTGCAAAAATTGCACCCAGGCACTCTGTCCTGTACATTTCCTTATGTTCTTCTGGTTTACTTTGTTGATGTCCAGGGTGACTCTACAGATGTGACACCATGCCACCAGTGCTGGCCAGAAGCTGTGAGGGCTGGTGCTGGTGGTGCTGGGGAATCCCTGTGCCTCCCGTGACTCCGTGGCCAGCGGCTCCAGCGCCTCTGGCAGCTGCCCAGTGGCACTGGGTGCTCCAGGCAGGCAGCAGGGCAGCCCCTGCAGCTGGCAGAATTCCTGGATGAACTGGAAAAGTTGAGACATTTGGGCCGTTTTCTGCCTGCTCACACATCGGCAATCAGCCTTGGAAAGGGTTTGGAGAGACATGGCTCCAGGACCCTGATTTAGAATTAATTTCTGCTGTGGAGCTTTGAGTCCAAGTTAATCACCGTTGGATTTGGGATTACTATGCTTGTAGGAAAGGCTGCTAAAACCCCACTTTTGTCATGATCCAGCAGCTCATAGGGCTTAGCTCTTGACTGAAGGAAAATGTGCGTGTCAGGGAGTTTTGTGATCCCCATGGGGTGCTGGAGCTGCCGCGCTGGGAGAGGAGAAGGAGGGCCCTCACATGTTGTTTCATTTCTAAAATGATTAAATTGAAGTTGCACTTAAATTCAAATCAGCCACTCAAATTAACAATTCTAATGTTCCTGATATATTGATCTGTTGGTTGAGACCATTTGGAGCAGACCATAATTAAACCACAAAAGCCCGGGCACCAGAAATGCTGAGGGAATAGCACAATAGCTTGGGAAGAGCTGTACAGTCCTGCCCTTAACCCGTTATGTCCCTTTTTTTTTCCTGGGAAAAGCCAGGCACAGTGCTGGGAACGTCCCTGAGAGGAGCAGTGCCAGGATGCGTCACAAGCCTGGTGTGGCAGGAAGGAGGTTTCACAGGGGCAGTGGGACAGGACCCTCTCCTGCCTGCCATGCTGCAGGATTTTGGCTAAAGGGAGTTGTCCCTCTTTGCAGGGACTGGGGAATCCAGCGCCAGGGGCTTGAGGCTGAGCGCTGCTCGAGGCTGAGGCTAGTGATGGGCACAATCTGCACTTGATGGGATTTGATCCCTTCCCACCATCACAGACTTGTTTCATGTTGGTCCTTAAATCTGCCTCTGGCAACACACAGTTATTTCCACTGGGAGAAATGGAGGGAGGGCAGCAGGGAAGCACCTTTATATATATTTTTATATGCATACATATATATATATTTATTTTAAAAATTATGTATATATATAAAAGTAATTTTTTCCGATGCTTGCACTTCTTCCCCACAACAATCATCTGAGCCTGTTTGTTGCTATATTTTCTCCCCTGTGTGCACTGATTCAGTGGCTTACACAAACTCACCAGATGATCTGATGGAACAGGGAATCAGCTCCCGAGCCAGTGCAAGCCCAGGGTAACAGCTCTGGTTGCTGCAGACTCCTGGGGCTGGACACGGAGCTGCCAGCCCTTCCCAACGGGTCTGTTGACCCGGCTTTGATAAAACTCAGCCTTGATTTCTGCACAAACACTTCTATCAACACGGGAACCTAAATACTGAATAATTGCAAGGAAAAAAAAAGCTTTATTCCTCCATTCTGTTTTGGCTTTAATTACAGAAGGTTGGCATTTTTCATACCATTTAAAGAGAAATGAGACAGGAAAAGGTCAAAACACAAGGGGCCTCGAACATCTCTAATTCCGTAATGGAGAGCAATACAAGGCTCTAATATTTGAACAATCAACGTGGACTTTTGTTATGAAGCCCAACATGTGATGGAAGAAGGTAAGAGGCTTTTAGATCTATTAGAAAACTGGTGTGCTGGGAACGGAGGGAAATGATGATGGGAAAATTAAAATTCAGCTCCAGCAGAAGGTTGCAGTGTTCAACTTGCAGCTCAGTGCATCGATCTGTTCCAGCATTTGACTTTCAACCATGACAAAACTGTGGGCAAATTAATTGTTCTCCAGGATATTAGGCATCAGAGTCTATTAATCCTCTCTGGAGTCGGATGCTCCATGAATACTAATGCAAACCCAGCGCTGCAGTCGTGTCTTTTCCCGCTCGAAGCCGCCGCTGCCGCTGCCATGGGGGCAGGGAGGGAGGGAAGCCTGGGTGCCAGTCAGCCATTTGCTGCTTTTATTCAGATTTAAGGCTGATTACAATTGGGAAGAATTGTGTAATATGGCAAATCCTCCTCTGAGCCAGGCAGGCTCTGGAAATCAAGAAAGCAAGAGGCAATGTTACGTGTTTTCCACAAGGAAAAAGTGAAAGGCATAAGTTATTTATGCAAATTTGATCTGTATTCAGACGTGTTTTAAGGAAGATCTCAGGAAATCATTTCTTAATTACACATATAGATTGCACTTACTGTGCCTGCATCCAGGCTCTTTTCTCCCAGACTAAAACATGTGGAATAAGTAGCTCGTTTCTCGTGATTGTTTTACAAACACGTAAAATGTCTCTCCCTCAGTATTCCCCTTTCCCAGAACCCTCCCTCTCCTTGCCCCACACCTCCCAATACTCTTTGGGGGCAGGAACCCAGCTCGGAGCCTCCGCAGATTAATTCTGAGCTCTAATCTGCATATTTCTCTCAAGGAAATGGAGGCTGCAGGAAAGGGATATTGAAGATGTTTTACCTCCACTAATGCTGCACATTTAAGTAATCCTCTGGAATTCCAGAACAGCTTTAATCATCCAAAGCCCAGTCAGGACCATACTCTGTATAATTAATCCACATTGCATAATGTTGCCTAGTGAAAACGAATACTCTTCCAAATATTTGTCCAGCCTGTGTATCCGAGCTCATCCAACACATCGGATTCCAACTCCACATTTTGCTTCAGAACCAGGTTGCACTGAAGCAGCAAGGTGAGAGCAGCAATACTGGGGTTTGACACAAGCAGCTCTCCACTGACGACCTGGTGGTACGTTCCTGTCTAAGGCATGGAAGTTCCCTGTGGATCACGATGAGAATACATTACATTGACAATGCCAGATCCTTTTGTTTCCTCTTTCCCCTTGTATTTTCTCTTCACACTGTCCTTAACGCTTACAGATTGCTGCAAGGAGGGTGTTTGCAGTGAAAGAGCGGGGCTGAAAGATTTGGGTGCAAGGGGGACCCCAAAACAGGATCCCAACCCGTTTGCCTGGGGTGGTGGGTAAGGTGTGAGTCGCTGCAGAAGCTCTCCCAGTGCTGGCATCACAAAAATGTAATTTCTAAAAGCCTGTCTGAGAGGAGAAGACGTGGACGTGCTGAGCTCCTACTCAGTGAACTGGGACTACCCAGGGATAAGCTTTCCGAGGCTCCCTTTTTCCCCAGGGTGGAAGCACTGCAGTGCAAAGGGAGCAGAGCTGCTTGCCTGCACTCTAACTGAGGAGATATTTATGTCTGTGCAAACACAGCACGCGCCTTCCGCATGATTTGGAGCTAAATGCAGTGTTACTTAATTAATGCATATGTAACACACAAGGCTATTACACCTATTAGAGCTCTTGAACAATTAAAATTCCAGTGTCCTCTCTGCCACTGGGTGTCCACGACAAAGGGCTGAAAATCTTCCATCCATAAACAACTGGCAAGAGGCAAGAAAAACCCTGGCTGACCAACAGCCAGAAACAGTTCTCAGGTTTGTGTGGATTTATGAAATATCCTTGAGAGTCTCAGACCCAGGGAGGTGGTGAGAGAGGGTGCAGCCCCCAGTCCTTGCACTGCCTGGTATCCCTCAGAGCATCAGGCTGCCCAAAGGGAGCTGAAACAGGGCTGGGAGGATGATGGCCCAAGCAATGGCAGAGCAGTTCATGACAAGTTGGGTTCCCTGGATTCAACCAGCACCAGAGCAGGAAATCTGCTGAGAAGCCAGAAGTAGATAAATCTTTGAGAGAAAGCTTGTTCTGGAGATGTTTCCAGCTCAGACTCAGTCCTCAGAGGCTGAAGCTTCCTGGAGCTTGAGCACGGTGCTGGATGATGGCTCTGCTCATGAATCACAGCATTGCCACCAGTGCCCTCAGAGACACACCAGCTTCTGGCTGTGCTGCTGAGGCTGCACCCTGCTCAGGGTGGTCGTGCCTTTCCAGACAGGCTGAGACACCGTGGACACTGATGCTCGTGCCGCTGTGGGGATGAATCCCAGTGGCAGGGGGTGAATGAGATCCCCACAGAGGTACTGCAGCTTGCCCTGGAGGTGGCTCAGAGAGGGGACAGTGTCAGTGCCAGCCTGCCTGGCTGCAGGTCTCCTGGCTCTGGGCAAGGTGTTTCCCAGCATGGAGCCCCAGCAGGTCCATGGGTGGTGGCCAGGGTCTGGCACAGCGTGGCCAGGGAGGCCAGAGCAGAGGCCTGGCGTGAGAGCTGCCTCCTGACCTGTGCTGCATAACCCAGTCCTGCCTCCCATTTCAGGAAAGCTGACTTCAAATAAAAGAGCCCTTTGAAAAATCATGAGGCATTTTATTCATGATTACGTTTGGTCCAAAGTCTTTTGACAAGAAAATAGGTGATCCAGCTCAGAGAGCGTTTCTTTTCTAGTACATAAGAAACCCATTACACATCTTTTATAAAAAACAAAAACTTTCTTATTCCCTTTGAGCAGTGTGGCCAGCTGTCAAAGGAGAAACTCAGACTCCAAATGGATTTAATACAAACCAGACCCCGATGCCTTGTGCATTGTTTAACCGTGGCTTCAGTTTCCTTCTCCTCCTTTGCTGCATCAGGTACTTGCCATGTAGAGTCATAAGTTTTTAATGTTTAAAATATAACACATTGTTTCAGTTAATGTAATTGTCCTCCCATTCCCCCCGCTCCTCCCCGCCTCATCCCCTGGGGTTTCATCTCCTTTCCCTTCGTTTTGGTGTGATGGCAGCTCTCTGAGGGGAGCCTGCTCCTGGCTCAGCTCGGCATGGTGGTCTCCAGTGGACAGAGCTGTTCCTGACCTCAGCTGCACCTTTTCCATCATATTCCTTTCCCCTTTTAAATAGACTGGCACAACCTGGAAATGCCTGGAAGCTCTGCAGGACTGACTGCCTTGCCCCTGCATCTCGTATTGGAAAGCCCCACTGTTGGCTTGGGAATCCTGTGCATCTGAGCCCTGCACTGGGGCCTCCACACCTTCTCCTCTCTGATGAACAGCCACTGTGGAACTGCTAGGTGAGATGAGCCTTGGGCAGCTTTGTCTCCAGCACCTTTAAATTTAGCTGGTCTCATCCCTCCTGCTCCCTGGCAATGCTGGGCACAATGTGAACGTGCTCCTTGTCCCTGCCTCTGCCCTGGGAGTGGTTACAGCTCGTGGCACCTCATGCTGTGCCTGGAACATGTCCCTGGTGCAGGGGGATTGATCCCTCAGTGAGGCCACAAGCGTTGGGCTGAGAGAAATGAATAAAAATCAAATCCTGACAGTGAAAATGCATCTGAGTCTGGGGAGGTATTGCTGTGGGGTCTGCTATGCTGCCTCTGCTTGTCTTCACACCAGAAAGGTACCAGGCACATGCACTGTCTTCACTGCATGACCACACCTCTGCACCACAGGTTCACACCAGCTGTTTCCCTTATCATGTTACTGACTCCGTGGTGCTCTTTCTGTGGAAAAAAACATTGTTGATTTGTTTAAAAAAAAAAAAAAAAAAACTACATCCCTGCAGCAGACACACATACACAAATATTTAATTACAGTGAAAGTAACAATTTTGAAGTTCATTGACCTTTTCTGTTTGAAAGAAAATGTCTGAAGGAAAAGGCACTCAGGAGGAAATCCTAAGTATCCCACAACTGCAGATCCAGGAATCTGGCAGCTGCCTGTTTATCTTGACTGTCTGTTGGTGCTCTCACATGGGTCCTACCCTGGCTAGAGGCAAGAAACCTGTTAGTCCATTGCTGAGGAGAACGTGTGGCTTTTCTCTTGGGTGCCTGAGCTGAAATCACTGATGAATGATTCCTCTTTATCCATGAGAAAGGGGAACTGAAGAGCGAGACGTGGTTGTCCCCAGCGAACTTGAATGTTCATGAATTTTTGAGCTGAAGAGGTGGGAACTGGAAGGAGTAGGAGGCCAAGACATGGGTGACATGGATGAGTTGGATTTGTGACGGCTGTTGGTGAGCTGTGGAAAACTCAGGAATGCTGAACACCTGGTTGTGAGCTTGTGCTCAATAAACCTCGGAACAGAGGCTAAAACTTGGTGAGGGCAGTGGCTGCACTGTGAGGGTGTGCAAGGGATTGCCATCCCCCCGGATGATGTGAGCCTGGACAGTCCTGCTCAGAAGTTGAGTGTGACCATTTGATAAAGAGCTGAGAAACTGGAGTGAAATAGACACCAGTGGAGAGTGTTTGTGGAAGATAGATGCATCCATTGAAATAAAACATATTTTAATGTAAGTAAATACAAAATCATCCCTCTTATAGAGGCCGAGAATGATGGATTTGTTGTCAGAGCAGGAGATGGTTTCCCATTCCCTAACGACTTTGCAAAGCATCTGAGCAGACAGAGGCCACAGGCACAGTGCCTTGACCTTGTGATTAAAGAGCTAATTCATTCAGGGGATGCACAGGAAGGAGCAGTAAGTATGAGCACTATGGTTTTATGGCACAGTAAAGTGGCCTGGCATTGGTGAGAGGGACACCAGAATATGGCCCATGGCTCTGGTGTCCAGGTTTATAAAGCGATCCTAGAGGTGTCAAAGAAATCCACAATTTGTTTATGAGATGAAGAAAATGAGTTACAGAAAAAGAGATTAAATGAGATTAAGAAGAAGAGTGAATGCCTTCATTAAATCCTGAAGTACCTTCTCAGGAGAAAGTACCAGGGATGGGGGGTCCTCAAGCCTTCCAGCAAAGGCAGAACTGAGCCAAAGGCTACAGGCAGGAGCAGGACGTTTAACATGGAAATCAGGCTCACACTGCGGGAGGGAGAGTAATGACTGACTGGAAAAAACTACCCAGGAAAGTTGTGTATTTTCCATCTCCTCACACGTCCGAGACAGGCAGCATGGCCCATGGGGAGCGAGGTGTGAGCTATACAAGTTGTTTGCCCGCAGCTGGGGGAGAGAGTGAGCCTGGACTGGCAAGCACTGGTGGAGCTGCGGGATGTCTGTGGGGACTGCTGGGCCTCACCCTCGGGTGTCTGTGGGGACTGCTGGGCCTCGCCCTCGGGTGTCTGTGGGGACTGCTGGGCCTCACCCTCGGGTGTCTGTGGGAACTGCTGTCTCTCACCTGTGGGGTGTCCATGGGGGCAGCTGGGCCTCACCTGTGCGGTATCTGTGGGGCCTGCTGGACCTCACCCTTGGAGTGTCTGTGGGGGCAGCTGGACATCGCATTCGGGCTGTCTGTGAGGGCAGCTGGACATCACACTCGGGGTGTCTGTGGGGGCAGCTGGCCCTCACCCCCAGCCACCGCCACAGTCAGTGCCATGCCTGGCACCAGCCGGGCACCGAGGCCTGCTGGGGTGGCTGCCCTTATTGTTCCCATTGATGTTGCTTCACAAAGTGTTTAATAATTTCCTGAAGGAACAACAGCATGATCCTTCTGTGGGAATGTGAAGTGGCAGCTTCAAAGCTTTGAGGAGTGGAGCAGCTCACCCAGCAAGGCAGAGGCTCCGGCATCGCATCCTGCTGCTGTGCAGCCTCCAGGGGCCTCGCGCAGAACCAGCGAGGATGCTCAGAAATGGGAAAGAAAAGCATCAGGAGGGAAACAACAACAACAACCACAGCAGTAACAAAGCTTGGAAATATCAGTGCTTTCTGACAGGTTTGAAAACAAACACAAAAAATAAATAATAAAACGACCAGGGAAAGAAGTATCTTCTTAAAACGAAGCACTTAAAAGTGCTCCTTTGGGGCTGAAGAAAATCTCTGTGGCTGCCAGTATTTTGCGAAAAGCTGCAACTTAGTGACAAAATAATGCATTTTAATTTCCCCGGCACAGCCAACTGACAAAATCCCTGGTTCTGTCTGTTTGGTCCTTGTGTCCTGCCCCCCTCAGATGCTGCCCTGGCCCTGGGAGCCAGGGGTGGGACAGGAAATTGCTACTGCTTTGGGGAGGGGGGAAGCACTGTGAACAGCCGGGCTGAGGGCGCAGTGGGGGTAGGATGCGGCAGTGCTACACCAGCTCCCATTGCAGTGGGGATTCTTGGCTGGGGTCATCAGGTAGCTGGAGAACCTCTGCTAAGAACCTCTGGCTCCTTCAGTGGACAAATAAATATTGGATATAATGATCTGTAAATTAAAAGGTGTTCTAGAAATATAAAGCAAGAGTTATACCCACTTAAGGTGTCAGAGAAGATGCTTTTAGCGCAGTGTCATGACTCAGGTGCGTTTCTCCCACTGACAGTGATGAGCGGCTGTGTGGAACCCACCTCTGCACGGTGGTACCGGGGGAAGCCAGTGAGGAGCAGCAAGTGCATTGTGTTGAGGGGCATGTGCCAGGTCTCTTCAGCACCTCATGGACACCTCATGGGCCAAACAGCAACAAGGACACACAGCTGTTGGGCATCAGAGCCATGGTGGGTGTGGGTGGCTGCCCCAGTGTGGTGACCTGCCTTTTCCCAGAGCTGGGAGAGCTCAAGCTTCCCTGGGGGATGACCACACAGCAGGGATCTGCCTTTGGTCACTGCTGCCAGGCAAATGGCACAGGAAGGTGATGCCCTCCCCTCTGTTGGTGTCTTGGTTCCAGGGTTGGGCCCAGTGTCCCATCCAAGGCAGCCGTGACTCAGTTACCCCCATGGCCTGTGCTTCTGGCCCTGCCTGCAGAGGCTCTAGGAGAGTCCTGTGGAATTAGCGATCCTATGGCTTGATTTAATTTTCGGTCTACTTTAACTCTAACAAAGCGGCAAATTGCTTCCTGTAGTTGTTTTACTTTTATTTATAGGGTAATTTGCATCATGAAGACAAGTTGCCCTATCAATAATGGTGGAGCAATTAAGGTCACCTGTCCCCTCCTCTCCTTCTGAGGGTCTCATCTCTCACTTGCATGTCTCATCTTGATGGAGGATTGTGATGGATTGGCCTTTGGGAGGCCAGCCCAAGCTCTCCAGCTCCGACTGCGTTGCTCACACACGTTCCCAAAGCTCAGATCAAAGCTGCTGCTCTGCTTTTGCTATGTGATATTTTCCAGAAGAAAGGGATTGTTTGAGGCCCTTCCAGTGGGAGTTATTTTGCAAAGGAGAAGGGTGCAGGCATTCCCTGAGAACAAAAGTGGAAGGGAAAATATCTGGCTGGGCAATTAATATTTCATCATGAAACACGGCAGGGTTAAGTTCATTGCTGAGACCAGGTTGCTTGACTGAAAGAATTAAACCTGACTTATATTTTCTAACTTATATTTTCTCCTTCCCTCTTCCAACTTCCTTCCCTGCTGGAGCAGCCAGGGGACATGGTGGGTCAGTGGCTGGAGAAGTGCTGGCAGTGTGGCTGCTGGAGTCAGGGAGTATAGAGTGAGAAGGGAGAGGGAGATGAGGCTGGACACAGAGCCTCTCCGATGCTCCTCTCACTTTTAGGGCAGTCTTAAAACGTAGCAGGTGTTGGGAGGTCAGGATACCTGAATGATGTGCTGGATGAACTCTCTGCGCTCTGGGAGGTGGGAACAGGCAGAGGTGCCCTGGCCTGTGTGGCTGCTCTGCACATTGAGCTGAGCGCTGGATCCTCGTCTGGCTGCAGGAGCAAGTGCTGTGCTTCCCCACGAGCCCAGGCTCTCCAGGGATGTCATCTCCCACACAGATGTCACCCCAGGCAGGTCGGGCACCTGGCTGAGGAGTTCTGGTGCACGGAGCTGCAATTCCCATCCCTCCTAAGACAGAGCATACTCACACTTTCATTTATTCCACTTCAATAAACATCTGAAGACATCTGTAGGAAACTTGTACTTTAAAGTAAAAACATTTCCCAAACACCTCTTGGGGAAACTTTTCCTTTTCTACAAGTGAGAATTTGAGCTTGTAAATGTGAGGAATGGGAACAATGTTTCCAGTCCTCCCTGAGCAGAGCTTGGAGATCTGCAGATCAAACTCTCCTTCTGAGAAGGGTGAGATCTGAATCCTCTCAATGCAGCGTACAATAAATCCTGACATCCTCAACAGAGCAAACAGGCAGCAGGAAGCAGAACAAGTGACCTGCAGCTGCTCCTGGGACACAAAGAACTCCTGAGAGCTTGAGGTCAGCTTGATCCACCAGCAAATCCCAAGCTCCCACTTGCTGTAAGGGGACAGCCCTCACCAACAGGGCCCTTCTGCTGCTCTGCTCTGCTTCTCCCATCACCAGCAAAGCCCAGCAGCTGCTGGCTTCATGACCTGGGAGCCATCTGAGGAAACCTCTGTATCCGCATTAGCAAAGTGCAGGGAGAGAGCCCAGGCTGGGTGGCGCAGCCTTTGTCATGCCAGCCAGAAGAGCTGGATGGCATTTCCTATGTTCCATGCAGTATCTCTTGGTGAGTCATGGATGGTGAGGTTGTCGGTGTGCTACGAAGGACATTTGGGATTTGACTGGGAACTGTTTGTTGACCAGCTCCTGCTGATGCCCCATCCCAAAGACCTGGGAAAATGCACAGGAACCTCTTGATTTCCAAAGCTTTTCTTACCTCCAGTGTCTGTGCCTTCCATGGGACTGAGATCCCCCCTGAGTTTTCCCCCTCCTTCCTCACCAGCCTCTCCTGCCTCTTGTATGACACCAGTGCCACATCCCAGATTCCCAGCACCAGATACACCCAGTTTGATGTTTTTTAAAACCAATTCTCTGGAGCTGCCTGCTGTCAGAGGGCTACAGTGCATTGCCTGTGTCCCTGCTCCCCATTGCAGCGGGGCCTGGGCTGTACCTGCCAGGTACACAGCCCTTCCCTTGGATTTTGGAGACGGTCACTGCTGCCGTCTGCCCTTCCGTGTTATTGGTGTGCACATGTTCACAGGGAAACAGTTTTAAATACGGTAATAACGAACATCCAATCCGTTACCCCAGCACTCGGGGACAGAGTGCTGGCAGTCAATCCGCAATTCCAAATCTGCATATTTATGCAGTTTCATTAATTATGTATTATGCAGCATTAATCCCAATAATATGTGTATGCTTGTTCAGTAGAACAGAGAGAAGAGACTCGCCTCGCAGAAGAATTAATCAGAGAGCCATTCACAGATCCCACATCGCTTTAGGTTGCAATTACAAGTATTTTTACTTAAAAGGTTTTGCGTTAAAAAAAATTAATTTTGCAAGATTTTGAGGTCCCCACGTAGCCACAAAAATTTAAGTTGAGCTCTGAAAAATGGCTCCTCCATGTCTTCTGGTAGCAATCACAGCTGAGCAAAGAGGGGCTTTGAAGAGGGATTCCTGTCAAACAGGCTGTTAATTATCTTGGTGGAAGAAGAAACTGAATTTCTCGGGGCAGGGAGCAGAGTTTGTGTGCTGTGTTTGTTCAGTGGTGACCGAGGCCACTGTCGGCTGCTGCAGGGCTCTAAGTAATCAATAAGATGCCTTCAGAGTAAGCAAACGAGGTAAGTTCACTAATTGTGGTGCCCCACTCTCTGTCGTGAGGGCAGTGTGTATTCAAGGGCCACTCTCTGATGTGGGACAGGTCCCCTGACCGGCCCAAGCCAGCTCTGTGACATCCCTGGAGCATCAGAGGATTTGCTCTCACTGCTTTTATGAGTAAGAAAAAAAAAAATCAGGCAGCATGGAGGAAAGGAAAGGAACAGGGGCAAATACCCAGTGCCAGACTTGTTCCTGAGGTGGGAAGTGGAAGCCTGAAACTGCAGCACTCACCCTGGCAGGTGCCTGCTGCACTCCCAAGGGCTGGAACCAAGTGTGGCCATTTCTCAAGTTCTTCAGGCTCTTTTGCTTGCATCTAGAAAAACAGAACCTATTTTCAAGGGGAAAAACACAGGAACAAAATGCAAATCTGCTGCATGGTGCTTGCTCCCTGCAACAGGGGAAGTGTCACTGGTGGTGTGGCAGCTGTTGGCAGGCACGGTGGCGTTCTGGGAAGATCCGAGTGCTGGGGTGCTCCACACATGGTGACCATGGAGACTGCCCTCCCCTGCCCTCCCCTGCCTGTCCCTGCCTGTCCCTGCCCTCCCCTGCCTGTGCCTGTGCCCGTGCCCAAGCTGCCAGCACCGACGATGCCAAAGAGCCCAAGAGGAATTGGCCCTGGTTGGAGTGAGGGATGGATAATGCATAGGCAGTGGGTATGACTGATGTAATAAAATAATATCGTCAGGACATTTAGATAGGAAAAAATGCAGCAAGGTAATTCCTCACACTGGCGTAATTCCTGACACTGGCTCCAATTTGTTTTCATTAGTGGTTTGCTAATGCATTTATTAGCCATTACATATGTACAGCAAAATGATGAGGTTTCCATATCTATATATGCAAATGAAATATGTCTGGCACATCTGCGGATGGGCCGGGTGAACACCGGGCTCATTCGCATTTTCCTCATGAGACTTTTCTGGATTATTTTTTCGGACTGCAATGGAAAGACCACCCACTTTTCCTCAAGAATTTTATTTTCTCTGTGTGGAGAGCTGGGGGATTGTGAGAACACAGGCCCCTTTAAAACAGGCAGAAATATACTGAGAGCTTCAGGCTCTGACAAACTCTTTAGAAAATCGGGTGATTTGGGTCCAGCTGTGTAAATGTTTTCAGTTTCGCTGCTGGGGCCCCGAGTTTGATTCGGTGCCAAGACAAGCCTTGCTCAAGTTGTTTTTGGCAAAGGCTCCTGGCTGAGGAATGTCAGCATCACTTTCAAAATATGATGGTTTGTAATTTGGACCACAGAATGAAAACTGAGCTGCTGGTACATTTTGCCATCATCTAATTACCAGGTCCCCAATTACAGTCAAGGACCAGCTCCACAGCCGGGTGCAGGGACGGTTGTTCCCATTGTGAGGCATTTCTCCATGTACATTTCCCTGAACACATTCCTGGAATGCAGACAGGTTCTTCAACATGCCAGCACCGGTTCACAGGGATGTGGATGTGGGTGTGGGTGTGGGTGTGGGTGGGTGTGGGTACCAGGGTGGGTACCTCACTCTCCAGCAGCTCAGCCCTTCCCAGCCAGCACTGGGTGCTGACGGAGCGGCTGCCGCATTCCAATTGCCATTCCTTCGGCCACCATCCATCCATGCCCATTGCCAAACAATGGCACTGCATCAGCCACAGCGTGTCTTTGATACAGTTGTGGCACCCTGGAACACTTTGAGAGTGCTTCCTCTCACCATCTCTCACTGGCCCTGTGCCTCCCCCACCCTCCCAGGGATGCTCGGGGTGGCAGGATGGATGTTGGATGCTGTGTGGTGCCGTGTGGGTGCTGTGAAGTGCCCACCCCAGCTTCACTATCTTCCCACTGGATCCCAATGAAACTTTGGATTTCTGTGAGGAGCAGGAGCCGGAGCCGACCGTGGTGGTTCCCGCAGAAGCCTTGGAGGCTGCTGCTGATGTGGAATCTAGGCACAGAGGGCTTCCCACAAAGGCCTCCTGTATCTACCAGGAGTTAGTTGATGGATATGCTAATCTCATTATTCACGTACATAATTACAATCTCAGGGTTGCGAAGCTTTTTAGGTAATGAAGGTTGAGAGAAAGAATTTATCTAACTTTTGGAATAACCATGGATATTATTTGACTGTTGAATACAAATGTTCTCCCCGGGCTTCTCAGAGGGTGGCTGTGTTTTCAGGGTCTGCTCAGTGGACAGGACACAGGCTGGGCACCTCGGGCAGCAGGGAATAGGAGGGAGCATCTTTTTGGGGTGGGCAGTGGAAGGAAAAGTCCTTTGTCATCCCATTGCACACGTTGGGGCTGTTGTCCCTTACCATTGGCTGGCATAGGTTGAAAGACCCCCAGGAGGTGGGTGGGAGCGGGGGGTGCTGCTCTGCACCTCTGAACTCTGGCACTGGAAAACTTCCTGCCATTTTCAGTTCAAGTCAGTTAACAGGCAGCTCATACCTGCTTGTTCCCACACCGTGCTGGCCTTTGATTCGGTAAAAGAAACTCAAAAAGGCCAGAGATGTACGCGTGACTCAGCTCTGGTGACCTCCGTCTCCCTCTTCCTCTCTCCAACCGGTGGCTCGTGGGCTCGCACTGGCCAACAGGCTGTAGGGATCCCTTTAATTTTGTGTCTCCCTGTGTTTAAGGTCAGCGAAAGCAGGATCTGCTCAATGCCTTTGAAAATCAGACTGATAGTACTTCAGAGGTCAGACAGTGTAAAATGAAAGTGCCCAGAACTAAAAGCCATTTTTGGTTATCTGGCCCATAACCTCTCCATGGTTTTGCGTCCTTCTCTGCAGACTGGAGTGAATAACATTAACCTCCCTTGCCGGAGGGCAGAACGACTTACAGACTGCTTACAGACTGCTCCAACATGAACCAGTGGTGCTGAGAATTCTTTTTATTATAAGCACACAGGCTCAGCTGACACCTTCAGCTCCCGTCTCTGTGAGCTCTGCTGCCCAGTGTCTGCTCCCCTCTCCCAGCATGGGGCACCCGGGGAGCACCAGCAATGCCACAGCTGTGCCTGAGCAAGGGCTCCCCGCCAGACTTTATTCTCACCAATGTTTTCTGATGTATCCATTACCCCAGCCTTGTCCAGGTCTGCTCTGGGCTCAGTTTTCTGTGTCCTCTCAGTTGTTGCTTCCCTGGAGAGATCCCTCAGCAGATCTCCTGTACTTACCTCACCTGCCATGTCTCCTGCTCTGTGCAGCACAGGATGCAGGTAAAACTTGCTGCCTGGTAGATAATGTGCCCAGAAATGAGAGCTCCCCTTGGTGTGCCCTGAATAATCACCAAAGATAAATGTGGGTGCAGCGTCATTAGAAATGCCTCCTGCTAATGCAGCTTAAGTGCTAATTCTTGTAGCTCTTCCATTGTAACAGCAAGAGGTTGATCTTTAATTGGGTTTCATGCTCTAAATGCTTCAATGACAAAGGTTTGAACAGGTGAGGCATGACTTACAGGAGCTGGATGAATATCTGTGAGCATTGGGAATCACTATCCACTGTCCTTTCCAGGCGTGATGAGAGAGAACAGAACTGGAGACGCAACTTCGGCTGGGGCCTCTTTTTTGCAAAATGTGGCAGAAAATAACGAACATGGTTGGATTTTGCCTTTCACCCACAGCACCATCAGGGTTTTTGGGTTGATTGGAACGGTTGGTTTAACCAAGAAACCTCAGGCTTTTGCTGGAGGAAGGGCTGGGACCTGGGTGGTGGCACTGATTTTTCCAGTGCAGTTTGCCATCTTCATGTCCCAGGAGCGTGGAAATACTCCTGCACCAGCTGAGCGCTTGGTCCTCTCTGGATCACCCAAAGTGTCAGGAATGTACTGGAACCCATTGCTAACACACACCTAAAACATTAATAGTGAGTAAGTTGCTTTTCTTTCTGTACTTCTTAAAATTAGATTTCTTGTTGCAAGATGGTGGCTCTGGCTGCTGCTGCTGCTGCGCCTTTCCTTTATTACTGTCTGTGTAAGATGGACTGTGGAGATCTCATACAGATTTTATGGGAACTATTTTATTTATAAGAATTTTCCTAGTGTCAGATGGATCTGACACTTCTGGAGTCCCCTTTGCCATTCCCATGCAGGAAGACAGCAGGAATGTTAAGACCCTGGCTCCCACCCCCACCCCTGACATGGCCCTGGGGCTTTTGTCAGACTCAGGGCTGAACTCTTCTAGGGCTGAGCATCTCTTGGGGCCAGGAGGAGGAGCTCAAAGTCACATTAAACAGGGAATGCTCAAACATCTTGTGTGACACAACCCACCCTGGGAAACACGAGGCGATGCCACCGCTGAGCTGCCAGGTCCCCGGGAGCTGCTGAGGAGCTGTCCCTTGTCTGGCAGTGGTAATTAAAGAGCTCCCCTGGGCTGTCTCTGCGAGGGTGCTCTGGGTCTGGGCAGGGTGAATTTACAGCAGGAAGAACTCACTGCATTCCCTGCTGCTGGGATTTGCATATCACGCTGAGGGAAACAAGACAAGCAAAGCACAGCTATAAATCACCAGGCCAGAAGGTGCATTTTGTAGGTAGGAGGATTTTTTAAACAAATACAGAGGAAAAGTCCAGAGCCCCCAAAGCCCTGCATGTGCTTGCCTGTGTCACCCTGCCGTGGTGCTATGGTGATGGTGAGCAGCTCAGCTCCTTCTTAGGTCTGGCTCTTGACTCCTTCTTCCCCTCTCTGTGATGTGGAGATGGTGATGGCTCAGGAGGCCGTCACACTCTCACCAGGCCCCTCACACCTGAGCAGGTGTCAGAGCTGGGGGCAGGAGGTGCTGCTGCCCCAGGGAGAGGCAGCAGCTCAGCCACTGCTGCTGAGCCATCAGCTGCCATCGCTAGCGCTGGATTGCTGTTTGCTCTTCTCTGTTGGCACATCTTCCCCCAAACAGGAGCTGGTTTCTGCCTACAGCACTTCAGAGCAAGTGAGGACACCAGCTCAGGCGATGGTGATAGCAGATGAGCCTGAAACTGGAGGGTTTGCAACCAGTGCTGAATGTTTAGGAGAATCTAGCCCAGCAGAGCCTTTAATTCAGGCTGAGATTCGCTTTGCTTGAAGTTATTGGATATGCCTGAGTTCTGAGCAGGAAACGGATCATTCATCCTTTAAAATCCTTCCCCCTCCCTTCTCCTCTCCTCTTTCTCCCGCCCAGGTGGGAAGCTCAGACGTGTGTTTGTGTTGTACCTGTGGCATTAATGACACCTCGTGCTGCTCATCCCAGGTGATGGTTTGTGCACAGACAGAGTGCTGCATCCCTGGAATGGCAGCCCTCCCCTGGGACTGGCAGCTGGATGTGCTCAGATCCATCAGGGCCAGGAAAGTGCCCTTGCTCAGTAACTGAGGCAAATATGTGTGAAATAGGATCGCTGCTATAAATAGCAGTAGGCTCATGAGAACATTGTTTATTGCTGCGGTGGGTGGTGTGAAGGCTGCCCTGCACTTTCCAGCAACACAGGAATGATGCTATCCCACTCCCGGCCCATTTATAGCCAACGGAAAAGATAAATGCGTTGGGTGGGAATTTTGAATTCCATGAAGACTTATTCATTGTTTTTAGCCCTCTCTTGCTTTCTCAGTGAAGACTGAAAACCCATCAATCACACCCCATAAGCTTCTTCATGAATCGCTTCCAAATGCTTGCAGAAATGCCCACCACCCCAAAGCCTATCAAAGTCAGCTCCTGCCAACTGAGAGCATGGATCCCTGCTCCCAGGCTCGTCTTCCTGGGAAAAAATAGCTGTTCCTTGTGCTATTTCTGGGTGACTCTGCAGGCACCTCCCATGGATGCACTGTTATGTTTTCTGCTAAGGCACATTAACATCTCTGGAGGACTCTGGCTGTCAGCTCCAGCCCCAAACAGTTCTATGATGCTGAATTTTAAGCGCCAGAGTCAACAGCATTAATCACGCGCTTAAAACGAAGCACTTTGGTAAGTCTGCAGGATCAAGGTCTTAAACCGCATGATCCTTGGAGCAGGGTCTTTCTTTGTGTGTGGACAGATTAGCACTCAAATAAAAAACATTGCTAAGAACTGCCCAAAGTGCCACGATAAGCCCTTGGTCTGTGAGGGAGTGCAGTCCATGGGTGTCAGAGCAAAGGCAGCAGGGACAGGAGGATCCATGTCTGCCAAGGCTCCTCTGCTCTCCTGTCCTGGTTATCCCTGTCCCTGGGGCTCTCCAGTTCCCTCTCCACTGCACAGATTCCTGGATGCTTGCTGCCTGGTGGATGAATTAAGTTATCCTTTCCAGTAAGTGCATTTCTCAGTCACATTGTTCACCAGAGGAGATGTGAAATCCTCGCAGCGTTCCCTCTTGTGCATAATGTCACATTCCCAGCTCCTCTCCCTCCTGCCTCCCGCCATCAGTCTGCTGCGCTGAGCTGAGAATGCCCACGAGCGAAGGCACAGAATATGCATGATATGCTCCATCATGTAGGACCAAATCATTTGCTCCCTCTATAAATCTATAGCCAAATCACTTTGTTTCCACATAAGAATCTCACGCTGTGTAAAACTAAAGGAGGAAATAATCGTGTGTCTGTTGAGATGTTTATCTCAGTCCTTCGCAGCCTCACCAGCCCCTCATCTTTTAATGAGGGAAGGAAAATCAGTCCTCTCCTCCTGCAGCAAGGGGTTTGGGGAGGAGATGCAAATGCGTTCCCCTCCCTGAGTTTGCCGTGTTGCTGTAAAACAGCAAACTTAATAAATCTCGCACAATTGGGCACAAGTCTTGTTTCCTTAAAAGCGATGTTCTCTATAATTGTCTATGACACAACATGCTACATATTAGTTATTTTTCCCTTAGTAGATCATCAGAGCACAGTGAAGCATTGCAGCCGAGGTAATTGAATGTCTTCTTTAAAACAATATGCTGCAAAAAGTCTCATGACAAGTGCCAGTGTCTTATTTTAAACAAATAACACCACAGATTTGGGGGAGAGGGAAGATTTCCGGAGGAGAGGATGGTTTTGAGCCATGGACAAATGGGGACTTGGCATCTGCCGCAGGAGAGCAGGTGAGCAGGCGCAGGCTGGCACGTTCCGTGGGCTGGTGGGGATGAGAGATGCCTGAATTCTCGGCAAAGCCACGGAGGAGACCTCGCGTTTAGCTTTGCTGCTTTAATGCACATTCATTTAATGCACCTGCCTGGTCCATGCTGGTCCCTCAAGCTGAAGCCGTGCTGCAGGTGGACGGATCTTTCCTGCTGCCGTGTTCCCAAGGTGCCAGGCTAACTGGGCTTCTGCCATCTCAGGGTTCTGGGGCCAAGGGAACCTCAGCTGGTCCAACACCGCCTGCACCTCCTGGCCCAGCAAAATCTGCGCCCCCTGCCCTGGCTCTCGGGCAGCGCTCAGGCAGATTTTGGAGAGCAGGGAGCAGCCCCCTACCTGCACCTGAGAACTGGGAGACACAGGGACCCCCGGCCCCTCCAGCCCCTTCCCTGCGTGTTTATGCACTCGCCTGTTAGCACAAATGCGGGTCTATGTTCTCGGAGGGCTGCGTTCCCTCTGCAAGGTGTGACATTTCCTGGAAGGAATTTCAAAGGGCTTTGTGCAAGGTGTTAAATAAGCTCTTAAATAAAACTGAACCAGTGAGTGCTGAAGCAAAGTGAACATTTAAAAATGTATGTGTACATTTAATTAGTCCAGGAACAGCGATAAAAGGAACCGCTAAGACACGTTTATTAAAACTAATGCAAGACAAAAATATATCTTAAAATTTTGATGTGATAAAAAGACTGTTAAAACATTAAAAAGTTTCCCTGTAGTTTTTTTTCCTTTTTAGCGTGTCACAAATTCTGTGAAAGAATAATTCTTCTTTTATCGTCTCTTTCTTTTCCCTTTGGCTTCAGTCCCTTGCCCTCCTGTTTTGCTACTGAACAGGAAAGAAGAGGTAAAATCTTTGGCAGTCTTATTCAATTTCAAAATTTTTGTCCAAGTTGGATATGAAAAATTAAAAATGTCATGAAAAAATGTAAATATGGTAAATGATTTTCCACCCACCATAGAAGAGAATTCCGGCACAAAGATCCAAACCCTGCTCTGGGTGTTGGAGCCCGCTGAGCTCCCTCCCAGTGCCTGATCTTGCAATTCCTCCTGCTCACCTGGAATGGATTCTGCCAGTCACTGCTGGACCCTTCCATCCCGAGAGGAAGTTCCAGTGTAACACCAGTGGCAGCAGTGGGGCACAGGAAAGCAAATGCATGTTCTTGTTTCACTGAACGTGTAACCAGTCCCTCACATAGTAGGTGTAATCAGTCTCTCACTCTTCTTGTCGTTTTAATTCCTGTTTGCTGTTGCAGCTGGGTCTGAGCCCACAAACTGAGGATGAATCCTGTCTCCCATGGGAACGGGTGCAGTTATCCATCACCCCAGTCCTGCCCCAGCCTTCTCGGGGTTGTGCTCACAAACAAGGTGGGATTGGAGCATCCTCAGTGTTCTGAGTGTTCCTGGACTCCAGGGCTGGCCAGAGCTTGGCGGGACTCCCACTCCTGCCATGAGCATCCCTCCCTGGCTTGAGGACATCCTGACTGCAAAGGCCAGATGACTATTCCACAAGAAATCCCCAGATGGTGACCAGCCTGGCCTCTGTGACCTCGCCGAGGTGGGGCAGTCAAGGAGGGGCTTAGGGACCCCGTCAGAGCCAGCCCAGGTGGACACGCAGCACTGGGGTCCTACAGGGTGAGCGTGGGGATGTTGCCTTGCACTTGCCTTTGAGCTGCACGAGTGCGTGTGAGCCCCTGCTTTGCTCACCTCCACAGCTATTTTTATTTACTCTTTGCTAATCCTGTTAACAGGATGGGAAGAGAAAAGACTAATTCACTTTAACTCCAATGACTTGTTAATAATTGATGTATTGACACGAGAAGGCTGCCTGATGACCTTAAACAACCACCCAAATCTTGTGCCGAACTGTTTGACCTTTTAAGCCAGTTCAGATTCTTCCTGCAGAAGAAACCGGTGTCCGCTTTGATTTAGTGCAGGAAAATCCCCCTTAACCTTCAGGTGTCGGTGAGGATGTGTTTAATTTACAGTAAAGCCAAGTCATGATCAGTAGGAGAATGAAAAAGTCCTTCTGTGGTGGGAAGTTATTACCAGTCGCTCCACGGCGATGATCTCTCCAGCTCAACAAGCCAATACCTCTTTAATTATTGAAAAGACGCCTCCAACAAGAGGATGTGGAGCCACCAGGCTCTGGAATCACAGAACTGTGACAGCCTGGTGTGGGGGGCTGAGCAGGGTGGTCATTGCTGTGCTCAGGCTCTAGAGGAGCCTCTCTTTTATGGAGGGGCCATTCCAGTTCCCCTGCACATCCTGGCCAGCAGCTGCTGCTCTGGATTTGGCCCCTATGAGAGATGAAAGGATGACGTGTGGTGCTTAACGCAAGGCATGCCAGCACTGCTCACGTGTGCAGGAACAGATCAGGATCCATCTGTGTGTGTCCCGTCCTGGACACACCTGTAGGTGCCCTGGACACACCCATGCTTTGCCCAAAATGTGCCTTGTCCCCAGGGTGCTCCCAGGCAGTAGTGGGAATCCTCTGGGTCTGTCCCATCTCGCTTTCCACAGCTCCATCGGGAGTGTGGAGAAGCCCTGTGCAGCGCCTGGCTGGTCCCTGGGGTGCTCAGGCCCTTCTTTGTGCAGGGATCAGCAGCTCAGCATTTCAGGCGAGTCTGTGGTTTTGCCACAAGAGCCGGGTGCTTTTGGGGGAGCACCCAGCCGGCTGCACTGGGCACAGCGCTCTGTGCTGGCAGCAAACTGCTGCTAACAACTGAATATCCTTTAGATTAACACTGGGGTCAGATGCTTTAATCCTTCAGGGGGGATTCCAGAGCGCCCAGGGGATGGAGGCGGAACAGGGGATGCACAGAGCTGCCCTCACCAGGTGCCTTAGAGTGAGGGGGGAGGTTTCTGTCTCCAGGCAGGGCTGTCACGGCCATCCTTTGCTCCCACAGCGGGTACCTCACACCCTGGTGCTCTCCAAGTGCCCCCGGAGGAGCCGGGCATGCACAGGGAGCCCTGGCTCTGTGCTCCCAGGCGTGCCGGTGGGGAGACGCAGGCGGTGCAAAGGCTGCTCGGCAATTATCAGCAGGAAAATCTGAGACTTCACCAGGCTGCTTAATTAAGCCCCCATGTGGCCTCTTGGAGATTCATCACACGGCACTGGAAATCGTTCCCACCGTTCTCACTCCCCTTGGAAGGACAGGGAGCGCTGGGAGAGCCTTTGTTTAGGGTTTTTGGACCTTGCTGTTTCCCTGCAGGGATGCCCCCCGGTTTGTACTGCAGCGTGTTGGGGTGTGGAGACGCCAGCCCAGTAGAAGCGATGCACAAGCCTGATGGGAACAGCTCGCTCTGCCCCTGAAGAAACACCCATCACTGCTCCTTTGCCTGCTCCCGCCGGGATAACACTGAGGAGGTGCCCGTGCTCTCCAGGGGTGCCTGCCTGTTTGCCCAGAGCCCTCCTGGAAAGGGGAGCTGGATCCCAGGGAGAAAGTGAGGTGCAGAGCTGGGGGCTTGTGGGGAGACCCGGGAGCACCCTGGGGGCATGAGAGGAGGGAGTAGGAGGAACCTGGAGGTGGTCACTGCCCTGTGCCCCCCAGCCAGGCTGGTCAGATCCCCCGGTGCTGCTGGTTCGGTCCCAGTCCTGGCCCCACCACAGCGGCAGGGGAGGCTTGGGGGAGCTGCTTTGTAGAACTGAAGAAACTCCTCCACCACGGAGCCTGCAAGCTCATTTACATACTCCTAGTTTAATTCTCCTAGGGTATGCAAATATATGCAAACAGCAATCCAGAGAGAGTCAGAAATAGCACAGAACATTAAAATCACCCTACTTGAATATTGTTTTATGCAAACGATGTACGCACGCAGTGTGTAGCTGATTTAAATAGAAGCAATGTCAGCATGGCAGTTATTTACCCTTCCAATGATCTTAGCAATTTTTTTTATTAAACTTATATAAAATATATTGAACAGGCACCAAGAATGCAGAGAGTATTTTAATGTTAGCCTTAACTAACACTAAGGAAAGGGCAAGCTTCTCCCGCTGCCTGCACGAAGGGCAGGCAAGGGTTATTTTTCATCATTTCCCATTTGCATGAATGGTACAAGATTTGTAAACCCTGACGCTGCTGGGATCGATTATCCGAGCACCGTTCCTGCACCTTGGAGGAGCGTGGGCCCCAGCGCCGTGGATCCAACGCCCTTGTGGTGTGAGCACACAGAGTCCTGGTGTGGGGCTGTGGGCTGGGGACACCTGGCTCTGTGGGGACAGCCAGGGTGTGGGGCTGCTCCATCCCCGCTCTGACTGTGGCAGCCAGAGCCTCTTCCCACGCTGACAAGTCACCAGGGGCCACGAAGTCAAATTCTAGGGCTTTTGCTCAACGTTTTGCAGTACAATAAATGGTCCTGAAGTCCTTTTCTGCAGCAAGATTTCTGCCAGGTGCCCCCACACATGAACTGCACAGCTGAAGGTAGGAGTGGGCATAAAATGCATTTTGTTTGCTTCAATTTGTTTAAATATTGTCAGGCCAGTGCCTGGCTGTTTGAATGATCACGGCTGCAGAGGAAATGACTGTGCAGGATATTTTTTCACTCAAGCTCACAGTTGCATTTTATCACCGCTTCTGTTAAAGACATGTGAGAGGTTTCATTTTTGCCTCAAAAGCCCCATCTCCACGGAGGCAGTTAAACATCCAATTTTTAAATACACGTAGAACAAAAATGGCTCAGAAGACACTGAATGAAATATCGTGTGTCTGTGCGGGTCTGAAGGGGAACATGTTGCAGCAGGCAGCGCAGGGCTGGGAGTCACATCACATTAGCACCACGTGCCAAGAGCTTCCAGCAGCCCCGGGAACACCCGGCGACGCCGTGCACACCCCCAGAGCCCGCGCCTGGAGCGCTGGACACGAGGCTCTGCAGTCCCGGCTCACTGCAGCCACCTCAGCAACCGGGAGAACTCATGGCCAGCGCAGAACTTCACCTCAGGGGATGTGGAGGCTGGAAGAGCCCATGGGAGAAACACGGAGCAGAGTTCTCCTTTCCACTGGGAATGTCACTCCCTATACAGGAGCTGCCTGTCCGCGGTGTCTGCAGGCGCTGGGAATCACTGTCAGCTCTGTCAGACAAGGGTTGGTGTGCCTGCACAGTGCCCAGCTCACAGTGTGCTTCCATCCTGCCTTCTCATCCAGCCCAGTGGTATTTGGGGCCGTTCAGGTGTGTGGACTGCTCTGTGGCTGCCTGGGCACTGGAATGGTATTGAACCATCAGCAGCTCCCAGTGCGTGGCTTTACTGCAGAGTGTGTCGCAGTGGAGTTTAGAATTGAGGAATCACAGACTGGTTTGGGTTGGAAGGGACCTTTTTTAAAATCCATCCAGTTCCACCCCCCTGCCACGGGTAGACGGACACCTTCCACTATCCCAGAAGAACTGAACAGCTTGGTTGGATGCTGGAGAGATTTCCTTTGCTGTCCCTGGGTGCTGAGCAACATCCTCGGGGCAAAGAATGTGTGGTTGTTACTGAAAACAGCCTGAATGTGTACGAGAATTTGTCTGGTGAGGCTGGAACCGCTCCCGGCAGGGGGTCCTGGCTGTGCCTCCCTCACAGCCCACTCCAGCCCCGGGGGCCTTTTGCTGGTTCCTTGCCCAGAAACAATTTTCTCCGGAGCAGGCTGTGGTTGGGAGCGAGCAGCTCTGGTGTGCCGTGTGCCCAGGCCCGGCTGCCCTCGCAGGGATGTTGTCCTGGGTGAGGATCTGCAGTGCTGGCAGCTGGTGCCACGCTCCCGGGGGCTGTTTGAAAACGCTTCGGGGGTGCAAACTTTGCTCCTTAGTTCTGGTGCTTCTCCCACCACGTTCTGGATTATTAGCAAGCTGGGAAATATCTCCTTTTCGAAAAGCTGCTGCTGGCACATGGGGGAGCCTTCCTGTCCCTCCAGGGCTCATCCTTGGGGACTGCATCAAGACTGGGTGACGAACCCACGGCCCATGGTGGCCTCAGACCCTCTGGAGAGCTGGTTCTCAGGGCAGCGTTACCGTCGCCTTTCCCGGGATACTGAGCTCCCTTCATTCCTGTTTTAGGAAAGCCATGTTACCAAGCAAAGCTCAAATAGCCTGGATCCCAAAATCCTGGGAGGAGCTGTCCCTGGAGAAGGGGAGGCAGAGCCAGGGAGTGATGCTCCAGCCCCACCCAGAGGGTGCTCTGCACAGCCCCCCGCAGCAGGGGAGCCCACCTGCACCACACCTCTGTGCCCCTACAAGTGTCAGTAACCTGCTCAGGTCCGGGGATGATCCCTGGCACCACGGAAAAATTGTGGTGTGTCTGATGCAGTAACAACAACAGCCGCTGATGTAGCTGTTGGTGTTTTTATCACTGAAGCCTTTGGAGGGTGTTCAATGGGGACCTGGTGTTTATTCAAGGAGATCCTTACTGCCACGACCTTCCTGAACTGCCACATTCCTTCTAATTATGATTGGCAGCTCATGGAAATTTGGACCCTTGATTGGCAGCTGAAGTAACTTTCTTCCTTCCCACAATTCTTCAGGTTCCTTCCCATCAATAGACATAATGTTGGCCACTTTTCTGGGATAAATAGCAACCTTTGCCCCCCTCCTTTATTTGGCAAACGCTCAACACTTCATTCTTTTCAGAAAGCCCCTTGGAATGCAGCTGAGAAGGGCCTCAGCACTGCTGCACTCCTCCTCTTTCTCCTCCTCCTCCTTCTCCTACTCCTCCTCCTCCTTCTCCTCCTTCTCCTCCTTCTTCTCTTCCTCCTCCTCCTCCGAATCCATCCGGGGGACTTTTGTACCAGAGCAAACAAAGGCTCACTTCTGGATTTCATTTCAAAATACATTTGTCACTCTGGAAAAAAATAAACTTTTTTTTTCCTGAGTTTTTTTTTTTTTTGCTTAACTTCTGTCTCCCAGGTTTCCCCACCAGCAGCTCTGATTTGGGAATTGCTGGACAAGGATTTGCACAGGGTAAAAGGAAGCATGTGCTTGCTTCACTTCATCTTGCCCCGTTGAGCAACAGAGCAGCATCCCTGCTCTGCAGCAGTGCAGTGACGAGTCAGCAAATGAATCTGGTCTGTCCTCAGAGCCCCAGACACTCACCCCTCCCCATCCAAAATACCATGGGGTCTCCTTTGGCCTTCTCCCTGAGCTCAGCAGCCCAGAACCCATAACTCAATTCCACTTTTTAGCTCTTATGGTCCTTTTTCAAAACCACCTAAGAGAGGCAAAAGCTCAAACCACAGTGAAAGCGCAAGGTGGCTCACGAGAGTGTAAACGCTGCCTATTTCCAAGGAGAGCAAGGAGATTTTGAAGAGGGGACTGAGATCCTGGAGGGGCTGTCCTGCTCCCAGGGGTGTCCTCTCCAAGCAGAGGGGTCTGGCCATGCCAGGAGGGCAGGGACCCGGCCTGGGTAGTGCTTGCCACAGCTCTCTCTGCGTTTCAGTAATTAAATAAAACTCAGTCTCAGCTCCTAAGAGCTTCTTGTGCTGAACAATAGCCAGTTACAAAAGGATTTGAAAAATGATGAAGGGAATACTCAAGGGTTGTGTTCGAAAAGAAATGAGGAGGCTCCCGAGCTGCAGAGATTGCCTGTGTGCACAATACAGACACTCACCCTCCACCAGCCCCAGACTGAAGTGTTTCGGAGAGAGATGACAGACCTTGGCACTCGGTGCTGCTCAAGAGCAGGGTAGATGAGGAGACAATTAGCAAAATACAGGATCATTTGCATTTTCAGGAATACTTGAAGGATTCTCACTCTCTGCCAAATTAAAAGGGGAAGTGGGATGAAATACATCTGAGATGGCTGGATGAGCCCTGAAAGCACAGGGGCTGGAGCAGGTAAGCCCCAGTGGCTGAGAACCCACAGGTTTGCACCCTCATTGTTCTCTCAGGCTGCCCTGGATCCGTAAATCTGGGACCTCCTGCAGCCCCATGGCTTCAGGAACCAGACCCAGTTTTTTATGAGTTTGTCTCTCACTGCCATTTGTGAGATCTGCTAAAGGTTTCCCACAGTCAGAGTGGTTTGGAAGAGTCTTCGCTGTCCTCCTTGGCGTGGTGACAGTGAGCTGAGCTGGTCCCAGCTCTGGACAGGGACAGGGACAGGGACAGGAATAGGGATAGGGACAGGGCAGCCTTCCCCGTACAGGAGCCTTTTGTTCATGGAACATGCAGAAATGTCATTGTCCGCACACTTCTGTCAGGTTTGGTTGAAATCTGCCGGGAGATTACAAAGTTATTGCAGCAGACATGCAGCCAGACCCAGCCAGGCATGGACAGCCCCCTCACAAAAACTGCATTTCATTAGAGAACCGAGCTGAAGCCATGCCGGATCTTCCCTTCCTCTCCCCACAGCCACGGTGTCACTCCCCCTTTCCCTGTCCATGCTCACTGGACAGACTGGTTCCAATATTTTCTAATTGCTTCCAACTCTTCTCTAGAACAGAAACATGGACGGGACATGGAGGAGGAATGTGAAACCCTTGCTTAGATCCTTAGGGATGAGACCAACAAGATGAAAGCCCACATGGAGCTCGGGGCAGTGAGGGGTAACCACAGGCTTTGGGGGGCTCTGCTGGGGACCAGGGGACCCCAGAGGGGCTGTGAGCCTGTCACAGCTTGGGGACATGGTGTGTGATGGATTGTGTGGAAAACACTGAGCAGCTGATGATTTATGGGGTCACTCTGCACAAAATGCCTGGTTTTGGAGGGGCAGAGGGAGGCTGGATCCGTGGCAGGAGGGTTCATCAGGCTGATGCTGGCTGACACCACTGCCCGTCCCCTAACAGGAGCTATGGCCAGTCCCCTCGTGTCACCAGTGAATGCTTCCAGCTGCAACCTTCGCTCTGTTGCACCCAGGCGATTTCTCTGCTCTTTTGCTAATTTCCCCCCGCTGTCTTTCCTGCACAGCTGCCACAGCCGGGTTCCTTCCTGCCTGTGGGGATGCTGCTTTCAGGATGTGGTTTCTCCGGAAGTGCTGGAGCGTGGTGGGTGCAGGAGCATCCCAACGGCCGAAGGCGCCTGGTGAGCTCTGCCACCAGCTGTGCGCCCGCAGAGCCACCCCCGGTGTGTCACAGGGGACATTTCCTCCCGCCGCTGTCCTTCCCCTGCTCCTTGCCACCGGCCCTGCGTCTCACGGCGCTGGCACTGAGCTCGTTGGTTCTCTGCCCGAAATGAACCGGGTCAGCTCTGACCTGGATGTGTCCCTGGGTTCGTTTTCTGCCATATTAACCCAATGTCTCCCGGAGAAGTCCAGGCAGCTCTGGAGATGATGCCAGCTCAGGCAGCGGCCCTGGGAGCACGCAGGATCCTGTCACCAGCATCAGGGACCTGTGGGCTTGGCTCAGCCACCTTTGCCTGCATCATGGATATGTGGGGCTGGAGGGATGGTTGGGAGCAAGGAGAGGAAGGAGAAGACCCAGAAGGAGGGAAAGGGGAGTGAGCAGCCCTACAAACTCCAGAAACACTGCCCAGTGCTGCAACGCCACCAGTGGGGTGCTCCTCACACTAGGTTTTTATCAGGAAGGGAATGGTGGGAATGCTGTGGCAGGGCCAGGATGTGGTTGGGCTTGTGCTGTGCAAGGTGCTGGGGATCAGAGCCTGGGGCTGGGGCATCTCAGCAGAATAAAGATACAGAGGCAGCAGCATCCACCAGGCAGGGCTGCTCTGGAGTGGGTGACTGGACACAGAAAAGACTGATCCTGCACAGGAGCAGTGCAAAGGGCTGGTGTCCCTGAGGAGAATGGGGCTGGGGACACTCGCCAGGCCCCTGACAGCATCCCACAGGGCAGAGCTGCACTGGGGTTGGGAAGGACAGGGGAGGAAGAGGAGGGTTTGCAGTGCTGGTCAGCGCTCCCAGCTGTGGCTGTGCTCCCTCTGTACCAGGGGCTGTTTCACACGGAGCTCAAACCACTCCTTATCCCACAAAGCTTGTTAGCAGAGCTGGGTTGCAACAGATGGATACAGACGGGCGGGGAGAAGGGGAAACAACACGGCAATACCAGCAGCACGATGTGTGCTCACCAAAGCACAGCAGCAGCCGAGCTTTGGAGGCAGTAGAGAATTCCGAGGAGCATTTTGGTTCCTTTGGGATGCTCGCAGGTGGTTTGTTTGAAGCATGACAGTCAACACGAGACAACACGCTGATTTGGGAACCTGGCAAGTGGTTGATGAGAGAAACAACACTTGGCTGTTCCCGGTCCTGTGCAAACAGGAAACTCGCTACAGCAGGAGATGGGAATGAGCAGGCTGTGGCTGAGAGCTGAGAAGCACCATCCCATCCCATCCCATCCCATCCCATCCCATCCCATCCCATCCCCTGCAGACATTCCCATGGACAAGACAGAAAAGGGGCCAGGGCTGTCCCCCCGCNCGTCCCGTCCCGTCCCGTCCCGTCCCGTCCCTGGTGCTCAGCTGCCTTACCATCACCCAGAGCTGTTCACGTTCCAGGTGAGGTGGGTGCCCTGCAGTCCCAGCAGCTCAGGCCTCAGACCAGACTCCCCAAACCTGGTGGAAATGACCAGTGTGGCACCAGGTCCCTCTTGGCTGCAGCCGCCGCGGAGGCAGCGCTGGGATGTGCTGTATATTAAGTGGAGTGGCAGCTGCGATATTGCCAACTAAAACTAAGTACAAAATTTACAGCAGTAAATTCTTCTCTCTTCAGGGTGGTTAATTATCTTAATTACTTTTATTATCTTTTATCTTTTAAGATCCCAAATTGCTTATTTCTGCTTGTGTTGCCAAAGGGGGTTGCATATTTTTTACTGGCGCACGCTGTGCAGAGGCTCTGATACGCGTGTCTGCGTGGTACACTTTAAAAGAACTTTGATTTATACAAGACTTCTCCTTGGGATTTTAATTGTACTAAATAGGGAAAACAAAGTTCAGTGAAATATTGACTGACTGAAGAGCTGACAAGTGGCTCTTTCCTTTTTTTTCAAGATGGGGACGAAGCCACTCCTGCTGGGTGAGAAGGAGGGGATTTGGCTACTTTGGGCCACTGTCTGAAGGGCACAGAGTGGCACAGGGCCACGGCAGCGAGGAGACCCAGCGTGGTGGGCGGGCAGTGATGAACTGTTCCGGCTCTGGTGCTCCGGGGATGGAGGATCCGTTGGGCAGCACACGGTGCCAGGGGCTGTGCCCATCCCCAGCACCCACGCCAGTGCTCAGCCACCACCCTGGGCACCCACCATCCCTCCCTATTCCAGGCATTCCCTCTCCCTTCTCCAAGGTGTTTCCTGCTGCTTCCAGGAAGTTCCTCCGGAGTCCTGGCCCCAGGGAAGTGCCTGGGATGTGATTTCAGCCCATGATTTCATCCCGGGGGACCACAGCTGAGGCATCGCTGGCAGCTGCCTCCGGGAGCTGCCCCAGCACCGCAGCTCCTCTCGGAGTGTGCCCTGTGGGCACCTCTCTCCTGCTGCCTCCTCTGCAAATATCCATCCCTAGGGACCTGCTTTCCTCTACTCTTCCTGCTCCCCTGCCTAAGTAGCATTCTTTTTTGGCAGGGGGAAGAAATTTTTGGGAAAGGTACCTCATCCCCTGGGGATCAGCCTCGGTGGAGCAGAGCAGAGAACAGTCCGCACCAAAGGAGGAGGAGGAGGGAGGAAGGAGGAAAGGTTTTCTCTATCCCACAGAAGAGCCTCCTAAATGCTCCCAGGTGCTTTTCGAATGGAATGGCGATTTCCTCCGTGTTTATTTTCAATGCTGTCCTGCCCGGGGAGCCGGGGGAGGGCGGGGGGAGCCATCCATGTCCAGCCTTGCCCCAACTCTGCATGCACTGAAGGTCCCTCTCATGGCATTCAGCTGACAGGGAGGCAAAGAGCTTTTCATGTGCAAAACAAAGGGGAGAGGGGGCTTTTCTTTGCTGCCTGCTGAATGCCACACACCCCTGGCCAAGGGGGGCAGCTCGGGGCTCTGAACGATCACAACATGAAAGGCAGAGAGGGAAGGAGAGAAAAAACTCCCCCCTTCTCATGAGAGCATTGTAGCTTCTCGTTGGTGGTTCTGGGGAGCTCGCTATCACCCCAGCAGAACCGTGGCTGTGATTACTCCAAGCCGTGTATAACCCCACACCTTCCAGGTATTTTTTTCTGTTCTTCCTTGTCTTTTAATAGCAAACCCGACAGAACTGCTGCAGTCCCGCTTCCTCCCCCATTGCTGTTCTGGCTGCCTGCTGTCAGATGAAATTTATGCTGTGGTTTAGGAGTAATTTTTAGTTTGGAAGATTTGTCCTCCTGCCACCTGCTATAAATAACCCTCCTGAGGTGGCAGAGCCCTGTCCATCTGTCCTGGTGACACCATGGCATGGTTGGTGATGGTGGTGGGCCCATGGCACACTTTGCTGTCACATGTGGTGCCTTTGCTTCACCTTGCCCACAGCTGGCATGGGCTCCCAAGGCCTGGGGACCCCTTATCTCCTGTCCCTCTGTGCCTGGGGACTCCTTATCTCCTGCCTGCTGTACCAGGGGAGCAGCCGGCTTTTGGCCGTCGGCAGCCGGACAGGAGCTGCCGTGGTGCTGAATCTGCAGCTTTCGGTCACATTCGTGGTGATCTACAGCACAATCCCTCAGGCTTGTCCAGAGAGGGTGATAGGACAGCCCCTGCAGCCCCTCGATCTCCTGGAGCCAGCCGTGATCTTCACACCACAGCAGCTGAGAGAACCGTGTGGTCATTCCAAGGGCAGAGCGGTTCGTCAGGGGCTGGGATGCTTTTCCCAGGTGTTGCAGGCCTGGAGGCCCTCATGGCAAAGTGAGCAGCGAGGGCAGCTCTGCTGCAATCCCACCCCGGGGTTGATGTGGCCAGGCAAGGCTGGGAGGTGGGTCCAGGCTGGCGGGGTCAGCGCCATCCCAGGGGCCCAGCACTGGGCCCTGCTGCCTCTGGCGGTGCTCTGAGCAGCTCCGTAGTGTCCCTGCAATAACCACACGCTGCCACACCTCTGCTCTCAGGCAAGGCCTTGTGGAGAGTGTATTTTCTGTTCCTCACAGACCCTGGAGGGGCACCTGGCACTGTGGTGACCCTCTGGTGGTGAGCCCAGCACTGCAGCAGCCTGGGCCTCTCTCTGCCCCCCGGAGCTCTGTGCTTTGCCAGTGCAGAGGGGTGGTCACTGCAAGCACATTCTGGATTTTGCTGCCCAAGCGAAAGAGGCTTCACAGATGCTGAATACCCAAGCCTGCAGCCTGAATTTTGCAGGGCTTGAGAATTGCAAGTTTCAGTGTTACCTCTGCATTTTGACGGCCGAAGTGCCTTCCTTGTATCTGCGACCCCAGAACGTCTGAGGGAGTTTCCTTTTCAAAACAAACATCCCAAAAGAGAAGCTGCGGCCGCTGCAGGACTCACTCCCAGTGCTCCAGCAGCTGCCACGGAGCTGGGCACACACGGGCCTTGTCCCCTGTCCCAAGTCCCCTGTCACCACATGGCAAGGCTGGCAGGGACACAGGGCCACCCCCAGCCAGCCTCTGCAGCTCCCAGCACCCGCGAGACCGGGCAGAGCGAGCGCTCTCGCCTCCATCTCATTTCGTGCAGGAACCGGCAACATCAGGATTTGCTATTTATTTTAAATTGCAAACTTTTCAACTGGAAAGGAACAATGGGGAAAAACCAACGCGCCTGGGTCGACTTCCATGTATAAAAGTATCCCATGTCTTTAAGGCAGTGAATTTTAAAAAGGCACATAATTAGCAGGCTGCTTCCTCGTCTGTATTCTCCTCATCTGCCTGCCCACATAAACATTCGGCACACAGCACTTCCAGACACTTTTTAATAGAATCGCTTAAAACAATTAATTACCAGAGTTTTCATTCAAGCTGCAGTGGAAAAGATACGCCGGCAATAAAAGGCATTTATTCGTTGGTTTCTGGAGGCCTGTTTGTTATTAACATGTAAATTAAATCATCACAGATGTTCCATTTTTAATCTGGGGATGTGAAGTGCAGGGCTAACCACGGCCCAAACAGCCTGATTTTATTACACACACATTCATTAGGAACCAGCAGTATTATTGGATATCATTTTTCTTTGATGCATTTTTTAAACCAATTATCAGTATAATTTGTTCATTTCCCTCCCTATTTGTTTTTCTCTTGCCATTTGTGTCAGGATTCTCCAATCAAGGACGATGCCTTTGGCTCCTTGTGGCCTCCTCCCTCGCCGCCGGCCAGTGCCACCACAAAGCCCGTGCCTGGCGGCGGCTTCAGGGGCCTCTGCTGCTGCTGCTGGACACAGGCAGTGACCAGTCTGGTGCCAGGAGAGGAGGTGGTTTGAGTGTGGAGAAGCTCACTGTGGACACATATGCCTCCTGGAGGGTCCTGGGCCAGCAGAACCTTGAGTGACAAGAGAAGGGGCCAAAGCCCATTGGATTCAGGGTGGGACAGAGACGACAATAACGATGGACAGCTGGGCAGGGGTGTCACTGCTTCTGTGTATGTGGGGAAGAGGAAGGCTTTCTCTTCCTCCTGCAGGCAGCGCCCAGCAGTGCCAGCCCCTGGCTGCTGAGTGCCACCTTGGGGTGCTCTCCAGGGCTCCTCAGGACAATGGCACGCAGTGGACGATGATCACCCATCGCCCCCAGAGGGAAGCACGGTGGCTCCAGCAGCTCTGCTCCAGCTGCCTGATCTGCCCCCAGGCACTGACTGCATCCCTGTCCCTGGCTGCAGGAGAGCCTTGGGAGCCCCAGGAGTAATTCTTGATGTGAAATCGATTCCGATTGCAGTCAGAGTTGCATTGCTGCCACAAGCCCAGGAACAGTTCTGGTCTAAAAGCAGGATTCAGCTTAATGAGAAATAAATAGCTCTGGCTCCTGTGGTGCTGTGGGGCTCACTGGGATGGGTGGGGAGGCCTTGGCTGTGACTGCCCTGTCCCTGGAAGTGTCCAAAGCCAGGTTGGAAAGGGCTTGGAGCAACCTGGGCTAGTGGGAGGTGTACCTGCCCACGGCAGGGGGTGGAACGGGCTGAGATTTAAGGTCCTTCCAACCCAAACCAGTCTGGGATTCTGTGATTCTGTGGTGGGCACTGGGCATGGAGCCAATGGGGCAGCACCACAAAGAGGGTCCTGCTGGGGTGAGGGACATCCTCACCCATCAGACTCTTTAAGCAAAGCCAGAATCACACATCTCAGCCTATTAGCAATTTTGCTTTGATTTTCTGGTTACTTTATTCTGGGTTCTGCAGACAAAACTCCCACAGAGTCTGCACTTGGAACAAGTGTCATCTCACTCCCAGGGATTTGCCAGAGTGGCAGGAAAGGCTCTGGTCAGCCTGAGATCATTGAGTCCAACAGAGCAGCAGTGGGGATCCATCAAGGCCACTGGCAACCCAGCCTGTGGTGATACAAACAGGGAGATATTAGAAAATCTTCTTCATCTGAGAAAAAAACAAGCTTTTTGAGACTGCAAAACACATAAATGTTTAATTTTCACCTGGAGTAATTTTCTAAAGTGAAAAGCCAGTTTTTGTGCCCAAAGAAGCATCTCATGCTGGAAACGCTGCTCCTGTGAACATGAGTGTTTATCTGAAAAACAGGGAAATTACTGCTGGGATCGACTTCACAACGATTCTTTAAAAAAACCACCAGAAGGCAGGTAAAACCAGGCAAAGAAACCAGAGTATCTCTACTAACAAAAATAATGATTTTCAGCCTAAATTCTTGCAAGTGTCCCATCAAGCTCACCCTCACCTGCACATGCACCTGCCAGGCCACAGCTCTGCACATCCCATCCCATCCCATCCCATCCCATCCCGTCCCGTCCCGTCCCGTCCCGTCCCGTCCCGTCCTGTCCCGGCTCTTCCCCAGAGGCCCAGGCGTTGTCCCCCATGGAGGATGCAGCCTACATGGCCTTTCTCCTTGGCAATCATCCGGGTGGCTGAGGTTGCCTCACTCCACTGCCACCCTGTGTCCTTGCCATGATAACAGTCGGGGGCGGGGGAAGAGAGAGTCTTGCAATGACCAAAAACTCCTGGAAATGCTTTCATGCTAAAAATCCCGTATTTGACAGAAGTGTGAGATACCTTGAGGCCTTCTATTGATTACCTGGGAGCAGGAGAGCCCGGGCGCTTTGAGCTGTCACAGTTCCAGGCGTTTCTGAAAACGATAGAAGACTGGAACAAAAACACCACTAAGGCTCCTGACACAGCGTGTTAAGCAATAAAACATGTTTAATTGTGTTGTCTTAAGGCTATAACCATTTCCTGGCTGAAGGTCACTCACTATCCATACTGCCAGTGGGAGAGAGGAGCTCTGACAGGTAGGAATCCAAATAGGAAGCAGATATCTGGGAGATTATGGTCTGAACAACACTGAAGTGCCAATGCCAGGGTAGTTAAAAGGAGCACGATGAGCAGCAGGACATCTCCTGGCTGGCAGATCTGTCCAGGGGATGTTATGGACATAGCCTGGGGCTTTGATCAAGGACCCTCTGGGGCATCTTGGCACCACGTGGCACCATCAGGGTGTGTCTGTCTGCTGCAGCAGCACCCACCTTCAGCCCCACCATTGCCCTCCATCTGTGGGGGACTGGGCAAGCACCTGGTGGGAGCTCATCTCCTCACAAAGACCCTCCTGCCTTGCTCCAGGGATCGGCATCCAGATGTGCTCTGATGCCTGCACATCTGCTCTGACATCTGCAGATCGTGTCACACAGGTCTGCCCAGCTCTCCAGGGAGCCTGCGATCACTTGGGGTTGTGTTGGGAAGGATGGAGTGATTTTATTTTCTTTGGTTAGAGGCATCTTAACCATAAAATGTGAATTTGGGGAGAAAATCCCAGGCATTCCTGACCCCGGACGCTACCAGGTCTCCCTGTTCTTGGAGATCCACACACTTTGTCCTCGTCTTGGTTAGTCTTGGTAACTTCAGTGTGAGAGGGGCCCTGAGCATGGGAAAGGTTTGAGGTGTCTTGTGTTTAATGAGAAACAAAAAAGATTAGATTGTAGCAAGGTATTTAATTATTAGGATATTGCTGCTCTGGCTGCATCCTTTGCCTCTCCATGGGGGAAGTGCCAAATTACATGTCACCTCAGAGGGCATATTTTCTGTAGTTTTCAGAGCTCCTACAATGGCAGCTCATGAATATTTACTGAGCTGCTCAGATATGCAGCGGTGGGAACAAATAAAAAAGCCCTTGTATTTGCATCTCCCACAGACACTAACAAACCATGTGGCTCTGGTAGGGAGAAGATGGGAGATTGCTGTTGCCTTTCCAGAGGGATAGAGGAAACAGCTTCTTGTATAATGAGATTGACTTTTAAATTGAAAGTGGTGCTGGTTGTGCTGCAGTTCATACTTCCATGCTGTGCGTTTGCTCCCTAGGCTCTAACATTAAGACATCTTATGTACAAGCTGGGAGGATTCAATTAGAGTTTCAGTTATTAATCAATCAATTAAGCCACAATCTTTGGAATATACATTTTCGCTCCTAAAGAGGTGAGATGCTGGCACGGTGAGCTTTAGGGAGCCCACTTCACCTGGGCACACGGGCAGGTGTCTGTGCAGAGCTCCCGGTGCCGGCGCGGTGCCGGTGCGATGCCGGGCTGGTTTGGCGCCGTGCCGGGCAGGGAGAGCAGCAGGGCCTGGGCAGGGGCGGTGAGACCTGGCACTGGGATTGAGCGCCAGGAAATGCCAACTCAGCTGGCACCGAGTCCTTCGAGAAACATTCAGCTCCACTTGCTTTATTGCCAAGCTGGAGCCGCTCTGCCTAGACCCAGCACACGGATGGAAGGGACAGACAGCTCGGCTGTGCAGTTGGTCTCTCACTGCTGCTCTGACAGTGGCTTCATGCTCCTGCTGGAGGAGATCCTGTATCCTTCCTTGCCTGGAAAAATCTGTGTGTGAGTCGAGAGACTCAGAAGAGAAAGACTCAAAATTGTCCCATCCAGCTGTTGTCTCCTCTCAGCCCCTGTCTCCTGCTCTGCCCTGGGTGAAGAAGAGGAGGATGTGACGCTACAAACCCTAAACTTGATCTGGTTCTCCCAGGTCTCTGGTATTTTCCTGCTGCAAGAAGGAACTGAAGGCAACACTTCCAGGCGCTGCGCATGGACAAAGAGAGAGGTGGCTTGCTCTTGATTTTTGTAGTGCGTTCAAAATGCTGCAGCTTTGTCAGGGTGAGATTCAGACGTGCCTGGGGCCAGGGAGAACATCCCTCGTGTGCTGGTATTTCTTCATTAGTGACACCTGCCCAGTCCTTGCTGGACAAGTCCATATTCGTGGGCTGCTCAGTGAAGGGAGGAGAGCAGCATTCGGAGCAGGAATGACTCCCTGTGTCCTAGTGCCTGGGATATTAAATCAGATCTGTAACCAGAAGTCCAGGGGAAGGGTTTAGAGAAAATGAGCTCTGTGGTTTCCAGCCGAAGTTTGAACACTCTAAGAGAAGTAAACGTGCAAGTGCTGTCTATAGGCAGGGAAAAAAAGCCAAGGGAGGATTAAATGGCAATGTTACCTTTACTCTTGTCAAATACCTAAGTAGAAACATTGGTTAATGCCCTTAAAAAAGGCCCATTACCACAGGGCAGGGAGTCAAAGAGCCTGGCTGCCCTAATACTCAGTTATCTCGTTCCCGGATAATGGAATGACCCCTCGCCTGCCCGAGCTGTACTACGATATAATAGCATGAGCCGTGTGAATAAAGAGGTTATTTTTGGAATCCAATTGAAGCAGTGCCGGAGCCGGTGTGACAGGGGAAGGATTGAACAAGATGCAATGTTCTAAGGGAAGGGGAAAAAATTGAATTTTGGGGAAGGTGTCACTGGCAGTGAACTGTGCAAAGAGAGGCGCTCTGGTGGTGCAGGAGCACAGTGCCACGGGACAGGTTGAGGGGATGCTGGGGCTGAAGACTGGCTCAGAACAGAGCAGGGGAGGGGGGTTGAGCCCCCTGAGGAGCAGGGGAGACAGAATTCCCCCAAAATGCTGAGCAGTGGGTGGCTGTGGCAGCCCTGAGCAGGAGGGTGCCAGTCAGGAGCCAGCGGATGGGGACGGGCCATTGCCAACAGCCCGGTCAGTGCCAATGCCTGGTCCTGGCTCTGCCCTGCAGCCTGCACACCCTGCAGCTCTCTTCGTGCCCCTCAAGCACATTTATAAAGGTAAACCACAAAATAATGTCAGTTCTGGTGTGCAGCATCCAAGGCACAGGGCTGCAGCTCAACCAGCAGTGAGAGACAAGAGCACAAGAGATTCTGCGTAAACAGAGATGAAAATGAATATTAATTTACAAAGCAGCACAAAGACAATGGGATCCAAGGAGATTGATATCACAAACGCCCCTTATTCAATCAGATTAGGGTCTCATCTTCCCCAAACACCATTTGCTAATCTAGATTTGAAAGACAAATCCTCTTGCAGAAGGGCTTTGCCTTTATCTTGTCCCTCTGATGCCTCTACTTAAGATTTTACTACAATTTTGGGGAAGCTGGGAGGAGGGAACCTTCCCAAGCAGCATTTAACCATTGTGGTGCTGAAGTGTCATTGAGCAGTGGTGGGGTCTGCAGAGAACAGACCTGTGGCAGCAGGAAGCACAACATTCCTGAGAGCTTGGCAACTCTGGGGGAACCTGAATGGCAGCAGACAGCAGCCTGCCTGTTGTGTCTCCCGAAGAAAGGAAGCCGAGGTGTGTGGAGGGAGTGCGCCTCTCCTCAGGCAGCTCAGGTGCTCCATAATTGATGCTGAACGGGAGCAAATGAAACCAGAATGCTCTCTGAGTGGTTAGAGCTGGTGGCTGGTGCCACAAACGAGTTAAAACAAGGTGCAGTTTAGGCAGGGACAAGAAGGCAAAAGCCATTTGAGATGATTTTCCTGGCCCCTCTCTGGGTCACTTGGGATGCGCCTGGATTTGCCTCCCACCACGAGGGTTTGCTTCTGGACAGCAGCTGGATCCAGGTGTTCACCTCCTGGCAGAGTGGCCAGTTGTATCAATCAGTCGGTTTTCTTCCCCTTATTGCTCTTTACAGGAGCAGGACCAGGTCACCTCGTGTCCCCAGCAAATTCAGGTGAGTGACAGTGGCTTGGCCTCCTGCCAGCGGCCCAAGGAAGCCATCTGGAAAGGGGCTTTCCATGTGCCACGTGCAAGTGGATCCCGAGGTGTGGCCAAGGGCCCCGAACCCCACCCTGGGAAGGGCAGCCCAGTCCCAGGAATGCTCCTTCCCCACTGGTGCATCCCACGGGCACCCGGCTCCTCTCCCTAGTGCCACTGGGGGATGCGCAGAACTTGAAAGGAGCTGTAATTACCGGCGGGGTTTAGATGAAGTTGGTGTTTTACTACTTAAAAGCAGTTTAATTGAAAAAGAAAAATTGCCTTAATTTGTATTAAGATACATTATTAAATTCAGTTTATGGCTGAACTCACAAGTGGAGCCCGTGATCCCGGCAGGGAGAAGCTGCCGGGCTGGGCACTCTCCCAAGACCCTGCAAGCTCTTCTGCTCTCCCCAACACCTGAAAAGACAGGTTGGTGCTACAAAATTCACAGGTTGCAAATGGTGTGTGATAAAAAAGTGAAATTTTTAAGATGCTAATTTACCTGTGCCTGTCTAGTAATTACGTATTTTATTGGTGTAGCACGTGCAGTACAATAAATGCTACAGATTCAAAGTGATGTTTTTTCTACTCTCCATGTCGAGTGTTTCTGACACATACACGCATTTCAAGTAGAATTAATTTTTTTTCTATTTGATGCAAATGCCTCTGTATTCCACCGTGGTTGAGTAAACTGTGTATTCTCTCCCTGTCAATGATCTCCTTGGAAATAGATGTCAGCCAATCAGTCTGGTTAAAAAAAAAAAAAAAAAAAAAAAAAAAAAAAAAAAAAAACAAAAACCCCCCCAAAA